>CM031233.1:174035944-174420944 GCA_018340775.1 Taxus wallichiana var. yunnanensis
ATACCCTGAGTAGCCATCTAGGAGAGAGAATATCTCCGAACTAGATACCACTTGCAATATTTTTCCATTGAAGGAAGTGGGTAATGGTCTTTGAGAGATGCCTTGTTGAGGTCTCGAAGTCCACACACAACCTGATTTCTCCGCTATTCTTCTTCCTGACCAAAACCAAGTTTGCAACCCAGCTTGAGTGCTTGATCGGGAATATAATGCTTGCCTCTATTAGCTTGTTTAGCTCTTTCTTCATTAGAGGCTTAATGTGAGGGTTGAATGGTCTCTACTTCTGCCTAATGGGCTTAGCATCTGGATCCAATTCTATGGTATGTTGTGCCAACTTTGGATTGAATCCTCTCAAGTCTTCATAGCTCCAAGCGAAGACATCTGGAAATTCTTGGCAAAGTTGTATGAAATATGATTTCTCCTGCTCAGTGGCCACTTTACCAATTTGAAGTGTTTTACCTTCCCCAACCGGAATTGGCTCTGAATCTTCTCTCTTGACCTGTATGTTAGCCTTTTCCTTACGGAACTGGTCGTTAGGGTTGAAGATAGACTCCAATGTTACTAAACCCTTGGGAAGCTTGTTTGTCCATAGCTGCACTACTTGATCCCGTACTGCTGCTCTAGTCTGTCCTGATTCCTAGCTGAGAATTCAGCCTCTTCTTTCAAAAATTGACGATCTGTTGATCGTTCTCAAACACTTGCCAACTTGTGTTATTATCTGGAACTGCTGGCCTCACAATCACACGGATATGTGGTTGTGTTTTTTCCCTTCTGATGTTTTCAACCACATCAAACCTTACTCCAATTACTACGAGCCTATCCATGAACTTTATTTTTCTTCTGGTATGGACATGATGTTGAAAGCTTTGAAATCCTCAATGAGGTCCCATACCCTGTTCTTGTAGTTCTTCAAAGAGGTCATTCTTTGTAGCATGTTGTCCCTGACTTGGTTGAGGATTAGCTCGTTATCCCCAACACCTACATGTTCTTTATGCCTTTTCCTGCCCAATGAAGTCCATGAATCAATGCCTCGTATTCAGCCATGTTGTTTGAAGCAGAAAACTGAAATGAAAATCTAAAAATATTCGATGTCTTGTGGTGAAATCAACATTGTACCACCTCCAGCACCTTCTCTGCTTCTCGAACCATCAAAAAATAGTTTCCAAACTTCGTTGTCATCCTTTTGCTCAAGTTGAATGATGTCGGGAATGGGTGAATTTTCTTCATGTACACAATACATGCCCAATTCAGATTCTTCAATTTCCTTGTATGGGTCAAATTCATGACTCTTGTTTGCCCATTAATCCAAAGTCAAATCAGGAATTCCCTCGACCTTAGTATCTATTTCTAGATCATTTGAACACTCCTCCTGATCAAAGGCTGAGCAATTTGCATTGATAGGACTTGGCACATGAGGTTCAATATGGAAATTGGCAATTGGTTCTGACTTGATTGTTGCTTTGGCCCCATACCTTGTCCTGAAAATCATGTGTGACCAATTTGCAGATAAATATCCACCAATTTTTGTAGTGAAGTCTCTTGATAGACACAACACAAAGAGTGGCGGAAGGTCAATCACAGACACATCTTGTAGAACTATAACATTAGGATAGGCATGTAGTGTTAGGCTTAACCCTTTTATGACCCCAACTGTTTGAACTGCTATTCCATCCATCTGTACTACTCCTTTCAACACTGGCTCATACTTCAGACCCAGTTGATCCACTATTTGCTTCGGCATCACTAAACTACTTGCCCCTGAATCTATCATGCAGTTGTGTACCAAGTGGTTTCCAACAACCAATGACACATAGAATGGTGGAGGCTTCAAATTCTTGCTTGGTTGACCCCCACCCGGTTGCACTACATTAGTGAGAACTTTCTCCTGTCCCCGGTTTGATACATTCGAGGCAGACCAATTAGCCATTGCAGACTTGCAATAAATCTCATTGCCCTGAGATCGCCAATGATTCCACATGGAAATGTTCACATGTGTCTTCTTCATTTGATCGATGATGTTGAAAGGGGATGATCTATCTTTTTGTTGTCCCTTACTTGGCACAACCTTTTCTGGAGCTTGAACAGGCGCATGTGTTGCTACAATAGGTACCTTAGGCTGATTTTGCACATTTGGAACTACATTTGGTCTACTGACCCCTTGTTGTGTAGGAGTGGGCTGAGAAACAACTGGATTAGATGGTTTCCCCTCTTCTATGCTTCTCTTCTTTGACCGTGTGTTGACAGCCACGCCTTGAAAAGGTTGTTGGTTAACTCCACAGAAGTCTTCCGTTTGCCAATTGGCCAACATGGTTTCTATTGGAGGTGCTTCTTGTTGTGTTTCTTGCTGCTGATTCCCTACTTGGCTTGGTTCTTGAGACACACCAATGGTTTACACCATCAAGGCTTGATTTAGTGCACCATTGAAACACGCTGACTGATTATGAGGTAGATTGCAAGGGTAACACTAGTCGTACTCCTGTGCCATGTTGTTTTGTGTTGGAACCAAGGCTCTTGAGGATGTCATTGCATTTGGATCATACGGTTGAAATGGCTTGGTAGCTTGAGGTTGTCCCTGGTTTTGGTTTTGATTTGCAGCCTGAGCTGGTGGTCTATTTTGTTGGTATGGGGGCCTAGCCTGGTACTATGCTTGAGGCTGATATGGTCTAGCACTTTGAGCTTGCTATCTTTTGATAGTCACCAACTCATTTCCAAGGTTCTGTAGTTGTTTCATAACCTCCTGCAATTCCTTTGAAGTATTTGAAGAAGTTGATGCCTCATTATTGCTTTGATTTCTAGGAGTTGGAATGGGATTCAACTCTGGTGCTTGACTGGTTGTAGGATTTCCCATATCCGGATAGAGAGGCATTAGTGGCCTTGGTGCAAGCTTGCCAGCTTGGATCAAACAGTTCTTCTCGATAGCCGTGTGTCATAGGCCCCTGTAGCATTTTCCCTCCCATTGATTAGATCATCATGGCTATGTCTGAATTTATAGCCTTTAAGAAATAAAGGAATGCGCCTTCGGTGGTTGGTCTAACAACTATTGGAATCCTGTCCCATGTCCGTTGGAATTTGAAGTTGAAATCTGTCATTTGTTCGTTAGGATCTCTTTTGATTGTCGTCAGTTGTTCCAATAAAGACAAATTGTCTGCCCTCTCCCCGAATTGGTTACAAAGAGCTGAACAAATTTGGTTCCAATTCGTAATAGACCCTGCTGCTAGGCTCCTAAACCACTATAAGGCTTTACCTTTAAAAGATGAAGCCAACAACTTGACTGCAACATCCATTTCATTTATTTCATGGATTGCACATGCATTGGCAATATCCTGGATGTGGTCAATAGGAGTAGTATGATTTTCTCCTATGAAATAGGGGATATTCTTTAGCGCTACAACCGAACCTATTTAAGCATTTAGGGTGAGTGGACTACTGCCCGTGAAATTGACAAAGGGATTCGGTGGTAGATGTGCCATTATGATTGGCCTAAAAACTCTGGTTGATGTGAGAAAAGGTCTACCAGGTGGAGGTGTAGACAAAGTCTAGTTAGGTGGAGATGGTGATCTTTGTGGTCCTCTTCCTCTCCTTCCTCTTGCACTGGTGATAGTTGCAAGTAGACAAATAGCCCCTCTTCTCGAGTATCAGACCTGGTTTGAATTCTTCTCATGTGCCTAGGAAACTTTTGTTGCTACACCACTGAATTCTATCCCTTCGGAGTCACCAGATGTGTTAGAGAACGAGCCTCAAAAGGCTGGATTCTGCCAAGTTACACACCAAACCTGACAATATTAAAAATAGAATTTAAAACTTTGAAGGACCCGGAAGATACAGTTCTTCAATTCGGTTATCGGGTCTTGTTGTGTAGCTACTAATCCCCGAAAGGTATAGGCAAAACTCAGGTCATGCAAGGCAACTTACAAAACCTGAAATACACCGTGTCGGAACTTGGGACATGCTCAACACCTAGGAAAACCTGAAATACTAAAAACTATGAAATTTTGAAATTCAAAATATCAAAAATCTAAGAATACCCTTTTGAAGATTATCCCCAATCTATCAACTGGTGATATTTTGACTTGTTTTGAGCACGTTAAGCCCTTAAAATTGTTTTGAAGTTTCAGCTGAAGGTGAAAAAAATTGAAATTGTAAAACTTGCAATTTCTAAGCCCAAATTTCTTGAAAATTCCTTCAAATCTTGTGGAATGACCTCTTGGTCCCACCGGCATGCCAAAACTATTGATGGTGAATCACAACACCCTTGAATGTCTGTAACTCGATGGGTTGAGACTCTCAATGCGATTGCATAACATGGAGCTTTTCCTAAGTGTGGGACCTTGCGAATCGGAAAGCTCTCCGGATGAAGGCCGGTTCCTATTCCTCTGTTCAGATGCACACATAAAAATGTAGAGGGTTTACTCAAAAACCTAATCTAACTTGCCAAGTAGACATGGTAAGAAGATGCATAAAAATAAACCTAAACTAACAAAGGTGATGTACTGAGGAATGAAGAACACCTGTCTTGCCAATAAACACAAACCATTAAAATGCAATGCAAGATCATGCACAGATAACCAAATTTGTAGTGAAAGATCAGGAGGATGCAAATGAACATAGAGAGGGTTGAGAATCATCCACAAACATGCATTATTTGCTCCAAAGATTGATACAATACACTACAAAATGCCAAGAGGCAAAGTTGCATTACAATTTAAATGGGAGGTTTGAACTCCACAAATTCGCTTGCCAAAGAGAAGAAGGGAGGGGCAAAACAAGAATGTCCAACCTTTAGAAAGAAGCCCCTCCTTACAATTTATAGGAAGAATGAGAGAGGGAAGAGAGAGGAATTCTAAATCTACCCCAACCACCTCCAGATTGTATTTAATTCATCTCATTATGGTGGTAGGTGAGAACCTTAGCAAACCCAAAAATGGTGAACTATATTTTTGCATTTTTGAAGAACCTTCCATGAATCCGAGCTCCCTGTGAAAAGTTATGGCCATTTTAATATCTGGGTCAGGGTTTGCTTCCTGTCGGGTTCGGGGTGTCAATGCTCAAAATGTTGCCCCTCCTGAAGGTGTGTAATGGCGCATCCATCCTCACGTCAACATACTTTTAAGTATGCCATAGGCACTGAAAATGTGGTGTCGACACCTTCTAATCTGCACCAGGGGTGTAAATTTTTCCATGTTGGCGCCATCTAATCTGCACCAAGGGCACAAATTTTTCCATGTTGGTGCCTTCTAATCTACGCCAGGGGCACAATTTTTTCCATGTTGGCGCCTTCTAATTTGCTCAAGGGGTGCAACTTTTTTCATGTTGGTGCCTTCTAATTTTCACCAGGGGCACAACTTTTTCCATGTTGCGCTTTTATAATCTGCGCTAGGCGCAGAAATTTTTCCATGTTAGTGCCTTCTAATCTGCACTGGGGCACAATTTTTTTCCATGTTGGCACCTTCTAATCTGTGCCATGGGTGCAAATTTTTCCATGTTCGTGCCTTGTAATATGCACTGGGCGCAAATTTTTCCATGTTGGCAACTTATAATCTGCACCAGGGGCGCAACTTTTTCCATGTTGACGCCTTATAATCTACGCCAGGGGCACAAATTTTTCCATTTTTGCACCTTCTAATCTGCGCTCTGAGGGCACACATTTTTCCATGTTGGCACCTTCTAATCTACGCTAGGGGCACAACTGGTGGCATAAATAAATGTTGGGCTTTGAGTTTCTTCGATTTCCATATTCTTTGTTTGTCTATATTTACCCGGGGAGGGAGATATATAGAACACTAACCACTTTAACCTCTCTGGAATCCATGGTATTGTACTTCCCATAAGATGTTGTTACTTTGAGATCTAACTCATTCATCACCTCAAGAGGAATTATATTACATAAGCTTTCCCGAGTCAAACATGCAGTTATGTAACAACCTATCTTTAATAATCAGCGTAGTGAAAAATGGATCCACCTTCACCGAGAATCAATGAGAGAGAGAGATTCTAAAATAGACCTCAGGTTGTTCACCCAATTCCTCCAATGCTTTTGGTTTTTCTAATTCTACAATGGAAAGTGGAACCTCTACTTTGTTTTCATTTTTACCACAGGTGACCTTTTCTTCCTTAAGCCCCAAATACTCAAACACCCTCTTCTTATGCTTAGATATTCTAAGCAATTCAACAATAGGAACAATAATCTTCATCTGACTCAAGATTTGGGCTATGTCACAAGGAACATATTTGGGTAATGCAAAGTGTTTTGAGGAAGGTTTACAAATTCATTTTATGGCATAGGATTTATCATAGTCACGAGCATGGGGAGGAACACAAGTTGTATTTGGGGTGACAAAGCCTTTTCCATATGTATCTTTTTAGGGGTTTCATCAGGATACTTTGGTAAGCACTTTGGAATATTTTATTTGGCCCGAGGCCCTACCCATTTTAGACAACTTTGCTCCCGGTATTATACTCTTTTTCTTGGACAATTACTACATTCATTAACAACTTCACATGGATGTCCTCTTTTGAAGTAATTCCTCCATCATACTTCTCCCAATCATTAATTCCCTTAAGTATTCAAAATCATTATTAGGTAATTTAATAGCTTGTACCATATCAATTTTAGAAGTATGATTGGGAGGAAGAGGTAATACCCACCTTTTGTAATACAATCCCTTCTCTATTACTCGGCAAAGGATCTTTAATAGTTCCAAAGTTTTGTACTCATCAACTCGACTTGAGGTTTCTCCCTACTATGAACTTGTAGAGAAATCCATCGTGCATGTGAAGGCATCACCATTTGTATCATCATCATCATCAACTTCTTCCTCAACTCCCTTTTCAACAACACATGGAGAATGTGGTAAGAAATAGCTATCACACCACTCAATTTCATGAGCTTCTTCAATGAACAACTTTGAAAACAACTTTGGCAACTAAAGGATCATGCACCAATTTGTTTTCCCCTTTTTGGGGTTGTTTATTTCCTATTCTCGCGATCCCATAGACCCTTTACCCCTATCATCAGATCTATGATCACCCCTAGCATGATTTACAAATCTTTCTTGACCTTTTGTGTTAACCTTGGGAACCTTGTCCAATCCCCTTCTCTATCTTTCAACAACACATGAATGTAAGAAATAAATGTCAGCCTACACAATTCTTTCATGACCTTTTCGTGTTAACCTTGGGAACCTTTGTCCCCGTGTTGGGGTTATTTCATTTCCCATCCCCTTTACTCTATTCGCCGGTCTCTAGCCAAAGTTTTCTACAACCTCCTCCGATCCACAACTTTACTTAACCGAGGCTTCTCTAGATTGATTAACTTAATTTATAGGATATTTCCTTAATAGCTCTAGCCAAAGTTTTTACAACCTCCTCCTGTGGTTGGGGTCCACAACTTTACTTAATCGAGGCTTCTCTTCTCTGATTGATTAACTTAATGCCTTCTCTCTTAGGAGGTTTACTAATTTCCTTGATGTTATTTTCAATTTGCAAAGACATGGTGAAGGCCTACCTCAATGTTGCTGGGTTCTTATCCCTCAAATAATAGGCAGCCTTCTTATCAAAAGCATCAGAGTATTCTATTAAACAAGAAACGTCACTTGGCCTCAAGATTATGGTGGCCTATTCGGGGTCTTATTGAATCGATTATTGAATTCATGAACAGATTTATTAGGATTCTTCTTAATATTCTCAAATTCTAATAAAAGAAACCTAGGGTTTGTTTTATCCCCATAATCTAATATAAAAGAATTTTCATTTCTATCCATGAATCAATGGAGTTGTCTGGAAAAGATTATACCAGATCCCGTGTATCCTCCTCTAGAGTATGAATAAAAATTTCTATGTACAAATACTTAAATTTGATCTCAAAGTCTTCCATCATATTAAAAAAAAAGCTTTAAGTGCTTTGATCACCAAGTAATAGCATTATTTCCTTGAAATTTAGGTAGTCTATTTCTAACATCTTGGGGCACATGATTTGGATATCCACCATACCTCTCGAAATATATAAAACCAAAAGTGTTCACAACAAATGGAGGTCTCAGGGGGGGCTTTGGGCCATATTGTTTTGGGAGGTGATCTTACAATAGAAATAGAATTATGGGGAGTGAGGGGTGCATGCATGCGGCACAGAATGCGATTCTCACAATGAATGTTCTCTAAAAAAAAATTATTGTCTTGGAAGATCCTATCAACTTTGGAGAACACGGGGATGGAATGAGATGCAAATTTTTCAAATACAAAAGAAGGACCCTCTCTAGTTGGAGAATTAATATCTACAAAAAGACTACCTGATTTAGAAGCACTTGAGGAATTATGGCAATATTCAATGCCGTAATAAGAATCCTTAAAGTTGATCAATTTCCACAATTGATAACTCGTTTGTTGATTTTGATCTCCAACAACTTTCAAGATTCTTCTTCCTTCAGAATTTGTCTTTCCCAATTCTTCAAATAACCTTCTAATAGGATCTTTAACGAAGAAAGATCTTCTTCCTTCCAACTTTGTAGAGATTAGTGATAAATTTCAATTGACAGAGGTTAAGACATTGGAATTTATCAAAAATTAATTCAACACGAAGTCGCCACTAAGGATTTTCACCTTAGTTGTGAAAATGCACTAAAATTGATCTTTCAAATGTCTATCAACACTAAATTCATGCAAAGCTTCACATATCTAACCTTACTTTACATGTATTTAACATTGATGATGTAAATTAGTGCAAAAACCAACCGAAAATGGAAATATTCCACCAGAACTTGTAATTTTCTTGATTTTTACAAAATTGGACACGGGATGACATTTCAACAATGTCTTTACACTTAGAGGATGTAAGAAACATTAAAAGGGCCAAATATAGGAATTCCTTTGAAGATCCCCTGGAAACGGTGCCAAATTTTTTGTTGCCATAGAAATAAGTCCTCTATAATTCAAATCATCCCAAAGAATGGAGCCAAAAGTGTTGTTGCTGCAAAAATAAGTCCTAGAGTTCATATAATCCCCGAAGAACACTAAATAGTTTCCAAAAATGGTGCCAAAAAGTGTTGGTATCCAAATTGATTCTCCCTCATAAGGTGAGCAAAGCATCAAATATTTAACAAGAAGCCTAGAGATAGATAAATCATCATGTATGTTGTTTTGTAGTGGGAGGCCATTCGGTTTTGCTATTTGTCACTCAGATGTTAGAGAAATGGATAACACCATATAAAATGATTTGATCTATCCTCACTACTCTAGGTCGTGCCTTTTGACTAGCATGAGAGGACTCGTTTTGTAACCTCTTTTGGTTAAGGAGAGAGAATATATCCTTCTTTGCATGAATTAGAAAGGAAACCTTGAGAAAATATGATCAATGGACCACAATTTAACTCTTACAAGTTGTCACTTCTAAAGAATGGTGATATTTTCTAAACAGGGTTAAGGTTACTAAATACATTATGGAATCATGATTTCTTCTACATATTTTAGCAGTAGAATTTATACATTTGTGGACATACAGGGAAAACATGGGTATTTCAAGTAGGATTAATTATTTTTGAATAATGTTTGGTGGGAGATTAAGCAGGATAAACTTGATTTTGTCAGATCTTTGAGAACCTTCACAACAATTGGAAAAATAAATGATAGAATGCTTCAGAATAGCTAAAATATTCCTTCAACCTAGAAGGTGTGCATCAATGGAGGCCCATATTTTCATGGTTTCACAAAATATCCAAGAATTTAAGACAAGGCTTGAGCTAAAGACTCAATTAAACATTAAATACCCCTAGTTCCTCACGCCTAAGATACACTCAAAGGCTTATAGACAATATTTACCAACAAAATGACACTAATGTCATTTTAAATTATTCGTCTCTTTATAGAATGAAGGATCTTCTGTAATGAAATTTCAAATGCCACTAAAATATCACAAGGATGAGATCCTATGTGATTCGCAGGATTTTAACTAAAGATTGCAATAGGATCAATAAATACTATTTGCAGACATTCTGAAATAAAGCAGACACAAATTTTCCCAAGATTAACATATATTAATTCAAAGTTGATTAGATTCATCGCGGGGAAGGTTTCTGAACAATATCGAGCTTGTCAATGGTTGTACACTTGCAAACAAACTTGACATGACCAAATCTAAAACATAAGAGATTTAGAGGTTTCTCGGATAGTATACGAGGAAGATGGGATTTCTCAAATTTTCTCATAAAAATTCAACCCCCGACCATTTTCATGACTAACGCATGCTTTTTATAACACTCATTTACATTAAATATTTCCCCCCAAGAAAAGAATATTTGAGGAACCTTTGTTTGTTACCATTTTTTCTCAAAAAGTGATGTTTAACAAATTTACACCCAAAAGCTGCCAGGTGGATAAATCATGAATTGGTCATGTTTCTTAGACACTTGACTAATGACCGAGACGCCATGCCATAATTTTTTATAGTCCGAATCATTCTTATTCTTCCATGCGAGAAATCCCTTTTTAATCATTTTCAGGTCGCTCTGTATAGCTAGATCTGACAAACAATCCTTTTCACCCTCAAGAATACACCATAAGAAATGAGTGCCCTTGCATGGATGCCTGCATTCATGCCTCTTAGAAATGAGTTTCCACGCATGGATTATTTCACATACCTATGCTACGAGTCCAAGTCGGCCAAGTGCAAAGAGGAGTCAGCGGAAACCTCCACGTGTTTCCTGGCGCAACTACAAAGGTGAAGTATAGAGGTAGGTTCCCAAATGAGCACAAGCCTTCCACGTGTTTGTTTGGTGCAACTTCAAAGATGAAGTTTATAGGTGAGACCTCAAATGAGCGCAATCTCTCCACGTCCCTAGGCCAAAGAAAATTTCCTTTTGGCCTTTGAAAAGTTTCAGTATAAAAAGGAGCCAACAGAAGCCTCCACGTGTCTCTTTGGCACACTTTTGATATGGTGCCCAAAAATGGAAACTCTAAACAAGCACAAGCTCACCACGTGTCTCAGTCGAAAAAGTTATTGAAAGCATTCAAGGACCACCGAAAGGTGCCATGTGCTTAGGATCCAAGAAAGTTTCATCGGCCATTGAAAAGTCTAAGTATGGGAAGACCTAGTGGAAACCAACATGTGTCCTCCCGGTGCTTCTTCTAAAGTAAAGTAAAGGGGCGAGTTCAAAAAAATCCTAGGCCATACACATTTCCAGGCCTTAGAAAGTTACTTGAATATTTTAAGTATAAAAAGGAGTCAATGGAAGCTTCCACGTGTCTTTAGCGCAACTTTGATATGGTGCCCAAAAGTGGAGACCCTAAACATGTGCGGGCTCACCACATGCCTCGGTCATCGAGTTGTCAAAAATGTTTTACGGACCTACAAAAGGCACCACATGCCTAGGGTATGAGAAAGCTTCTTAAAAATTTTAAGTATAGAGAGGAGCTAGCGAAGCCTCCACGTGTCTCCTTGGCACAACTTCTAAGTTAGGACCCAGAGGTAGATCCTCAAATGAGCGTCGGCCCTCCACGTGGACAAGCTTTGAGTTAAATTAGGCCTTAAATTTTCAAAAAGACCCACCGACCCACATCCAATCAAGAATGAAAATGTATTTTTAGAATTTAGAGATAAATTTTGTGGGGAAAACATGCTCGTCAAACATTAAGAAGCGTGAACTTCACCATTTGTATTTGAAATGAATCTTTCTTTAAGGAAAAAGAATTTGGAAATGATATAAGGCCCAAATGTGATCCATGACCATGGAGAAGGATCTTTAACAACATACAAATGAATAAAACCTTTCACACATCCATTTGGGAAATAAAAAATATGACAGAGCTAGCAGATTGAAGAATTTTTAGAGAAAATGAGGCGAGATCAAATTGAGCACAACAAAGTTCACATTATGGTGAGTTAACAATGTCATTCATTAGAGGTTAGAGGTAATTGAGAATGGAGGTCGATCAACACCTCTCGTCAGTCACCAATGACGGGGCCGCATATCAGCTATGGTGACAAATGTGTGGTGTGAGTTTTCCGAGTTCCAATTTCAATTTGATTTTATTTTCTTTTCTGTATTCCTAGTTTTGTGAATAAATGGAAATTTCATATTGTGGGGGGGAACATGTCAGTCAATGTTTCATTTCCATTATGCACATAAAATTACTAAATTCAAGGACAACTTCTAGTGACAATGGTCGTTTCCATGTTTTTTGAGATTAAGTGGAAGCGATCGACAAAAATGGCTATAATTAAGAACATTACAATTCTTATAGAATGTGATGTGAAATTTTTACCTTAATTTCTGTTATTTTCTTCGAGTGGTGTGTTTTTCTTCCTTGTTATGATTGAAATGTGGAGGATGTGCATAGTTATATAGGATGGTTGCTTGACTGTGTGATCCTCTCGACTATCGTATGGTAATCACCGCCGTACTTCATTAGAAGATGATAACTAGTGAATAGATTCACACAAAGAGGTGATCATGTACACCAAGATCCAAGCAAACAGTATGTAGACCTAAAATTATGTACATACATATGATTCTATTTCCATTCTTCAAATGTGCTTCTTCCCATGTAAACACTAAGGGGTGGAATGTTAGGAAATTTATTAGTATTTACATTAGTATTTACTTCGGTAAATATTATTTAATTATAGAAAATTGTTAGTAGGTTGGATATATTGTTATATAGAATATATTTTAGTTCTTACACCCGTAAATCATTTAAAATGGCATGTTTTTGTATCGAATTCCTATTTTACAAGAAGTTATTTTATATCCTCTATGGCTATATAATAGCAATTATAATATCCGTTATAATAGCAATTATAAGAGTGTTGGATATAATATTATCAATGTATTTATTCTATTCATATTCACCTCTGAATAATCTCTCTTATATTTTTTAATATCTTATGCTATAAGAGAAATTTTTATTCAATTTTGGAATGGTAACACTAGAGTTTCACCTAATACAAGAGATGTGGTAAAATAGAGAGTTGGTTCTACTAATTGTGAACCACATCCAAATCATTTCTTAGATATGACTAAAACTCAATTTTTTTGTAATTTTGAACATGAGAATTTAGAAATTAAAATTAGCCAATGTTTTTTTGAAATGTTGAAGCCATTCTATGTGAAAATCGACCATGCTCGCACCACTTTTTGTCGTAGGAAACATGTTGAATTTGTGATGCATTATACTAAATTTTTACATATTCATTCTTTTCATTCGAAACTATGTTACTTTGGAATGTGGTGTTCATGTTCTCCCAATATCTTCCAGGATTTCATTCCTATGATATTTTGTGAAAGATAAGTTGGACAATTTATTTATAGTCAAAATTGTTCAGATGGAAGTTGTTGTACGTGTGGCGGATTACCTAAACAGGAAAGTTGTATCCATGAGAAAATTGGAGGTGGAATAGGACATATTTTAGTTGATTTCGATAAATATAAATAACTACCATAACAATTGAAATACAAAAATGATTCTAAGTGGTGTGAGCTAGTTAGAGAACATATACCTGTTTGTCAATTTTGAGAAAATTAAACAATGACTTTTTTATGAGTATGCTAGGCATAAAAATAGAGCTCGATTATTGGATGAACACTTTAAGATATACAAGGACGTAATTCCTATTGGTACTATTATTTTTGTGGTTGAATTTATAGAGAATTACATGTTGCGACCACAAATGGTGGTTCAATTGCAATATTGTAACTCGGCACAGTTTCTATTTTTTTCGCATATAAAATTTATACATTCTCTTAAAATTACGAGTTAATGATTGAATTTTTTAAGAGAGTAACACTTTTATATTGGTGATGATCATACTCATTCTCTGAATTTATGCAAGGATGTTTCCGGTTATTTTATGAAAACTTGTGCGATAGGGACATCCCCTTAAATCAACATTATATATGGTGAGATAATTGCGTCTCAGTTTAAGAATGCACAAATGTTTTATTGGATGATAAGGATGGAAATCAAGATGGGTGTGCAACATATTTGAAGTTTCACTAAAACTAGAGATGGAAAAGGAGAGCACGACGGTATAGGGGCATGTATGAAAAGAGCTCTTGTAAGAGAAGAGTTGAAGTACAAAGATGGTGCTAAATTGAAAGATGAAAATAGCATATTGGAATCATGTATTGACAACATGGTATGTGGTTCTTAATAAAGTTCCATAGTTCATATATATTTTTAGTTGATAGAGAAACAATAAATTGATAACTACGAGGATTTTATGACACTCACAGGGTCCAGTTCTTTACACTCATTTTGTAGCTCAAATGCTACTTTGAGGCCATATGGACAAGAAAATTAACATGTTTTTTTGCATTTTGTATTGAATTTGTCACTTTGCTGAGTTTGATTCATAAGAAATGGTGGATGAATGTATTTGTAGGCCTCTAACTCCACTTCTTAGTTATCAACCCCCACATGCATTATGTATTGTTTCTCCGGATGAATTTGCAACATTAAAGGACTTTGACAACATTTCAATTTTAGTGCCACAAGGAAAATGGTTATTTAAATTTTTGTATATTGAGTTATGTCCATTGAAATTAATAGGTAATTTAAATTTGAGTTGAAAACTCTATTTTTGTAGGACATGTGTTTGCGCTTATTGTGAAAGAAGACAATGAAGAAGAAAAAAATAATTTCTTATGTTGTTACATCGAGGAAAGAAATAATTTTACTTCTCTTGTTATAGATGGAAAAGATATTGAGTACCCTATAGGGTCGGTGATAGTTATTGGAACATGTCTTCGACGGTATCCATTAAAAAATTCACTATTTGCATGTTTGAAGACTGTGAGACATAGTAAAATAATCTTATATTTACATCTAGTTTTAGCGAAAAATATTTAGATGTATAGATATTGAGAAAGACCTAATAACAAGATTGTTTGGAAGGTTTGAGAATCATATCATGAAGCAATTTTTCCACTCTTGAGTAAATATGATTCGATGGTTCATTGGAATGAATTTACATGCTTGTTTGGTATATATAATTTCTTTGAAGTGTTTAAATTTTTCAACTATATTCAAGTTCATATATTTTATTAAATTTTTGCATTATGTATATATCTAACATGGTTTGGATTCATCTTAAATTTATTTGACTAACACTTTTATGCGGAGTTAGTGGTGCCGAAAAGCTTCCACTTTCATGTCCTGATGGTTCATTGGAACGAATTTACATGTTTATCTGGTATATATAATTTATTTGAAGTGTTTAAATTTTTCAACTAGATTCAAGTTCATATATTTTATTAAATTTGTGTATTTTGTATATATCTAGTATGGTTTTGATTCAACTTAAATTTCTTTGACTAACACTTTTATGTAGGTTAGTGGTGCCAAAAAAGCTTCCACCTTCATGTCTTGATGGTTCATTGGAATGAATTTACATGCTCGTCTAGTATATATAATTTATTTGAAGTGTTTAAATATTTCAACCAAATTCAAGTTCATATATTTTATTCAATTTTTGTACTTTGTATATATTTAGTATGCTTTTGATTTAACTTAAATTTCTTTAACTAACACTTTTATGTACGTTAGTTGTGCCAGGAAATCTTCCACATTCACATGGTTAAAACAGGTTAGTAGATAATTTAATATTCTCAAATCTTAAAGAGAATATTTCATTTTTTTACAAGTAAAGAGAAGAAACTAACAATGGTTTATGTACTGTGATGGGGGTTCTTACTACCAGAGGAGGTAGCCCAGAAGCACCATAAGTGTAGGGAACCAAAAATACACAATTCTAAGCATTTACTAGGCCATCCCTATGTGTGTACACTGTCATTTTTGACCCACAAGCTTATGTTTCAAAAATATAGCGTTTGATATCCTTGCACTCACTCAAAATGCACTATTTGGCATGTTTACAAACAATACGAAAACTAGAACATAGATTAGAGATGGAAAACCTGAGATAGAATATTGTAAAGGGTCCTTAGGAAGTGGTGCGGGATCTAACGAGACGTCTCTAGGTGCCATAGAGAATGAGTAATCACTCGTCGAAGTTGTATGATTTTTTGGTTTAAGGGCTCTTAAGGCACTATGCCGAATGAAGTAGCTCGAAGCAACAAAATTCTCCCACGGTGAAATGACATCTCCCCTTGCATTTACCTAGTCACCCAAATATTTTTGAGCATTCGGTTTGGTCCTATGAGCTTCCGGTTGCATCATATAGCATTTGATATCCTTACACTAACTCAAATTACACTATTTGGTGCGTTTGCAAACTCTAGGATAGTGAGAGCACCAATTAGAGATGGAAATAAATTAGGATGGATATTGTAGATGGTCCCTACGTAGAAGTGTAGGATCTAATAAGACATATATAATTTCCAGGAGACATAGTAATCACCCATCGAAGTTGTACATTTTTTGTTCTCAAGGCTCTTAAAGGACTACGCCCGAACGAAGTAACCCGAAAGCAATAACATTGTTCTACATCAAAACAATGTCTCCCTTAGCATTTACCTAGCCACCTCGATGTATTGGTGTGTTCAGTATGGTATCATGAACCATTGTTTGCAAAAATAGCATTTGGACCTTTTTACACTGACTCAAACTACACTATTTTTTACATTTGCAAACAATATGGGAGTGAGAGCACCAATTGGAGCTGGAATAAACTGAGACATGCTATTATATAGGTTCCCCTTATGAGGGTGTTGGATCTAACAAGACATCTCTAAGTGCCACGGAGACCGAATAATCACCCGTCAAAGTTGTATGGTATTTTGGTCTCGGGCTCTAAAGGGACTAGGCCTGAACAAAGTAGCATAGAAGCAATGACATTGTCCTACACCAAAAAATGCCTCCCCTAGCATTTACAAAGCCACCCGATGTGTTTGAATTATATATTTTCTTTCATGACCCACTTTGTTTGTAAAAAATAATGTTTGACAACATTACACCGACTCAAACCGCACTATTTTGCATGTTTGAAAACAATAGGGCATGAAGAGCACCGATTAGAGATGGAAAAACTTGAGATATAATATTGTAGAGCTTCCATAGGTGGAAGTGTAGGATATAATGATACATCTCTAGGTGCCACAAAGATCGAGTAATCACATGTCGAAGTTATATGGTTTTTGGTCTCAAGCCTCTTAAGGGATTACGCTCGAACAAAGTAGTGCGGAAGCAATGACATTTACTATACCAAAACTAAATCTCCGAAGCGTTTAATTATCCACCTTGATTTTTTTGCATTTTCCATTTGGTACCATGACCCACCGTTTTCCAAAAATATCATTTGACAACGTTACACCGACTCAAACTGCACTATTTTGCATGTTTGCAAACAATAGGGCATCAAGAGCACCGATTGGAGATGGAAAAAACTGAGATATGATATTGTAGAGGGTCTATATGTGGAGTATTAGGATCTGATGAGATTTCTCTTGGTGCCACAAAGACCGAGTAATCACCCGTAGAAGTTACATAGTTTTTTGGTGTCAGGGCTCTTAAGGGAATACGCTCGAACAAAGTAGTCCGAAAGCAACAAAATTTTCCACACCAAAAATATACTTCCCCTAGAATTTAAATGGCCTCCCAAATGTTTTGGCATGGTACATTTGGTACCACAACCCACCGTTTGCAAAAAATAGCATTTGACAGTCTTACAAAGACCTCAAATCGCCTTTATTTTGCACATTTGCAAACAATAGGGCAACAAGATCAACAATTAGATATGAAAAAAAATGAGATAGCTTATTGTAGAGATTCCCCACATGGAGGTATAATATCTAATGAGATATCCCTAGAATCCATGAAGATCGAGTAATCACCCATCAAAGTTGTACGGTTTTTTGGTCTCAGGGCTCTTAAGGGACTACGCTAAGACGAAGTATCTTGGAAGCAACGACATTTTCCTACATGAAAAACACATCACCTGAGATATGATATTGTAGAGGGTCTATATGTGGAGTATTAGGATCTGATGAGATTTCTCTTGGTGCCACAAAGACCGAGTAATCACCCGTAGAAGTTACATAGTTTTTTGGTGTCAGGGCTCTTAAGGGAATACGCTCAAACGAAGTAGTCCAAAGCAAAAAATTTTCCGCACCAAAAATATACTTCCCTAGAATTTAAATGCCTCCCAAATGTTTTGGCATGGTACATTTGGTACCACAACCCACCGTTTGCAAAAATAGCATTTGTGATCTTACAAAGATCGAAACTACATTTGTTTTGCACATTTGCAAACAATAGAAACAAGATCAACAATTAGATATGAAAAAAATGAGATAGCTTATTGTAGAGAGTCCCCACATGGAGGTACAATATCTAATGAGATATCCCTAGAATCCACAAAGATCGAGTAATCACCCATCAAAGTTGTACGGTTTTAGTCTCGGGCTCTTAAGGGACTACGCTTTGTGAGAACGAAGTATCTTGGAAGCAACAACATTTTCCTACACGAAAAACACATCACCTAGCATTTAAATGGGAACCAAAACATATTGGTGTGGTTAATTTGATACCATGACCCACCGTTTGCAAAACATAGAGTTTGGCATCCTTAGACCGACTCAAACTACACTATTTGGCATGATTGCAAAACAATATGGAAGCAAGAGCACCGTTTGGAGATAGAAAAAAACTAATGTGCGATAATTTATACGGTCCCTATGAAGGCATGTTGGATTTGATGAGATGTATCTAGGTGTAATGGATACCAGTAATCACCCATCAAAGTTATCTAGTTTTTTGGTCTGGAGGCTCTTAAGGGACTACTCTCGAGCGAAGTAACCCTTAAGCAACGACATTGTCCCACACAAAAATGACATCTCCAATAGAGTTTAAATTTCCACTTAGACATGTTTGCATGGTATGTTTAGTGCCATGACATATCATTTGCAAAAATAGCATTTGACAACCTTACACTAACTCAAACTGCACTATTTGGCACATTTGCAAACAATAGGGTAACTAGAGAAAAAATTGCAGATTGAAATCAAAGAGACACACTATTATATAGGGTCCCTACATGGAGATATAGGATCTAACAAGATGTCTATAGGTTCCAAGGAGACCGAATAATCACCCGTAAAAAGTTATGCGATTTTTGTCTCAGGCCTCTTAAGGGACTACTCTCGAGCGAAGTAGCCTAGAAGCAACAAAATTGTCCCACTCTGAAATGACACCTCCCCTTGAATTTTCCTTGCCATGAAATCATGTTGACATATTCATTTTTGTGCCACGACATCCCGAGGCATGACTTATCACTATTCAGCTCTATTCATTTCCTAGAACTTCCTAGAAAAGGCGGTTTGCAAATCATTATGCCAAGAAGGCTCAAGGAATGCCACAACCATGAATTATTGGGTGAAATTAGAGGCATCCTTTGATCAAATTCTGTCTTAGACAATTCTCGGTTTTGATGACCAAGCGTCAGGTTGTGATCGTTAGAAGTTTATGCTAAACACGTGAATTGGGATGAAAAGGAAGGGTTTTTGGCTTTGGATTAGGTGGCCGAACTCTAAATCGGGCCTCCATGGAGCTCGTCATTGTAGCCGAAGGATTATACCCCCCCCAATAGGATGCATTTTTGGTGTGAGTTTCCTCTCATGATGTCATGGGGCATGACTTCTCACTACTCGGATTGCATCAATGAGATTGCAACAAGGTAAACACATTACCATGTAAATACTCTAATGATTGTTTGATCTCTTTTTAAAGCATGTAAATACACAATAGAGTGTTAAGAATATTTTTGCATATCTTGTGCTAACTAAACTACAATTTTATGTATTTTTTAAACAATTAATTCAAATTAGGACCTTATTGTTACACACACATCAATAACACTTAATTTGGACTAATACTTAACAAATAAATTTTAAGTACACTAAAAACATATAAAATGACCTATAACAAATCCCTCAAGACCAATTTTAATTGTTTACATTTTTTCCAACTTTGGAGTGTGTTAACCACTTTCTTAAAATAATAATTTTTTTATAACTCCTCACTTTAATCTCTTGAACAAAAAATTAGCTTGCACCCAAGAAGCTTCAAAACCATTATATAACATAACATCATATATCATAAGAATAACCTAGTAGTAGTTCATAATATGGTTCATATGTACATTATTATGGAAAACCATAGTATTGAGAGCTACCATAGTATTTATCTCATATTATTCTGAAGAGAACAAAGCACACGTACAGTTTATATAGGACAAAAACCGAACTGACTTCCTAACTGGGCTGAGAAGATCCACAATATCAGCAGAGAATGATGTGATAAGAGATAAGAGATAAGAATAGACAACTAAGCTAAAAACCAACGTATCCTAACATTCCCCCCCTTATTACATTATTCTTGCAAATGTGACCTCTGAAAGATTCAAATTTCACTTTTCCAAGAGATTTAGTGAGAATGTCAGCAACTTGTGCTTGATGGGGCATATCTTTAGCTGAATTTGATGGTTCAAGGCGTGCTCTCGAATGAAATGGCGATCAATTTCAATATGCTTTGTTCGTTCATGAAAGACTGGATTACGCACGAGCTTCAACACACTCGATTGTCATGCGATAGAGAATAGGTGACTATTTTTCAGAATTCCTCATCCATTCGGCGTATCCATATCACCACTTAGCACTGACTCCTCGTGGGCGCGATATTCTGCCTCTAGGATGAGATAGAAACAACATTTCGCTTCTTGCTTATCACGAGATTGGTCCATCCGAGATGAAATATGTATCCTAGTTGATTTCCTATCATCAGAGATCCAATGGTCCGAGTCGACATATCCCCTGTAGGAAGAATTGATCATTCTTTTTATATTCCAGGACCATAATTAGTTGTTCCTCGGACATATCTCAAAACATGCTTTCTGCATTCCAGGTGACATTTCTTTGGCTCTTGCATGAACCTAGAAAGATAGGCTGACAGCATAGCAGATAGATCTGTGCAGTGTATGTCAAATAGATGAGCCCTCGATCAATTGCTGTAGAGAGTAGCATCTACTTGAGGTGAGTCTGGAATCTTGAAAGTTGCAAAGCCTTTTCCATGGGAGTGGATATAGGTTTATAATCGGACATTCTATACTTTTCGGGGAGTGTCTTGGCGTACTTTATGCTGGAGACAAAGATGTGATGCTCCTTTTGCCATATTTCCAAGCCAAGACAGTAATGTAGTAGCCCCAAATCTGTCATGTCGAAGGTTCTTTTGAGATCATTCTTTACAATATCAACCTGATCTTCTGAACTACCAGTGATCACAAGATCATCTACATAAACAACCAGAATGATAATTTCTTTGCCTACCTTCTTTATATACAAATTTGAATCTGAGGGACTACGAGTGAACCCATGCTGCAAAAGGTGATCATTGATCTTGATATACCATGCCCTGGGAGCTTGTTTCAGTCCATAAAGAGATTTGATGAGATGACATACCTTTTAGGCTGATTTTTATCAACAAATCCTTCAGGTTGGGTCATGTATACTTCTTCTTTTAGATCACCATTTAGGAAAGCACTCTTGACACCCATCTGCTGGAAGTCTCCATCCTTTACGTGCTCTGCAAGTGCGCAAACTACTACGATGGTTTTCATCTTCGCGGTGGAGTGCAAAGGTTTCTTCATAGTCGATGCCTTCTTTCTCGAGCATATCCTTTGGCTAATGTTTGTTGATGGATCCATCTCGCCTTATATTTTGTCTTGAAGACCCATTTGCAGCCTATGGGTTTCTTTCTGTGCAGATCGACAAGTTCCCATGTCGATTTTTCATGAGTGAGTCATATTCTGTTTCCATAGCTTCCTTCCACTTGAGTTTGGAGTGCTTCAAAAACATTATCGGCTCGGAGCTATTCATCGGTGAACTCATGAGTGCAAAGTTTACCTCATTTCTTGTTTGACTCCTTGTTTTGACTCGGATGATGTATCACTAGGGAGTTGTTGCTGAAATTTGAGTCCTTGATAGTTCTTTGTACCCACTTCGGATGAGAACTTGACGCTTTTGAGAAGAAGCGTGTTGTTGCCATGAGGATTGATGTGGAGTCACATTACGCGGTTCTCAGGTCAACAAATAGTTCTCTGGTAGCATTTCTTTTCTCACGAGTAGTCTCCTCCGGCTCATCATCGATTCGAGACTAATCGATGAGATGTGTTTGGAAGTGAATCTTACGTGATACTTATTGAGTCGAAGGATGACTCGTCACAAACCACATCCCGACTCTCGTATACTTTCTTTGTCTCGGGATCCATGAGGCGATACGCCTTCGAGGTGTCAGTGAATCGTAGCCAAGAAGGATACATGGGAGTGTTTTTGGCTCTACCTTCTTTCTCTTGAGTGGAACATGCATGTATCTTTGTGTGACCAAATACTCGCAAATGAGAAATTGATGGCTTTTACCACTCCATACCTCTTAAAGGCGTCTTGTTCGAGTAGAATCTTTGTTGGTGCCCTGTTGAGAAGATATACGA
Organism: Taxus wallichiana var. yunnanensis; assembly: GCA_018340775.1. Classification (NCBI taxonomy): domain Eukaryota; kingdom Viridiplantae; phylum Streptophyta; class Pinopsida; order Cupressales; family Taxaceae; genus Taxus; species Taxus wallichiana. The sequence continues at coordinate 174,058,371 of CM031233.1, forward strand.
CCGTTTGTCTTGCTTGACCCAATAAGCGTTCTCCTAGCTTTGCGAGCTTGATAGCATGCGTGAGCCATCTCCATCACTATGCGATTGCGCGCGCTCAACAATGCCATTTCTTTGGGGCGTGTAGGGAGCGATCAGTCTTTGCTTAATGCCGTGATGGTTTAGGAAGGCCAAGAACTTCTTTGATGTGAATTCCCCCCCTCAATCTGAGTGAAGTAGAAGAAGTGGTTGTCCGATTCTTTGACAACACCATGATAGAAGTTATGAAAGTGTTGAAGAGCATCAATTTTCTTCTTTAGGAAATATACCCACATCTTGCGAGAGTGGTCATCCAAGAGACAACTGGAAGTATTTCTATCCACAGCAGAAGCGAGTAATGGGCCGTTCAGATCGGTATGAACTATCTCCAGACACTTCTTGGCATGGAAGGTGCTCGCTTGAAATGGATCTCTATGTTGTTTTCCTGCAAGACAACCAGGGCAAATAGGCAAGGAACTGGACAATTTGGGTAGTCCACGGACCATTGCTTTTGAACTCATCTGGTGCAGTGAACCGACCGACAAGTGTCCATATCTATAATGCCATAAGGCAGTTGATTCTATTGTTGAAGCAGATAAAGCTACTGCAGAAGATGAAACAGTATCTAAAGCAAATAACTTATCTTTTACAAAGGCTTTAGCAAGAACCGTACCTTGTCGGGAGATTAAGCATGATTTAATGCCATTTTGAACAAGAAATTCAACCTTAAGGTGATGATTCAAGAGTTGAGTAACTGACAAAAGATTGCTAGTCAAGCCAGGAACATATAGTACCTTTGTAAGTGTACATTTTCGTGGCCCCATAGGAATGGTCACATTCCCTATTCCTTCTGAATGTATTCTTTGTCATCCGCTATTTGAACTCGATCTCCAGGTTGGCTCTTCACGTAGTGAATCAAGCGACTTCTTGTCACGACATATGCTTGCTTGCACCGAGTCTATCAACCAGACTTTCTTCGTAGGGTGAGAAGTTTGAGAGACAGTAGCAAGATTCTTACTACAATGGGCTCCTTCCCGATGTCTCCTCATCGATTCATCATCCTCTTGTTGGGCTGCAAGATGTCCTTTTACTTTCTCCAACGGGGGCGTCGTTTAGACTTTTGAAAATCTTCGCGCCCATATGTGCTTGTATGGCTTGAAGACCCTTGTTTTGTGTTGTTGTGCCAACGGTGATCGATCAAAAGTCGTGAGTATTGGTTCTGCAAATGTGACACCATCTTATTGACTTTTGATCTTTACTGTTTAGATTACTTATTGGATTTGGCTTCTCTGGGGACCTTTCGATTCTTCTCCGCCACGATTAGGCTTTGAGAACAAGGCTTTGTCACGAGACTCCCATGCGATGAAGTGATAGCTTCTTCCTGGGCTGCTGAGAAATTCACAAGCTCTTCGAATGTCACTTGTTTGTTTGGACACATTCAAGTTGTAACAAACACTCGAAATTGAGAAGGAGTGCTCTCAAGGTGATTGGGACGAGTAGTTTATCATCTACTGCTGCACCGAGTGCCATAACTCCGATCTCAACTCAACGCGACACGAAATTCCTCCACTTTCTCGTCGGACCCCATAGAGAGGGTGTGCACTGATTGAAGATGAAGAATCTTTGTCGATTTTTGGCTTCATAAATGGTTGCCAACTTGTCCCGGTGCCTCCTTGGGTTTCTCCGCATTCCAGAACATGCGGTTGCACCTCATCACCGATACCGAGCATTATCGCATCAAGGCTTTAGCACTAGCCATGTCATATTTTACTAGTTCATTGAAATGTGGGAGCAGGATAGATCCTGTGATGATTCCCATAATCCTTCAAATCCGAAGGATTGTCTTCATTTTTGTCTTCCAGCCGTAAAATTAGGCCCTTTGAGCAACCGAGCATCGAGGTAAGTAACTGGGTAGAGACATTGTAATAAAAAAATATTTATTTTGAAAAAATTATTACAATTTGGACTCACTATCGAGAATGACTGGCTTGTAGATGCTCGCGATATTCACGTGCTGTGAGACGGTGACGCTTTTACAGGCGTTCTTCTTCGCCGTCACAACTCACCGTCTGTCGATCCGTACTTCTAATTCTTCCCGTACTCGCTTTGCTTGGCAAATGACGTCGAAAAGAAAGTACTCAAGGAGTCCTTCTTGAACAAGTTTGTCGAATGCAAGATTGCCGCAATTTTTAAGCTCATTCAGCAAGGCAAAGTAGAACCCGGAGCTCTCAGGAGCTTCTCCACGGTGTTCTCTGGGTGGCGAGTTGATGTTGTGGCTTTCACCGTGGGACCATGTTGTTGGCGCTTTGAATCGAGTTGTCTACACTCGACATTCGATGTAGTGTAGAAGAAGAGACTGTTGTAGACTCAAAATTACCTCGAAAACACGCACGTCTTTGCCTTCCTTCAAAGTGGTGAGTAACTCTCCACATGGCAGCAAGATTGTTTTCACCTCCACGCAAAGACACTCTTCCACGCGGCAATGAATCTCTCCACGCAACTCCCTTCGGTATCGGTGTTGTAAAAGCTTCGTGCACTACGAGCTTTGGCTCCAAGTTCTGGACGTGGTCTCAAAAGAACCTAGGCTGCTACTGTTACTGCACATCGATCTTCAAGAACTTTTGTTTTAATCTATTCTCTGCCTCTATTCACATGCTTTTTTTTACATTTGCTCCACACAGCTGATAGTACCACGGAGCTGGTCGAGGTTTAAATGCGGCCCCGCCGTCTTTGATGAGTCTGTGGCGGCTTCTCCTGCAAACAAGAAAACCCCTTTGCGGCTAATACCAAAGGTCCTCCCACGCTTGTTCAGAGGTGTCTGCAAGGAGGGCATTCCTTGGAGAACACCCGCGCATTAACGAGAATGTGGACCTTCCTCCGAAGGCTTCTTCGGCAGCGTCGAAGAGCTCGCTCACCTCGGAAGCCTTGGAAATATCGGCTGCAGGTAATGGCTCTACAATCCCGCCGCCGTCACGCCAAAAACACGAGGCTTCATAAAATTCACCCGAACCATGAGACGAAGGTTTAAAACGGTGCGTAATGAAACTATTCGTATTGCTTTCCAGATTTCCGGAACTTAAAGGCTCAAAGTGATCTCTCGCTATGCTGGCACAATGGATCACACGCATCTTGCGCATCTGCACCAAAAGCGTGTGTGAATCGAGCAAAGCGGTCGCCTTAAGACAACAAATTCATTGGGCAAGAGCGAGTCTCCTCAGATAATAATATTCTGCATTTCAAAATACCAAGCGCGAGAGCTACAGAAAGAGAAATAAGAAGAGATAGTATTTATCTCATATTATTCTGAAGAGAACAAAGCACACGTACAGTTTATATAGGAAAGAAAACCGAACTGACTCCCTAAGCTTGGATTGAGAAGATCCACAATATCAGCAGAGAATGATGTGATAAGAGATAAGAGATAAGAAAGACAACTAAGCTAAAAACCAACGTATCCTAACAAGTATATAGCTCCACACTTGAATCTCTTGAACAAAAAATGATCACATGCTAGTGAGTTATCAAAATTTAGTAATAGTAGTGTTAGCATACGTTGGATAACTTATATTTTTTAGGTGTCTATTCTATCCCTTTATCTTCTCCTTCTAGTATTCCATTATTCTCTCCTTCTGTTGTGTAACCTCTCCATTCATTTAGGGGAGTCTAGTACAATTTCTTTCCTATAAATACTGTACGTGAGCTCTATGTTGAATAGAATAATATGAGATATACAATCTCTATTCTTTCTCCTTCATTTTCTGCCTCACAGTTTGGTATCAGAGCAAACTTGATCTCTACCTGTGCGTTGGAAAGGAGAGACTGTTTCTTTTTCTACTGATGCGTGGAGAGGAAACGATCTAAGGATCAAACACAAGCTGGACATGGAGATTTACTCAGCCACCTGCGTAAAAACTTTCCCCTGCCCGTGACCACATTGAGAAGTCTTCTTTTTGCGTGGAAATTGAACTTGTTCTTTGTTGCGTGACTGATTTGCTGCGAAGTGAAGGAAGGCAGCACGTGGGTGGAGAGAAGACTGTCTGCGTGGAAAGCAAAACATGGAGGACTGTGCCAGGAAAGAGAACTTATTTCTGTGCAAGACTTCTTGGTGTTTTGTGCGCTAAAAACAACAACCAGCCACCTGCTGAGTGGAGGCGTTAAAAATTCTTGGAGCAGCCTGCATTTTTTTAGATAGCCATGGGAAATCTTATTTGTTTGCTACCTGTGCATGTGGAGGAAGAGAGAGTAGACTCTCCCGAGACCTTCAACCTATGTAGTGCTGTGCAAAAGAATCTTGCTTCCTGAATTTTTTTTTTACCTTCTACGAGGATGTCGATCTGCAATGTCGAGTTTTTTCAACACTACGTCGAATGTCGAGTGTAGACAACTCGATTGAGAGCATCAATAACACGGTCGCCGCCAGCTAAGCAAGAATATTAACTCTCTAGCCAGAGAAAACCGTGGAGAAGCTCCTGAGAGCTCCGGGTTCTACTTTGCTCTGCTGAATGAGCTTTGAAATTCCGGAAATCTTGCATTCGACAAACTAGTTCGAGAAGGACTCCTTGAATACTTTCTTTTCAACGTCAGCTGCCAAGCAAAGTGAGTACGGGAAGAATTAGAAGCCGGATATGACGCTGATTGTGACGACGAAGAAGAACGCCCTACAAAGCGTCGTTGTCTCACAGCACGCGAATATCGCGAGCATCTACGAGCCAGTAATTCTCGTCAGTGAGTCCAAATTGTAATAACTTTTCAAATAAATAAATTTTTTTATTACAATGTCTGCTCCGAAGTTACTTCTGTCTGACGCTCAGTTGCTCAAAGGGCCTAATTTTGCGGCCTGGAAGACAAAAATGAAGACAATCCTTCAATTTGAAGGATTATGGGGAATTATCACAGGGTCTGTGCCTGCTCCCACAGCCCCCGATGAACTAATAAAATATGACATGGCTAGTGCTAAAGCCTTGATGCTGATAATGCTCAGTATTAGTGATGATGTGCAACCGCATGTTCGGAATGTGAAAAAACCCAAGGAGGCTTGGGACAAGTTGGCAACCATTTATGAAGCCAAAAATCAGACGAAGATACTTCATCTTCAGTCAAAGCTGCACACCCTCTCTATGGGGTCTGACGAGAAAGTGGAGGAATTCTTGTGTCGCGTGGCTGAGCTGAGATCGAGTTATTAGCGCTCGGTGAAATGGTGGATGATAAAATTCTCGTCCCAATCACCTTGAGAGCACTCCCTTCTCAATTTCGAGTGTTTGTTACAACACTGAATGTGTCTAAACAAACAGTGACATTCGAAGAGCTTGTGAATTTGTTTGCAGCAGGAAGAGGCCATCACTTCATCGCATGAGGAGTCTCAGGACAAAGCCTTGTTCTCAAAGCCTAATCGTGGCCAGAAGAATCGAAAGGTCCCCCAGAGAAGGCAAATCCAGTGCAACCCAAATAGAAAGATCAAAATTCAAAGAGATGGTGTCACATTTGCAGAACCAATACTCACGACACTGATCACTGCTGGCACAACAACTTGAAACAAGGGCCTTCAAGCCATACAAGCACATCCGGGTGCGAAGATTTTCAAAAGTCCAAACGACGTCCCCGATGGAGAAAGTAAAAAGGACATCTTATGACCCAACAAGAAGATGATGACTCTGATGAGGAGACATCAGAAGGAGCCCATTGTAGTAAGAATCTTGTACTCGTCTCTCAAACTTCTCAGCCCACAAAGAAAGTTTGGTTGATAGACTCTGGTGCAAGCAAGCATATGTCAGGTGACAAGAAGCTGTTTGATTCACTACACGAAGAGCCAACTAGAGATCGAGTTCGGATAGCGGATGACAAAGAGTACATTGTAGAAGGAATAGGGAATGTGACCATTCCTCTGGGGCCACAAAAATGTACACTTACAAAGGTACTATATGTTCCTGGCTTGACTAACAACCTTTTGTCAGTTACTCAACTCTTGAATCATCACCTTAAGGTTGAATTTCTTGTTCAAAATGGCATTAAATCATGCTTAATCTCCCGACAAGGTATGGTTCTTGCTAAAGCTTTTGTAAAAGATAAGTTATTTGCTTTAGATATTGTTTCATCTTCTGCAGTAGCTTTATCTACTTCAACAATAGAATCAACTGCCTTATGGCATTTTAGATATGGACACTTGTCATCGATTCATTGCACTTTCGATGAGTTCAAAAGCAATGGTCCACGGACTACCCAAATTGTCCAGTTCCTTGCCTATTTGCCCTGGCTGTCTTGTAGGAAAACAACACAGAGATCCGTTTCAAGCGAGCACCTTCCATGCCAAGAAGTGTCTGGAGGTAGTTCATACCGATCTGAACGGCCCATTGCCTACTTCATTTTCAGGATACAAATACTTCCAGTTGTTCGTGGATGACCACTCTCGCAAGATGTGGGTATATTTCCTAAAGAAGAAAAGTGAGGCTCTTCAACACTTGCAGAACTTCTATCATCATGTTGTCAAAGAGTCCGGACAACCACTTCTTCTACTCCACTCAAATCGAGGGGGGGAATTCACATCAAAGAAGTTCTTGGCCTTCCTAAACCATCACGACATTAAGCAGACTGCTCCCTACACGCCCCAACAAAATGGCATTGTTGAGCGTTGCAATTGCACAGTGATGGAGATGGCTCACTGCATGCTATCAACTGCAAAGCTAGGAGAACACTATTGGGCTGAAGTAGTACAAACGGATGTATATCTTCTCAATAGGGCACCGACAAATATTCTACTGAACAAGATGCCAGAAGAGGTATGGAGTGGTAAAAAACCATCAATTTCTCATTTGCATGAGTATTTGGTTGCACAGCATACATGCATGTCCCAGCTCAGAAGAGAAAGAAGGTAGAGCCAAAAACACTCCCGTGTATCCTTCTTGGTTCTACAATACTACCTCGAAGGCATATCGTCTCATGGATCCTGAGACAAAGAAAATATACGAGAGTCGGGATATGGTTTGTGATGAGTCATCCTTTGACTCAATAGTATCAACAAAAGATCCACTTCCAAACACATCTCACCGATTAGTCTCTGAATCAGATGATGAGCCGAAGGAGACTACTCAGAGAAAAGAAATGCTACCAGAGAACTATTTGTTGACCTTGGAGAACTGGAGAATGTGACTCCACAACAATCCTCATGGCAACGACACAGTTCTTCTCAAAAGCAGTCAAGTTCTCGTCCGAAGTGGGTACAAAGCACTATCAAGGACTCACATTTGCAACAACTCCTAGATACATCATCCGGAGTCAAAACAAGGAGTCAAACAAGAAATGAGGTAAACTTTGCACTCATGAGTTCACTGATGAATAGCTCTCGAGCCAGATAATGTTCGTGAAGCACTTAGTCAAACTCAGTGGAAGGAAGCTATGAATACAGAATATGACTCACTCATGAAAAATCGGACATGGGAACTTGTTGATCTACCTACAAGAAAGAAACCCATAGGCTGTAAATGGGTTTTCAAGAAAAAATATAAGGTAGATGGATCCATCGACAAACATAAAGCATGACTTGTAGCCAAAGGATATGCTCAGAAAGAAGGCATCGACTATGAAGAAACCTTTACACCCACTATGAAGATGAAGACCATCAGAGTAGTTTGCGCACTTGCTAGCACAGAAAGGATGGATACTTCAGCAGATGGACGTCAAGAGTGCTTTCCTAAATGGTGATCTGAAAGAAGAAGTATACATGACCCAACCTGAAGGATTTGTTGATGAAAATCAGCCTAAAAAGGTATGTCGTCTCATCAAATCTCTTTACGGACTGAAACAAGCTCCCAGGGCATGGTATATCAAGATCAACGATCACCTTTTGCAGCATGGGTTCACTCGTAGCCCCTCAGATTCAAATTTGTATATAAAGAAGGTAGGAAAAGAAATTGTCATTCTGGTTGTTTATGTAGATGATCTTGTGATCACTGGTAGTTCAGAAGATCAGGTTGATATTGTAAAGAATGATCTCAAAAGAACCTTCGACATGACATATTTGGGGCTACTACATTACTATCTTGGCTTGGAGATATGGCAAAAGGAGCATCACATTTTTGTCTCCCAGACAAAGTATGCCAAGACACTCCTGGAAAAGTATAGAATGTCTGATCTGTAAACCTATATCCACTCCCATGGAAAAAGGCTTGTAACTTTCAAGATTCCAAGACTCACCTCAAGTAGATGCTACTCTCTACAGGCAATTTGTTGGAGGGCTCATCTATTTGACATATACTAGACTAGATCTCTGCTATGCTATCAACTATCTTTCCAGGTTCATGCAGGAGCCAAAGAAATGTCACTGGAATGCAGCAAAGCATGTTTTGAGATATGTCCGAGGAACAACTAATTATGGTCTGGAATATAAAAAGAATGATCAATTCTTCTTACAGGGATATGTCGACTTGGACCACGCCGGATCTGTTGATGATAGGAAGTCAACTACAGGATACATATTTCATCTCGATCTAGACCTATCTCGTGGATAAGCAAGAAGCAGAATGTTGTTTCTATCTCATCCACAAAGGCAGAATATCGCACCACACGAGGAGCTATGTGCGAAGTGATATGGATACGTCGCATTTTGGATGACCTGGGAATTCCTGAAAAATAGTCACCTATTCTCTATTATGACAATCAGAGTGTGTTGAAGCTCATGCAGAATCCAGTCTTTCATGAACGAACAAAGCATATTGAAATTGACTGCCATTTCATTCGAGAGCACGTCTTGAACCATCAAATTCAGCTCCAGTACTGTCCTACTAAAGCACAAGTTGCTAACATTCTCACTAAATCCCTTGGCAAAGTGAAATTTGAATCTTTCAGAGGTCACATTTGCAAGAATAATGTAATAAGGGGGGGAATGTTAGCATACGTTGGATAACTTATATTTTTTAGGTGTCTATTCTATCCCTTTATCTTCTCCTTCTATTATTCCATTATTCTCTCCTTCTGTTGTGTAACCTCTCCATTCATTTAGGGGAGTCTACTAAAATTTATTTCCTATAAATATTATACATGAGCTCTATGTTGAATAGAATAATATGAGATATATAATCTCTATTCTTTCTCCTTCATTTTCTGCCTCACAAGTAGTGAGTTATTAGTACTCAAAATATAACAATGACAATCATAAGAAAATCATTGATAATTTTATTCCCAATGAGAATCACAAGTACATGGATGATATGGATAATGGTCACGTAATTGAGGCCATAAAATCAATTCAAACATACAAGTAATATGGTTATGAAAAATAACATAGAAGTTTATATCGGTGTGCAATGAAATAAAATCAAACGTAGAAGTAATATGGTTATGAGACCAAACATGGATATAATGCATCAAACTAATTGTGCAACGTCTCCGAAAATATAGGAATAATGTATCAAAATAAGTGTGCCATACATATAGGACCACACATGGTCGCATAATGTTGTATACATGGACTATGAAGAATCATGAACTAGGACCAGATGGCATATATATCTATACATGGGTCCTATGAATCTAATCATGAAAAATATTCCCTCTCTTGGCCCTACTAGTAAAAGCATGTCCATGACCTATGGATGTAGTGGAGGGAGATGCCACTATGGATTTCATTTGTGTGGTCCTAGGTGTCTCTAAGATGGCTTGCAACTTAGCCTACACATTCATAAACATCAAGTTTTTAACACCCAAATTTTAAAAATACATTCAAATTTAGAAACTTAGAATTGTTAATGCATGTGAAATCTTACCACAAGATATCATAATCCCTATCAATTTTCTATTGCCACATTACATGGTCAACAAAAGACAAAAAAATAGTTCAAATTAAATATTTCATGTACAATTTAATATTGTAGATAAGTAGTAAGAGAATATTCGTCCATAATTTAACAAATTTGAAAAATTGTACCTGAGTAAGTGAATTTGCAGATGCTATGGCAACATCTACAAAAATGTCTATAGTATGCATATAGGGAGGAGTATCTCTTGCAGTAGTATGTTGTATAAACAACATGTAGATCAACATTTATTGAAAATTTTCCAGGAGAATAGTGTTTAAGGTATCAGCAAATTTCTTGCTTTAAAACTTATATCCTTTAGTAGGTGAAAATGATGTAGAGTTTTTGATATGAATGCAAGATGGTAAGAGGATTCCATTATTCAAATGCAAATGTCGGTATAAATATAAAGGATATGTTTGTAAAAGAGGTTATGTTTGTAAATGTAACAACTAACTGTATATAAGTGAGATAGTTGTTTATGCCTAAGTAAGGCAATATTGTTGTACTAAGAGGAAAGAAATGGGATTTAAAACGTGTGGATCTAGCATGTAGGGATGTAAATTTATCCTCCCGAAATTTATATGTTGTTGAGCTCTCTAAGTAGTTAAGAATAAGTTTTCTAGGAGGCTAGTAAGAAAAAGAGGGAGTTATTCGAAGAATTTGATGATGATATATGGAGGATCAAGATGTAATAGAGCCAATTAAAGAAAGAGGAAGACACATGTTTATGTTGCAGATAAAATTTTGTGTGAATTTTGTTTAAATTATTATTTTTGAATGGACTGTATGTATGTTCCTCTGCTTAGGCTGAAAAAGATGAGATACATGAGTATTAACATGAGAAGAGGACTAGTAGCAATAAGGCCTAAAACAAAGAGTTATGTAAGATTGCAAGTGTATGACTGAACCAAGAGTAAGAGTGGATAAATGAGACTTGGAATCCTTATCCCCTAGTAGGCTTAGATTAGTTGTATAGATTTTGAGGCATTAATGGTCGTATTTAATCTAAGAAGGTTGTTGAGTCTTCTTAGGGGTTGTTGAGTTAGTTTAGGAGGTTGTTTAAGACTCTATACATAGTCAATGTACACCTATTCATTGTTGTTGCATGGCGGATAATAAAAATCCATCCACCATCGGTCCAAAAAATTGTTCTTGATTTGGTCGTCGTTGGCACGAATGGATTGCGAACCATTGGCAACTAGTGGCGGGGTGGTGCATTATTTCTTGTTCAAGTAAATAATGCACAAATGTGGTATTTTGTAACTTTCATTTGTCTTTTACGATAGCATGGGATAATTTATTTGCATACCACCACCTACAATTAGCTTTAAAGGTATTCCATCCGTCTATTTGGATGGTTGAAGAGTCAACTTCACCAATCATGTTTGCAATGTTTTGGCTAAAGTCATGTGGGAAATATTTGTGGCATGATTTTGTCTTAATGTCTCAATAGGTTCTTAATGGTAATTTTATTTTGTTTGATTGTTCCAATGATATACGCTTGTGTTCCTGCTAGTTCTGTGGTGATAGAAGGAGCCACAAGAGGCGAATCTACTTTCGAAGGAGGGTTTTGGGGAATGTTTGGATGGTTTTGAGGAATATTTGAATGGTTTTGAGGATTACGAGCTTGTTGAACAATTTACACAACAAAGAAATTGTATACATAAACAAAAAATTGAAAAACCCATGAAAATAAAAAAAAACATAAAATACAAGAAATTTCATCAAAATCCAAGGCTTACCTCTTTGTCTTGGAAGAATCATTTAAAATTTTGTGATCTAGAAGTTTGAAGAGAAATTTACAAGGGGTATTCAAAGCATGAGTGAAAACAGTGGGGAGAAATCATGGTTTTCAGGGGAAAATGGGGAAAAATTAGAGGTCGCGGGTTTGTTATTTTGGTCTCAGAGGACTACGATTGTTGTTTATAAACTACAATTTTGGTTTATAAAACACGATCGTGATTTTAGGTCTAGAAATTCCCAAACCTAAAGAAAATAACCCATAATCGCGGTATGTGAATTTCAGGTTTTCATTTCCATCTTTTGGCTCCCCAACTTGCTGAACTTACCCAAAGATTGACTCTAAATCTAAAATTAGGATAGATGGTCCGGAAGTGACGAATCCCGACACACCCTTTGTTGAAAAGGAAAGAGCCGAAAAGGAAACACCTAGGCTCGATGATATAGTTTAAGATATGGAATTATCATTGTCATTGGATTCGAGAGACTTTGGAACAATAAGGGCTAGCTTTGACAAGCCTTGTTGGAGTCGGGAATATTTCAAAGTATATTATGGTACCCCTCACAAACTGGATATAAAAGTTATTATCTCTATCTCCTGGAGGAGGAAAAATGGATTGAGGTTTGTGGGAAGAATAAAGGGAAAAAATGAAAATTGATTAATCTATGTAACCTTGCACTCCCTAAAATGTTGTCGAAGGGGTAGCTTAATTTCTCCCCTACAACTATTTTTTTGTGGATTCTTATCTTTTTTATTTTAGTTTATCCATTGTGTTACTTTATAATTTATATGACGTTGTTTCTCTATTTAACATGTCTTTGGTTCTAGAATTTAAGGTATTATCTAGCTATGTGGGCATAATCCATCGTGTTCTTTGTAAAAGCGTAAATTCCCTTTCAAAATATCCCTATTACCATTAATGATAGAAGTCCTAATTTATGTCACCCTAACTTCATGTGAATGACATTTAAGGGTGACATTAAGAGGGGACATTAGGATGAATTAAATGATATGTTAGGATATCTTTAGTGTAAATTTATATTTTATTTAATTCAAAGTTAGGGTTTAAGCCGTCGTTAAGTAATTCTCATGACATTAAATTTAACTTTATGGTAGTTGGGTGGAATTCAACAAAATCATATTTGACAACTTACAAGCTACTTAAATATGACTTAATAAAAAATTAAGTTGTGACTTATTTATGCAAAAATGGTGTAGTGAAATGATATAAGTGTTCTACATATGTTTCATTTATGATTCTTGGAGTGTATGATTAATAGGGAAGAAAGTATTACTTACGTGCGAAGTGGTTTTATTTTTATTAATGGTCAAAGAGGGTTTAGGTAATATAAGAATGAGGATCGCAGAGGGCTACCTATACCAAAGTGGTAAAGAAGATAAACTAAAACCTAACCAAAACAACAACACAACAAAAAAGAGTAAACAAAACACTAGCTAGCTCGAGACTCCTTCCCATGGGATCTTAAATGCATCTTAAGGGACTCATTAGAAATTTTCCCTTTCTTATTTCTACTCACAATAGACCAAAGCTCACCAAGTATTCGGATTTAAATTTTTGTTGGTGTGAATGGTATGATAATTTCAAAATTGTTCTTATCCACATGATTTTGAATCTCCATGGAAACAAGGGGAAGGGATATAGTTCCCACAATATCTTAATTCGAAGTGAATCCTTCTCTATTGTAGCAAAGGAAGGGATGACCACCTCATTCACAAGAACCACATCTTCCTCATTCGTAGATCCATCTTCAGACTCACTATCCAAGAGACTATCAACTACCAGATGATTAAGATCAAAATTCTTCCACTAAGAAGTTTGACTTTTGACTTATTGTTTACCAAACCGATAGTTGGAAGCGAGTGACCAAGAGAAAAACATGTCCTACATCTAAAGGGAAATCCTTCATATTTATGTTGCAAGTGAGTCTAGATTTTGTCCTCAACCTTAAGATCAATAGAATCTAGAAAATCAATAGAAGTATTCATGTCTACCAAAATGTGGGCATAAGTGGTATATTCATATAAGGTCGTCTTTGGGTCAATAGCCAGGCTTTTACCCAAAGTATTCCCAATCGAAAGTAAGCATTTCTCGCCCCAAAATTGGAGAGGTAGATGTGGTAGACGTATTCAAACATGTTTAACTTGGAAAGTTTTAGTAATAGGATTGGAAAGAGGGAACCATGGCTTCATAAGCAAAAAGTGGGACTGAAAATCCCAAACTCTACGAAAAATGAAGTCTCTATTAAAGGTTTTATCAGAGATAATAATGAAAAAACCTCTAGTTTCATAGCACCATACTTTTTTTTAGTTTTTATACTAGGAGATGCTAGTGTTACATAACATTTTGTGCCTTTCCAAGTGACTGGAATATGTCTTCCCCTTAAATCCAAGGTATCACAAATGTGTGAAACCCTAAATATATATATCTCTTGAAATATTTTAAAAATGTAACCATGTGTAAAATCATTAGAAAAAGGTTATTGGTTACATTAAAGTGTAATCCATGTAACTCCATTGTCAACACTATGCCACTATCATGAAAAGATCTTAAACAACAAATAATTCTTCACATAGAGATGTATAATCTATATGGATGCAACTATCTTTCATGATATGTTCACATGATAATTCTTTGTAGAGACATAAAGGGCTGGTCCTTAACTTAGCTTTGGTTGTCTTTGGTTTTGAAGCTTGACTATTGAACCTAGTTTTGAATTCTTCGGACTTGTGAGGGGGCTGCTTCTAATGTCTTTTTTTGCTTTGTGGAAGTTTAGAAGATCCTTAAGTTGTTTTAGGATGAAATTTGCTAGTAGTTTTCTTAAAACTGTAGGTATTGCTAGGTGAGTACCTGAATATATTCGACCTACTTTTATAGGGTTGCATGGGTATAATTTTAAATGAAGGTTGGCCCATTAGGAAAGTACTTGACGACCCATAAAAGACATCAAAAGGATAGAATGCCCATTGGATGGCCGGGACGAAACTAGGAGTTTTTGACCAAACCATGTGTTGGGTTGGTTCTTGTTAGGTGGTTATGTATGAGCAAGGAGTCTAGGGCTATGATGTTTTAGACAAGACAACTAAGAGCAATAAACTATTTTGAACTGATAAAAATATTTATGTGAGCGACTAAGTAGTGCAACGAGAAGAGAAAGTTTTGCAATACAACCGAGGATATGAAAAAAGGCTCATAATATACACACAAATCATGATTGAAAATATTAACATTACTAAATAATTTATTTTAGGTGTCTACTATGAGGTAAATTGAAGGGAATAAGTACCTATCAAAAGTTGTTTATCGTCTGATGAAAAGATAGGGATACTACGTATGATGCTTACCACAAACAAATAAATGTGGGGACTATCACCTCCCATTTCCATAGCTGCAAATAATCAAGAAACGTGTGTCGATGTGCATACACCCACGAACCAAGCGCGTGTCTTCCTCCTCTGAACCACGTTTTTACAGTGAAAGACGTCGACATGGACCAAGGACGTCTTAACAGAGTCTATTATGTCTGCTGACTGAGATCCTAAGTGGCAGGAAAACAGGTGTGAACGGGGAATGCTCAGAATAATATGCGTCTCCATCGCTAAGTTACTTGAAGTTGACCACCCATTTTAAGACCCACTTCGCTCTTCTTTAAACCGCAGTCTTTGTACATGTTTCATCATTCAACATATTTTCAGTTCGTTTGCTCTACCAGATTAATCTTTAGCTTCAAGAGCAAGCGTGCAGTTGGTGACAGGCATTTAATTTATGCGGTTTTCAGTACTTTTTTGTTTTCAAGAGGTGAACGCAGTGATTTAAGTGAGGCCGAGTAATCATGTGCACAATATTCCCTTCGATGTGGTATTCGTCTTATGAGAATGTCACTGCTGCTGCTGAAGAGTTATACAATTTTGATACTTCCTTAATACCTCAGGTGGAAGAAAAGGAAATATTGACCCAGTTAAATGGAGAGCTTGATGAGCAGTCTGGATTCGATAATCTATTTGATATGGAGTTCAGTTTCTCCAAAGGAATTGAAACACTGAACTATGATCGAATTCTGTCTCCTCCTATGGAATTACACCATGCCGAGGGATTAGTGGATAATTCAGAGATGAATCCACGGCGCATCAAGAAGTTGTCTCACAATGCTAACGAACGGGAAAGGAGAAAGAAGTTGAATGCGCTGTACGCTCAACTCCGGGCATTGCTTCCCAACCCAAATCCCAGGGTATGTATTCTAATCATTCCAATTTAGTAACTATAATTTTCATAATTTGGGTTTTAATGTAT
This sequence comes from Taxus wallichiana var. yunnanensis, assembly GCA_018340775.1. Lineage (NCBI taxonomy): Eukaryota > Viridiplantae > Streptophyta > Pinopsida > Cupressales > Taxaceae > Taxus > Taxus wallichiana. The sequence goes on from CM031233.1 coordinate 174,074,224, forward strand.
GCAACATCTGAGTAATACCCTTATCATAAATTGGTATGTGCAGAGGAAACTGAGCATCCCCAATACTATTTGCAGAGTTCTAAAATACATTCCTGAACTGCGAAGCGAGATCGAGATGCTACGCAGGCGCCGTGACAAACTAATACGTGTGAAACGAAATTGTCATAGATCCGTGATCACACACAAATCAAGAGAAATCAGACAACATTCACATGAAGGCTTAACGTGCTCTCCTGCTATTCTTTCTGTAAATGCCGCCGCTGTGAATCGTTCGGAGGTGTTAGTGACAATCAATATTTGCAGAGCTGCGTTTTTCTTATCCAGCTTGTTTGTCTTTGTAGAAGAAGAGGGATTGGAGATACTCGATGCTTCCTCATTTGTTTCCCGAAACAGAGTCTGTTGCGTTCTTCATCTCCAAGTGAGTGTCCATGTTTTTCACCGATTAAGGTGTCTAAATAGTATTTAGCAAAAAAATAAACCAGGCATTAATGGAAGGTGTAATAATTTTTATGGATGTTTAATATTTGTTACAGATGATCAATAGGGGTCGATTAGACACGGAAGTTCTGCGGGAGAAGATTCGTTTGCTATGTGAGGAAAGTTTGGCTGTTGAGTCTTCACGATCCGCAGGAGGAGATTCGTTTGCTAGGGGAGGCATGTATGGCCGTTGAATCGCCACAGCTGAGATTTAATGCAAGTTCCGACATTTTTCATGTTTTAAAATTTTACATTCTCCTATGAGAATTAGGAGCTTTTCCACCAAGTTATCCTGTCCATACGGAAAGTTTTTTCTTTAAAACTACAAAATGATAAAGGTGTGCCCTGCAGGTTCGTAGAGCGTTTTATCCAACACTGGTGCTTAAATAAGAGCACATATTTAGCACTTTCGTACTTGTTTGCGTGTTACATCAACCAAACAAAGTGGCGGGGTACAATTTTTCGGTACTAGTTATCTCGGTGTAATGATGCACATTTTTCGTTGCATGTCATCAAAGAATACATGCCGTATACATATGTCATCTCATGTATAAAAATCAAACAAGTATTTCATATCGTATAAATGTGATACCTGGCTATCGTATTCGTTTCCATCTGTTACATTGTGATATAAATGATAAAGCACAAAACTTATAGATAAATTAGGTAGTAGCACTTACAAAAGTTAAGTTATGAGTTCAAATCATGCTGGAAATTACAAATATGTATTTTCTTTTACCAAACTAAATATTCTAGAACATAAATTTAATGATAAAAACATAGTATTGTAGCAAGCAAATAATAACATATGAATTTTAACATGAAAATAATCAATTGCCCGCACTATCATTTCGCTCTAAATTTATCCCTATTCAACTAAGACCAAATTTTCTACTAGGAAAAATTTAAATTGATTGATAAGAAAGGTTGGTTTCGTAGGCACCACATATGTAAATTTGAAATTAATTATTAATGTGTTGAGGAAGCCTCTCCCATTTTAGCTTTTTTAATCGGCAGAATTAAGATCTTGATCAGGATGCTTACGAAGATGGATGGATCATGGGATCCAACGTGTTATTATTTAAACATCGTAACTTTTCTCAAAAGCGATTACCATATACGTAGCTTGCAAGGTAAAGGAGGACCGACAAAGGCGCAAGCTTTTCGGAGACAAAATCGTGGGAATAAGGAATTGAAATCCATGTTAATTGAATCTTATTTAACACCACAAATCCATGTAATTTCTTTTATGTGCTGACGAATAATGCACTCATTTCCTTACAAATTCCATGGTAAAGTGTATCTGTTACACATTCTTCACACAGCATTAATTTTGAATATGTTTTACATTATGTTTTTAAGGAGAAATGCAACAGATTGCATGCACATCTCATGTTTTCCCATTAATCGAATAAGCCAATATGTATTTCCTTAAGCACACATATGTAAAAAGGAGAGACTTAAATTATTTGAAATTTGTTTCTTTTTAAAGATGAGATCAAAAAATTAATAGAAGTTCACGTATTTCCTATTTACTATTCTACAAATAGAAACCTTTTTTTTTTTGTATTTTGTGTCACTCAAGTCTTGTGGGTGATGAGAAACATAGATATATTCTACTTTGCAATATGCTTACAAGTTTTGTATGTTATGGGTGAGGACAAGGGTTTTGATTTTTTGATTTTTTTATGTGTTCGGAATACCAATTTAATGTTTTTCATGATTTCTGTATCATTTCGATTTGGGATGAAATAAAATATAAGCGATATTTCTTGATTTTTCGTATACAATGTTAATGGACAATAAATTTTTGCTTCCAAAATACCAATGAAAAAGAATAGATAATTTTATTTAATTTTTACTAAGAAGAAATGAATAATGTTAGTGGTAATAGGTAAACAATGATTCTACCAAATGCGCACATGTATATGCTCATGCACACTCTCCTGCCTCTATTTTTACGTGATGATCTACACAAATTCTATATGTGTGTATTTATCGACATGTTTGTGTTATTGGTTGATGTGGATCTAGTTGCAACAGTCGAAATGCCTCTAAAACACACACATGATTTTACATTAACTCCATAAGATAAAAATATATTTTTCTCATTCATGAATCCACACTTATCTTTTACAAAGATTACAGTTTGCCTTTTATTTCCCACAAGCTCTAAAAAACCTAAAACACAAATAAACTACCTACTAGTAAGATGCCTCGGATGAGCCACAAATTTAACGAAAAATTACGCCTTCATAAATGAAGGCTTGTGCCAAATTTTGTCTTATTCTATAAAGCATAACAAAATATATTAAAATCTATGTTCTAGACAAAACCAAAAAAGGTTCGAGCAAAATTTAGACCTCTAGACAAAGGAATTTAGCCCCATAAATATGCCACAATGGCACTACACCTTTGTGAAAAGGTTGATGGCATCTTACTAATGAAGATCTAACATCCTTGAAAATTTCAACATGATATGACAATCGGATCAAAAGATATGGTCTCCGAAGTAATGCTCCCGCATTATTCTCCTCTCAGTTGAAAAGAATTATGCCCTTGAAATTCGGTTGAAGGAGTTCATCCAATTTTCCATTGTCAATCTTTTTCAGCTCCCACAAGAATCCCGTATTTTCTTCTTTCCACAAACCTTCCCATTGTAACAAATATTGGTTGTTGCTCTCATATCTCAGTAGTGAATGTCTTTTTTTCCAAGACAAACATTACCCTTTCCTTTTCACTCTTTGGTATCTATTTCTCCCAGTTTATTTCCTATGCCTCCTTGACATTTTCATCATGACTGGAAAATTGTACAAGATAAAAACATTAAAAACGGGTGAAATAGGAAAATTTTCATGTAGCTCCACCTTGTACGCATTATCACTCATTTTCTTCACAATCTTATATGGCCCAATCCTCTTATAGATTTTTTTATTATATGCCCCCTTTGAAAACTGTCATTTCTTATATGAACCATCACCATATCTCCTTCGATGAATTTTATCTCCTACTTTCATCAGAACCGCTTTCTATTTTTCATTACCATCTTTCATCTTTTTCCTCACTTCTCCATGCAAGTATAACATGTTTTCACAAAATGCTTATACGTCATTCTTGGTTTTATCTTCACCATGCAAAGATAATAAAATCTAATATTCCTTGGGATTCTTACCATAGAAAATCTAGAAAGTATATCTCCCAGTTAATGCTACCAACATATTATGTGTAAATTCAACCAAAGGTAAAGCCAAATCCTACTATTTCAGATTTTCTCTAACTATGCATCGTATAATATTTCTTGGGCTCTTGTTTACTACTTTTGTTTATCCATCCATCTAGGAGTGATATGCACTATTGAACTATAATTTTCTCCCCATTTTCCTCCATAGATTCTACCAAAAGTGACTAAAAACTTTGTGTCCCGATTTGAAGTGATCATTCTTAGAACTCCATGCAACCAAACCACTTCAAAACACAAATATGCATCTCTAGAAGCATCATTAGTTTTCCTATAAAGAATGAAATGTGCAATTTTAGAGAGTCTATCTACCACAACAAAAAAAGAATCATTTCCTTGATGTATGTTAGGAAGTTCTAAAATGAAATCCATACTCAAATCAACTCATGGTCCTATAGGGACATGTAATGGCATATATATAGACCACTATTCCATGTATGGCGCTTAGCCATTTGGAACACTCGACATGTTGATATGACCCTAATTATGTCTTGCTTTATGTAGTGCCCACTTCCCTTCGACACCCTTTTGATTATTGATTTCGATACTGCCGACTACTCTTATGGATATGATTATGGATTTTTTATTTAATATGATGTTATATGTTAGAAATATTGAACTTTTGTTGATTCAATTCATATATGAGGATCATTAGAGACATTTTGTATTTATTTTGATATCTTGTCGATATGGTTTTTATATATATATTTCGACATGTGATATATTTCATCATATTGAGTAGACTTTTGATAATTGGATTAATGTTGTGATAATTTTGACATGGATGAAACCTTGGATAGAAATGTTGCTAGAAATTGGAAATGATATCATATTTTCCTAGATGATAATTGATTCGTATATAGATGATTGTAGATTTATATTGCATATTTTATCATTAATGTTTTTAATGCCGCAACAAGGCCGAAGGAGGTATTTATGTGTTTTGCATGTAAAATTATTCACAACAAACATTGATGGGATTGGAGACCAACCACATTGGAATTCTAGATGAATTCGACAAGGGTCAGCATGGCAACATGTAATTGTGTGTGTGTTTTTGAATTATTTGGCTAGGGGAAAAGTGTCACCAAGGGAACATGTGTTGTATTTGGTTTTAGTTTCCCTTTATTAATCTTAGTATGTGTTTCTTTTAAGTGATGGAACTTACTTATTTTAATTATTTACATTTTGATGTATGTGTTTTTACTCCTTTAATATTAATGGGTTGTGGTGTCTTAATTAAGCTAAATTAACCTTGTCCTAAACTAATTAAAGATGTGACAAAAAAAGAGTTCATTTATTAGACTTGATTTGCTCTTGGATTTTGTGTTGTGTGTTGAATGCTTGAGATCTTGAGTGTTGTACACTCTACCCTTCATGGGAAACTCGAATTTGGCCTTAGAGGCCAAATTTGGAAGCTTGTGGGACAAGTCAAACTTGTCCCACACCTCTTAAATTGTTATGCCAACCATACCTATGGGTTGGGGGTCAAAAATAAACCCCATTAGGTGTTTTGGGAAGATAAAAAGGTGAAATGTTTATTGCACTTTCTTTCAAGTAATTAATTTTGTCCTTAGGGGGTGTGGGCTTAGATTGTGTGTGTAAGTATAATGTCATTCCTTCAACCACTTATTAATTATGCATTGGAATATGAGGTTGACTAAGGTGATGTGGAGTGGAGAGGAAATGAGGTGGCATCCTACTTGGAGCCACATCATCCTCCTCTCTCCTTTTTCTATTTATTGAAGTTCTTTTACTTGTTTGGGGGTTACTTCATTATTTTGTGCTCTTGTACTTTTAGAGAGTTAGAAGATTTTTAGGAGTGCTTGTGGATTGTTGGAGCTTGTGGATGCTTGCTTGGTCTTGGAGGAGCTTGAAGATTTACTCTTGGAACAAGCTCTACTATGGAAAGGTAGAGCCTTACCTTGCTTATGTTATGCTTTGTTTTGTGCTTATGTGCTTGTGTAGAGTATTGTTTTCTTTGGAATGCTTGTTGAGTGTGGGTAGATTGCCTAAGTTTTGAGTAGGAGGAGACTATGGAGATATTTCATGTAGGGAGGCATAAGAGTTCACCCTTTTGTTGGAGGGAGTTTAGGTTTGGTGCCCCACCTTGTACAAGGAATGCTTACATTTATTTCTTGTTTCTTTTATGGTGGAGGTATAAGAGATTGAGGAAGGCATAAGACTATTTGGGAGGTATAAGGGGTACTTGAAGGAGGCATAAGATTATGTAGGGGATTTGATATATGCATTGAAGGCTTTAAGGTGGGCACTCATTCCCATTGGGAGGCATAAGTGGCCTCCCCATAGGTCTTGCTCCTTTGGCTTTCATTTTAAGCCTTGTTTTTGTGGTTTTATTGTTCTCCTTTCTTGTGTTGATTGTTGTTTTGAATGTGGTTGAAATGGATGTGAAATATTTGTTTGTGTTGTGAAAGCTTGTTTTGCCATGTGTTGGAATTATCTCCCATTGTAATGTGGTCGGGGCCCGGGTCCAATGGAGAGGATGGTTTCTCCTCTTCGTTGGATATCTTGGTTGGGTAGAGAGTGTTGCCTCTCCCCCATTTTTTTGAATCAAATTTTTTTGGAGGAGCTATCTTTATGGAGTTGTGAAGCTTGGAGTTTTGTTGGAGATCTTGTGAAATTCCCACTTAGAGTGGAAGAACTTGTAATATTGTATTCTAATTTTAGCTTGCATTATTGTATGATTTTTCCACTTCAAGTGGAGGACATTGTATTGATCTTGTGAAGGAAAGTTGCATTCAAATAATTGCTATTAAAATTGTATTGTATGTGGAAAGAAACAAATAAGAAAAGAAAGAAGAAAGATTTGTATTGTAGAGTTAGTTTTGCAAAAAAAAAAAAAGTAATACTTTTATTGAAATATTGGTTGTATTGTGAGAGAAGTAGTTCTTTGTGTTAAAATATATGAGTTAATTTCAATGGAAAATAAATTAATACTTTCATTGTGAAGTTGTAATGTTGTAAATGAGAAAGAAGAAACATAGAAGTTGTAGATGTGTAAAATGTATACATAGTAGATTTGAATGGAAGATAAAGTTGCTTTATAGTTGTGTTATCCGAAATTCACCCCTCAAGGTAATTTTGATAACATGCATCAAATTCTTTAGTCCCAAGCAATTATATTGATTCGGGCAAAAGTCACGTTCTAGGGTCCCCTCGATTTTTCTAACTCCCCTGTCCAAGTAAAAGAGAGCAAGTTCTCGAGAAAAGGTGAAAAAATTGCAAAAAACAAGCTCGGGCGAAAAAATCATTAAAAATGGCTAAGTCCTAGTCCTCGCAGCAATGGGACATGAGGGACATCTCAGTACATGAACCGGCCGAATCCAGGCGAATAGGAATAATTTGTCCCAAACAGTCCATCCAGGACAAGCGGGACAAGAGGACGCGAACCGGTCGGTTCGGCCAAACAGGAACTTCAAAGCACATGGGACGGTATGGGAGCCTTTTGCAAGTAATATATAATCATTTCACTCAATTTAATGCCTCTTATAGGTGGTTGAAGGACAGATTTCGGGATTTCCATTTTCCCTTCTCTTTTCCTTCTCATTTTTCTATAAATTGGAGTGTTGGGCTCATTGTAAAGAGAGAGTTTTGGGTAGCAAAGCTCTGCCAAAATTGCTTTGTGAAGCCAGTGTGTTGCAGGCCCTTGTAGTGGACTCCTTGCATGGTGATCCAGGCCCTTATCTTGTAATAGATTGAATTGTGCATATCATGAAGCAATAAAATACCAGTTTGTGGATGTATCTTCCCCTGCTGTGTTTTCTTGCATTCTTCTTGCCCCTTTGATCTTTCTATAAGAATATTGTGTCTATTTATTATGTTCTTGCAGAATTCATTATCATTGTGTATGCTTGGAATATTGTTGTGAATGCATTTTGCTAGATTATGGTGAACTGTCATCACCTCTTCTAGTGTGCACTTTGCCTCTGTATTTCACACATTTGGAGACTACTCTCACACCCTCCTTTTCTGGTGTATCACCGCTTTAGTGTAGGCTTTCATTTTATGCATTCTCTTTCCCTGGTCCCTTGGAAATTTAGATTAGAACAGTTAGCTTATCTTGCATTAGAGTAGATTGTGGCAGGTAGTTTAGGAGCAAGAACCAGCTTTCTCTGGAGGTCTATCTCAAGTAGCAAGTCCCACAACTTGGAGATAGTACCCATGTTATCCAATCACACTAGTGAGTTCAAGTCTATGCTCAAGTATAAACACAAGGGTGCTGTGATTTGGTGATAACAGTTTTGGCATGCCCGTGGGGAGATAGAGGTCTTCACTTTCATTACAACAAGATTGATGTGCACTTGTTGTAAGTTCCAGCTTTGAAGGAGCTTTAAAATCACACATCTGGCGACTCCAAAAGAGGCATAATCTGTTGGTTTCTGCAGTCCAAGCCTGGCAAATTTATGAGAAGAATACAGACCAGGTCAAGAACTAGGGAGGAAGGATTGTTTGTTTATCTGCATCTATCTCCAGGTAGAGAAAGAAGGGGAAGAAGAGCTCAAAGATCTGCATCTCCACCTAATAGAACTTTGTCTACACCTCCACCTGGTAGACCTTTTCTCGCATCAACAAGGGTTCTCAGGCCAATCAGAATGGCGCAACCACTAAATCCCTTTGTCAATTTCACTTTGGCAAAGCACCCACTTGCCGTCAATGCCTGAGAATCCGGTATTACAATTGCAGCATTGAATAACATTCCATTTTTCACTGGAGAAAATCATACCACTCCTGGTGATCATGTCAAAGACATTGCTAACGTCTGTGCAATCCATGAGATAAATGAAATGGATGTGGCTGTCAAATTGCTGGCATCATCGTTCAAAGGGAAGGCATTGCAATGGTTTAGGAGCCTTGAAGCTGGTTCTATCACAAATTGGAATCAGTTATGCATAGTTCTCCATGAGCAGTTTGGAGAGAAGGGAGACAACTTGTCTCTTCTAGAACAATTGACAACTATCAAGAGAGCCCCCAATGAGCAGCTGACTGACTTCAACTTCAGATTTCAAAGGTCTTGGGATAGGATTCCAGTGGCAGTCAGGCCAACAGCAGAAGGTGCTTTTCTATATTACCTTAAAGCTTTGAATTCCGATATTTCTATGTTAATTCAATCTATGGGAGGCACAACCTTACCTGCTGCTTATAGCATTGCCATTAGGGCTGAAAACTATCTTATTCAAGCTGGTAAGCTAGCTCCTAGGCCTCCCATGCCCTTGTATCCGAACTTAGAAAATCCAAGCACTAGTCAAGCACCCACTTTGGCTCCTATTCCCACTCCTAGAAATCAAAGTTCAAATGAGACTTCTACCTCATCCTCTAGTGCTTCAAACGAACTCCAAGAGGTCATGAAACAATTGCAAAATTTGGGAAATGAGCTGGTTACTATCAAAAGACAGCAAGCTCAAAGTGCTAGACCGTTGATGGACAAATATAGGGTCATCCGCTCATATTGCAAATAACAACATAATATCACCTTGTAGGGATTATTAGCAATACATACACAAAAATTAGACAAAATATATTAATATCAAAAATCCACCCAATGGACAAGATTAGCTATATTAAACACTCAAATTCAATGACTTGGTTTTTTTTTTTTTAAACGCATAAGGCCTCCCACAATTTGGATGACCAAAATATATATACCATTTAGCCCTATAACCTTGGGATGGATTTTATTTTGTATCTTTTGAGTAATATTTTATTTTTTATCCGTGAGCTTTGGTGCCACTTTCCGTTTGCCACAAAAAAATAACATGTCCCAAGAATATGATTGGTGTTTCACATTCGATAAGTGAAAGTTTGCGCGTAGACATAAACAATCAATGTGCTTTAAGACCTACTATTAGTTTATAAATCTATTCACTCAGTATTTCTAAAGGTGCAAACCATTTTTATGGGTCATAGTTTTTACTTTTCGAGTCCAAGACTAAATTTGATGTTTTGTTGTTTTTAAGAAGACCAGGTTTGATGGGCACCTAATTGTCCCCCAACTTGGTGCATCTTACCCGGTGAAACTACTCTTGTCAATAACGACAGATGAATATTTACGTGGTATGAATCAAATACCCTCTCAAAGTGTTGCATGCCAACCCGAAAACCGGTCTGAGATGCGAATCTGGCAGGCCTCTTTAATAGACCATTTCAGACCTTATAACCCCCAATGTGTTGCAAGGTCAAAGAGGAGAAATTTCCGTGGTGAAGAACATCCATCAATGGCTTTAACGGTGAGCTGATCCACAAACCTTCTACCACTCCACAAGCCATGAAGAAGACCCGATGTGAGATCCAAAAACACTGCAAGGAGGATGAATCCAAACCCTCTCAAGTGTTGCCAACTCAAATGCCATTGGCTTCGAGCGATCCACAACCTTCTACCACTCCACAAGCCATACTCTCCACATCCAAAACCAGCTTCTGGCCAACTCAAATGCCAGTTGCTACTCTCCACGCAAGGAATGAATGTCGGACTAAGGGACGGAAGAGGGATGCTTCATCCCCATTTAACATCATTAATCGAGATGAAGAAGAAAAATGTAAACATATCAATGTGGGAATCACTATCCATCCCGTGCTAGAGAGATTTGCTACAAGTTTCCATGAAGGATGGTCAATTTCAAATCAACAGTCCAAATGCAAGAGAAGGTACTCACAAATGATTCCCGGGAGGAAGTCATGGAGGACTGCAAGGTAAAATGTTGAAGCCCCCTCCATTTTATGTTTCATTGATCATAGGAGATAGGTTGCTACATAATTTCATGATTGACCACAGGGCCGATGGTTTAGTAATGCCCAAGCAAATAGCTGATTAGATAGGACTCCACTATGAAGTCATCTCTAAGGGTGTAGTGTAATTAGATGGGACAACAGTGACAATGGTTGGAGTAATCAAAGGATTGAGCCTCACACTGCACGCATGTCCCAACGTAATAGTGTTACAAGATGTGTCAGTCATAGACCTACCACCACTCTTTGCATTGTGCTTGTCAAGAGACTTCACTGCTAAAATTGGAGGCTATCTTTCGGTGGATTGGTCACACATGTTGTTCAGAACAAGATATGGAACCAAAGCCACAATTAGGTCTGAACCTATTGCGAACTTTCACATTGAGCCTTACACTCCAAGCCAAATCAATACCAACTGTTCAGCGTTTGATCAAGAAGATTGTCCAAGCACTGATGAAGCTGACACCAAGGTTGGAAGCATCCCAGATTTGACTCTCGATGAATGGGCAAGCAAGGTGCATGATTTTGATCCCTATCAAGAAATAGAAGAATCGAAATGTGGGGAGTCTATTGTTTACATGAAGAGAATCAACCTCTCCCCAAAGATCACCAAGCCGAGATCATAAAGACATGAATGACATATGGCAATTTTTCTTTGATGGGTCAAGGAGTAGACAAGGTGCAGGAGGAGGAGCTATGCTCATTTCACCGCAAGGTATAAGGTATTACTCACCTTTTTCGGTTTTCCTGTTCAAACAACACAGCTGAGTATGAAGCCTTAATTCATGGATTGCACTGGGCAAAGAAGAAATGCATCAGGAATTTACAAGTATTTGGTGATAGTGAGCTGATCGTAAACCAAGTCAAAGGAAAAAATGCTGCCAAAAATGATCTATTGAAGAACTACAAAAATCGGGTATGGGATCTTATTGAATATTTTGAAGCTTTTAGCATCATTTCCATCCCAAGAAAAAAGAATGAAGCCACTGATAGACTGGCAGCAATTGGGGCTATGTTTGATGTTGTAGAAAGTATCAAAAGTGAGAAATCTCAGCCTCATATCAAAGTGGTTGTGAGACCAGCTATTCCGGATAACAACACAAGTTGGCAAGTCTTCGAGAATGATCAGCAAATTGTTAATTTCCTACAAGAAGAAGCTGAGTTCTCCGCCAGAATCAAGACAAGTGGAGCAGCGGTATGGTGACCAAGTGGTGCAGGAGAACCAACAAACTACCAAAAGGCCTCATAACTTTGGAGTCATCTTCAACCCGAATGATCTTTGGAGTTAATCTTCTTAGTACCCGAGACATGATCAGTTACGTCCCACTTTGTGGCCATAAATATTTTAAAATGAGAAATAAATAATTAAAAATTACTATAAAATTTTAAAAATCGGTAGTAATTCTGGATGGGTGATTTATATTTAAAAATGCATGTTTGGTCATTTTATATGTGTTTGGTCATGATGAAGGCATAGACATTGCAAAAACTTGGTGGGACAAATATGCTTTGACCCCATTGCAAAGTACCTCACAAGAGAAATCTGATTTTGTTCGGCTTTGTCGGAGTTCCCGATGTCTTTGCTTGGACTTACAAAGATTTAAGAGGTTTCAACCCAAAGTTGGCACAACATACTATTGAGTTGGATCCGGAATCCAAGCCTGTCAGACAAAAGCAAAGGCCAGTAAATCCTCATATCGAGCCTCTCATGAGAAGAGAGTTAGGCAAGATCATTGAGGCCAGTATCATCTTCCCCATCAAACACTCAAGTTGGGTTGCAAACTTGGTGCCGGTAAGAAAAGAAATGGAGAAATAAGATTGTGTGTGGACTTTCGTGATCTAAATAGAGCATCACTCAAAGATCATTATCCGCTTCCTTCAATGGAACAAATATTGCAGGTTGTAGCTGGTTCAGAAAGGTTTTCATTGCTAGATGGATATTCAGGCTATAATAAGATATTGGTGAAAGAAGAAGATCAATTCAAAACGGCCTTCACTATAAAATGGGGCACATATGCTTACAAGAAGATGCCATTTGGACTGTCAAATGCCGGAGCAACATTTCAGCGAGCTATGGATATGGCGTTCAAAGGCTTGATCAACAAGATAGTGTAGGTATACCTAAATGATATCACTATCTTCTCAAAGAATGCAGCAGACCATCTCTTTCACCTCAGACAAGTGTTTCAGAGGTGTAGAAGGTTCGAAGTGTCATTGAATCCAAAGAAGTGTGTATTCTTAGCACACGAAGGCAAACTGTTGGGCCACATTGTCTCTAGGGAAGGGCTAACAATTGATCCTGAAAGGGTTTAAGCCATCCGAACGCTTCCATTGCCACACCACAAGAAATATCTCCAAAGCTTCTTAGGAAGGATAAACTTTGTCCGTAGATTTGTGCCTAATTTTGCCACTCTTGTGAAGCCTCTAACTATGATGTTGAAGAAGAATCTAGCATTCAAATGGACAGTAGAGGCAGGCAATGAGAGTTTTGAAAACATCAAGCATGCAATATCACAAGCTCCATTTCTTATCAACCCAGTTTCTCAAAGGACTTCATGTTGTATACATTTGGAGGATCAGATACAATCTCAACTATCTTGACACAGCTGAATAGAGAAGGTTCAGAATAGCCCATAGCATTCTTCAGTCAAACCTTGGAAGATTACGAAATAAAGTATTCTTTCATCGAAAAGCATGTCCTTGCCGTCATCAGAAGTTTGAAGAAGTTCAGACACTTGGTCTCAAACAATAAGATTCAACTGCTGGTGTCTCATGCTGGTGTCAAGGACTTCCTCCTAAACAAGGATTTAAACGAGAAGAGAGCAGGTTGGATCACTCGGGTGATGGAATATGATATTGAAATCAAAGTGACCAAGCTGGTTCGTGGCAAAGGCTTGTGTGAGCAGCTCGCTTCCAAACAACCAGACGAGTCAAAAAGTGAAGAGGATGTTGTCTTGCTACTACAGAACGATCAAGACCAACCAGCTGATGATGCACTCATCCCATGTTGGACTCAAGACCTTGTGCATTACCTCCAACAGGCTTGTGCCCTCTAGAAGTGAGCAAAGCAAAGAGGAGATACTTCAGATTACAAGCCATTCCATATGTGCTTGTTGATGGAGTTTTGTTTAAAAGGGACATCAATGGAGTTCTATTGAGATGCATTGGAACAGGTCAAGTTGAGAAGATCTTACATGAGTTCCATGACGGGGAAGCAGGAGGCCACTTTGATCCACGAGTGACAGCTCTCAAAATCATGAAAGATGGTTACTATTGGCCTACTATGTTTAATGATTGCTACTCATGGGTTAAGAAATGCAAGAAATGTGCATTCTTCACAGGGAAAGAAAGGTTAGCAGCGCTGCCCCTTCATCCAATTTCAGTAAATCAGTCATTCATGCAATGGGGATTGGACTTCATTGGGGTTATCAATCCCAATTCAAGTCGGGCCACAAGTGGATACTAGCAAGAATGACTATTTCACCAAGTGGACAAGCAAAGGCACTCAAGGAGGCAAATGAATCTAATATCTTAGATTTCTATGAAGGGATAGTCACGAGGTTTGGTGCCCCGCCACTGCTATCATATCGAGAAAATGCATTGGAATTCCTTGGCACAAAGATCACTAAATGGGCTGTCAAGAATTGTGTGTATCTCAGCACTTCATCGAACTATTACCCTCAAGGTAATGGCCAAGCCGAGTCTACAAACAAGAACCTACTAAGAATCATCAGAAGGACTCTTGATGAGAATCAGAGGACTTGGCACTCAAAGCTCAAATCAGCCCTATGGGCTGATAGGATCACACCCAAAAGGTCTACAGGAAGCTCTCCATACAAGCTTGTATACGGGAAAGAAGCGAGTTCTACCCATATCACTTGAGTTGCCAGCGTTGGAGCTCATGAAACAGTTGGAACTAGCTGAGTTTGAACCTATGGAAATCAGGTATGCAGAGCTGATGGAATTAGAAGAGACAAGAGAGCACGCAATGCAGACCATAGAAAAAGATAAAGCATTGGTCAAAAAGAGTTTTGACAAAAAAGCTAGGGCCAAGACATTGCAAACTAGAGATTTGGTACTTGAAGTGGGATGCTTGATCGTGCAAAACTAGGAAAGCACTTCAAGTTTGATGCCATCCGGAGTGGCCCATACATGATCATTGAATGCAAAGGTAGCAATGCTTTACATTGGATAAGTTGAATGGTGAAGAATTGCAGATTTCGGTTAATGGGATATATCTCAAACATTGCTATTAGAAAGAAAGCCTCTCACCCTTGTAAATATTAATTTAGAATTTCCATTCCTATAAGTGCTTATGCACATTGTACTGCTGTTAGAGTAGTTTTTATTTCCCTAAGTGCTTGTGCACATGTCCTATTGCTTCTAGTATGTGCATGTTTGCAGTTCATCAAGCTCCTGGAAAAGAATTGTAGCCATAGGAAAACCATCTCAACGAATTTTTCGGTAGCTCAAGGACACAAGTTTTCAAATTTTAGATCAGCTGAGAGGTTATCAGATAGACTCCATGCCCAATGGATTGCTACAAGAAGCTAGCTGTTCTTCATCTAGCTGGCAGATGACCCCGTTGAGTCACCAAAATTGTTATCCAAAATTCACCCCTCAAGGTAATTTTGATAACATGCATCAAATTATTTTGTCCCAAGCAATTATATTGATTCAGGGCAAAAAGTCACGTTCCTAGGGTCCCCTCAGATTTTTTCTAACTCCCCTGTTCAAGTAGAAGCGAGAAAGTTCTGAGAAAAGGTGAAAAAATTGCAAAAAACAAGCTCGGGCCGAAAAAATCATTAAAATGGCTAAGTCCTAGTCCTCGCGGCAGTCGGGACATGAGGGACATCTCAGTCGTGAACTGGCCGAACCAAGGGCGAATCGGAAGAATTTGTCCCAAATAGTCCGGGACAAGCAAGACAAGAGGACGCGAACCGGCCGGTTCGGCCGAAACAGGGAACTTCAGCACATGGGACAGATGGGGAGCCTTTTGCAAGTAATATATAATCATTTCACTCAATTTAATGCCTCTTACAGGTGGTTGAAGGAAAGATTTCGGGATTTCCATTTTCCCTTCTCTTTTCCTTCTCATTTTTCTATAAATTGGAGTGTTGGGCTCATTGTAAAGAGAGTTTTTGGTAGCAAAGCTCTACCAAAATTGCTTTGTGAAGCCAGTGTGTTGCAGGCCCTTGTAGTGGACTCCTTGCATGGTGATCCAAGCCCTTATCTTGTAATAGATTGAATTGTGCATATCATGAAGCAATAAAATACCAGTTTGTGGATGTATCTTCCCCTGCTGTGTTTTCTTGCATTCTTCTTGCCCCTTTGATCTTTCTATAAGAATATTGTGTCTATTTATTATGTTCTTGCAGGAATTCATTATCATTGTGTATGCTTGGAATATTGTTGTGAATGCATTTTGCTAGATTATGGTGAACTGTCATCACCTCTTCTAGTGTGCACTTTGCCTCTGTATTTCACACATTTGGAGACTACTCTCACACCCTCCTTTTCTGGTGTATCACCGCTTTAGTGTAGGCTTTCATTTTATGCATTCTCTTTCCCTGGTCCCTTGGAAATTTAGATTAGAATAGTTAGCTTATCCTGCATTAGAGTAGATTGTGGCAGGTAGTTTAGGAGCAAGAACAAGCTTTCTCTAGAGGTCTATCTCAAGTAGCAAGTCCCAGAACTTGGAGATAGTACCCATGTTATCCAATCACACCGTGAGTTCAAGTCTATGCTCAAGTATAAACACAAGGATTTGAACCATAAAACATACAAATGGTGGATTGAAACAATCCTATCATCTATAACAATGGGGGTAGTGTTTTCCACAAAAATAGAAAACCCCAAATAAATATAGTTAGAAATAAAACCAACTTGGTACAGTAAACAACTCCCAATCCTTGAATGGAAGTAATAACAACAATAAAACTTTAATCTAAGCTAATCTAAACTAGATCTCCTTGTAGAATCTTCTATGGCTCTTCCTCTTTTGCTCCCATGTCTTCCTCCTCTCAAACCTACAAATTTTAACAAAATAAATAAACCAAATGAAGAAAATAGATAGAAAAATGAGAGGCTTTAATAAAATTCATAGGTATTTCACGGCTAAGTTTCGAACCCTAGGATCTAGTAGCCAAGATGGATTTTATCTAAGGGTAGAGGATTCACCCTACTTACATTAGGTATAAATGTATTTTAATGTTTAAATTAAATCCTTACGGGTATGCGTAATTGGGAATGGGGCCATCTAATTTCCTTAGAATGCTAACCTTTGTTAGTTTTTAGCAAGCCTTGATGTCAATGGAAAGGACTCTAAGTAATAGGATAATAAATTTAAATAAATTAACATAAGGATAACCTTGTTAGGATTGAACATTATTTAAGAGAAGAAAATATTTAATTAAGTAAATTAATCTTTGGTACCTTCCTAATGAATAATTGATTTGTGGACTGAGAGATAAAAATTGAAAATATTTTTACCTTTTTACTAGACCTAGTTCTTCAATCATAAAGCTAAGTTTAGTGGTGTAAGTTAATTTAATGAACCCTAAGGATTCAAGCACCCTTGTAACATTCTTATAAATTAAATAAAAAAATTAGTCACAATTTTCGGGTTAAGTGTTAGGTTGAAGCGTGTTCCTAGAACGTCGTTTTGCGAGTGTCACACTTTACATTTGGCCAATACTACTTCTCTACCACAAGATCAATTTTCTTACTTATACCAACGTGTCTGCCGAACCCCACTGTACAACTCTCTTATAATATTTTCTCTCATTGAACAAACATGGATGCACAATTGCTTTCCATTGAATAAATATCCATCCTACATCAAATATTCACAAGAACCACTTCCCACTGTAGGGTCCTTACATTGTCTCACAATATTCCCAAAATATGGATAACCTTTATACAATTCCTTCACTACATCAAACTGTAAAACTTCATTTTCCATTGTTATATACAACTCCACACATCTACTCAAGGCAACAACAACTTGATTTTTCTTACTTAATTTATGGTTAAAGGAAAAAGTATACTCTAGCAATATTTAAACTGATTTGCATCTTTGACTATTTAATGTCTTCTCGCATGTTTACATACCTCAATGATTCATGTTCGATGAAAGAGTAATAATTCCATAGCTACCAAGTAATGTCTCCAATTCCTTAATGCTTGAATAATAGCATAAAATTCCAAATCATATGTAGAATATTCCTGTAATGCCCCGCCTTGTCGCCCTTAACCGATGAAGTGTGGATTCTGCCTTCGCACCTGGTTTTCGATGCAAGAGTGTACTCCTCCAGTTTCTCATATGTCCCTAGAGGTATCGGATCCAAGTCGTCTTATCTCACTGAAGCGTTGACGACCTTCATGGACGCTAGTTTTTCTAAAGTTATTTAATTTTCTTTTCTTTTCTTTGTTTTGGTTGGATAATGGCAATGAGAAGATCAATAAAAAATTCAAACAAAATATATAGATTAATTAAATATTGTTTAACTTGATGAATCAAATAAATAAATGGAGATAGTTTATTAAACAAAAGTAAAATTTAATAGCAATTAAGACAATATTTATATATGTACATATATTAAATAGAATATTATTAAAATGCATACATTTACATTATGGCAAATGTTGTGGTGGGTGGGCAGAAGGGTATCTTCCTTCCCTGCCATGCAATACTGGAAGATAATTCTTTTGTTGGCTGTGAGTGTGAGGTGACTCCCCCAATGTCCCTTTCAGACTTGACTCTTTCCTTGCATGAGAATACAAGCAATCTTTTAAGATCCGTGGCATGTGATCCGATCTGACCCGAGTTAATGTGAGGAGTGGTTGGATAGTGGTTGGACAGATCTTCCCTCTCTGCGTCCTAGGACTCCGTCCCCCCTTGCTGGCTCAAAAATGATTTTTTAGGATCTGTATTTTTGGAGGACAGACTGTTTTTGTTTTCTTTTTCTAA
Source organism: Taxus wallichiana var. yunnanensis (assembly GCA_018340775.1). Lineage (NCBI taxonomy): Eukaryota > Viridiplantae > Streptophyta > Pinopsida > Cupressales > Taxaceae > Taxus > Taxus wallichiana. The sequence goes on from CM031233.1 coordinate 174,092,655, forward strand.
GAAATAAATTCTTCCTACCTATTGTTGGTGTGGAGGATGATGATGGGGATCTATGGAAGTGCCGTTGCAATTATTGTGATGTTAATGGGATCCATAGAGTATGGCATTTCAGAAGACACGAACAGGGTTTTCAGTCCATGCTCGGATTCATTGGTGCAGAAGAAGGATGGATTTACGTTTGGTATAGCCTTCGTGGACAGGGACTCCTTCTACATCGACACGCAGGTGAGGACCAAGCTGGAGCTCTCGCCCTGTGATACGCGTTTGGCATTGTCGTCTAAAGCGTCTCAGTTGGCTGTATTCAGGCCCAAGGTCGACGAGATTTCCCTCCTCACTATCAACACCTCCATCGGCTCCTTCTCTCCGTAGAAGAGGAACGAGTGGCCGCTTTGTGTAGAAGGAATGTCTAGCTAGGCACTGTGGTTCTCTTTTCAGGCATCGTGGCTCATGGAATTTTAATGTGTGCATGGAACAATCTTGCTATTTTCTTGTTGTTTCAGATAGTGGTGGTGTTTTTTTTTATGGAGCTTCAAGCTAGTGAAGTAGACGTATTACCTCCACTTCCTGGGGCGCTGTGAGGTGTGTTCTTGTCGGGGATCCACAGCAGAGACCTACCATAGTTTTCAGCCAGGCTGCAGGCATGTTTCAGTAAGGAAGAAGCCTTTTGAGCGCCTCCAACAAGCAGGTTGTCCAACTATGATGTTATCTGTTCAGTATTGACTGCATCCTCAATTCGGGATTCTCCTTCAAGGTGACAGATCACACCCATGGGCACAGGAGATCTATGCAATGTTGGAGAAAATGTCTTGGGAGATGAAGGTAGCAGGATATTTTTTAGATCCAGATCATGTACTGAGTTTGTATCTTCAAAATCGATTATGTGACAGTGAGGGTGTTACCAGCAGACCTGATGAAATTTATTTACAAAGATTCTCTATTGAGATCTTACTTGTTGTATGATGTAACTCATGGAAGAGAACCTCATAGAGGCCGATCTATTTCATATCGAATATTCATGAAACACAATTTGCTTTGCTATTATATGAGCTTCTTCAACGAGTCACCAAGTTGGCAGGCATAAAGTTTCTGTTGGAATTATCACACCTTACAAGCTACAGCTGTAATGTTTGCACCGAGAGTTTGATGCTGTCCTCAAATCTGATGAAGGAAAAGGTTTATTTATCATTACGGTAGATGCCTTTCAGAGCCAGGAGCGTGATGTAATCATTATGTCTTGTGTCCGAGCTTCAAATCATGGGGTTGGCCTTGTAGCTGTTTTTCACCGCGTGAATGTGGCGCTAGCACGAGCTCGCAGAGCACTTTGGGTTAAGGGAAAGCAGCTGCATTGAAACAATCAGATGCATATTGAGATGGCGTTTTAAACCAGGCATGTTAAACTTGCCCCTTGCAATCTTCTACTACCCTTTTATTATGTCATGAATTGAAGGTCCTTCTATTTTTTTATCTGTTATGGCATTTAGAATGGGCTTCTATTTTTTCCTTGTGAATCGACCCAGATTGAAGGAAAGGAAGGACTGTTGGGAGTTGTTTTTTTTTCATACCCTGATAGCAACTGTGATAGCATGTATACATTCCTTTCTGCCTCATTTTTTTTTTTCTTTCTTTTCGAAATAAAAGAGTAACTGTTATGTGATAGCAAAATAATGGTTGAAGTTTTATACTGTGGGTGTTAGATCTTTAACCTAGGTGTTTTCCTGCTTAATTCTTCAATTTGGGTGACGTTTAGAGACAATAGTGAACAATGGCCATTGAGTTCGATTTCTAAACCAGCGATGCAGATATATAAACTTGAGCCATGAATAACATTAGTGGATATTTGTAGATTTGTTGACTCATGGCCAGTTTTAGGCTAAATGTTTGTTTTTGTCTTGGTAAAAGCTTTTCTTGGGCTGAATCTGTGTGTAGACCTCGCATAGTGAGCATGATGTTTTCTTAGAGGCCTACGTGAGTGGAATATCAATTGCTCAATACAGATCCTATGACGTGAGTCACTGTATCATAAGATAAAAGAGTTCAATCGAACTTTGTAGTAGCAGATGTTTTCTTTGGAGCGACTATGAGGATAGGTCGAGTAGACAATCGTGAAATAGATGGGTATGCCCAAGCTATTCATATGTTGTTTTAGAGACGAAAGAGAAGGCATAGTTCGTAGGAAGAGTATTTTTCTTTGTATTCCTCCTTCACCGATCCGTTAACCTTGTGATTGGTTACTCGAGTTGGGTCACGGTAGAGGATCTTGTGTCGATTCACTTATATTTTCAATAGACTACCCCTTTCTTGTTTAAATTCAAGTATCGAATGAAATGGGTTTCTATTAAATCCATTTTGTAGCTTAGAAACCTTCAATAATTCGGTAGGGACTTTCTGAGTAAGTGTTGATCGAGGCATATATGAAAATAGGATGGTTACCTTTCTTCAAATTGGGTTAGACTTGTATGAAAATGGAAAAGTTAGGAATCGACTCGATTACATATTTTAGTGAGCTAAGTCATTAACTCTTACAAAAATCATACGAGTGGTGGATTACGGGTTTATTACTGTTTATGTGATGTAAGATAATAACAACCTTTGGTGAAAAGACTTCTTCTTGATCCTTGCTTGTGTAATCCAACTATAGTTGTTGAATGTAATTTAGTTGGATAGAATCTAATTTATTTAACCTCTTGAAGAAAAATAATTAGGTTCAGTGAGAATTACTTGGTATTTTGAATCTTCAGATTCAGTTTTTGTGTTGTGAGTATTATATGTATGTTGGTTTATTTAGTCGAGTGAAGTTAACTTTAATATTTGACTGATTTGTGTTCATATATGGTTGGGGCCTATATTCTTCCTAAAACAAGGATGTGTGTTAATGCAGTCTTGTTACCAAGCAATTTTGAATATGTTAAGTCATTTGTCTGATCCTTATCTTTTTTTGGTTAATAATATTAGAATGATGTTTGGGTGTTAGATTTCAATCACATAATCCATAGTATTACATGACTGAAATCTCAATACTCTCAGTCTTGTTGTCTTCACCAATAAGGTCTCACCTTGATTGTCTTTGGAATATCTCTCTCTCTTGAATATTGGGATCCCTCCTTGTTGGCTGGTATAAATCTCTTCATCTTGTGAAACATATGGATTAGTGGTTTGTGATTTGATCCATCCTTGAGTTTAGAATTTTTACTTTCATGATATTATAAAATGTTAGCCTACTGTTGCAATGGGTAGTCTTAACATGCTCAGTTCTAGCGAACTGACTCTAGTTAATATTTGTGCAGATGGATTATGCGAGTAGACTAGAGGAAAAGAGTGTTGAAGGTTCATCTGTACAATTTATGAAGTTCCTTGTGAAAATGCCCAATGTGTTGTAAATTGTGTAACATTGCTTGCAAAGAGAGTTTATATGACCTCTTGCCTGGAATTGTTCGGAGAATTACGTGAAGAAGTAGTTTTGTCCTTTTTGTAATTTGGCTGGTAACTCTTCTTAGTGAGAAATGTTATTCAATCCTTTCACTGGCATAAGCATTGTAAAACTTTGATCTTGAGAATTAAGTGTTAAATTAAATCTTTCTAAGACTTTGTATTGATGGGTTATATGTAAGTTTTAATGGGGTGGCTTTTCCTTACAGAAGTTACCTAAAAGTTTTGTTCAAAGAAATATGTTGTGGTTTAGATCCCCTTGAAAACAAACAATGCCTTAAGTAATCAAGAGTGAGACTATCCTTGCAAAGTGATTTTATATAACATGTTATCCCTAACTGAACTAGTAAACACTACTCTTTTTGGAGAACGCTAAAGACAAGCTTAAAGGAAAACAATGGTTAGTTTCTAATAAGATTTAACAAGTAAGAGAAGAAAATTTTGAAACCACTGAATTTATCTCTCAGCCTATTTAAAAGTAATTAGCTTCCTCTTGATAAGCTCTTTCGGTGAAGCCTAAGTAAGAGCGCTAATAACTACGTATAAAACCTCGGGCTTCAATTAAACCTTAGTAAGAGCTAATGACGTCTTAAGGGTGAACTCATTTGACCTTCTTCCTTTAACTTTATCCAGGTACCTTGTAATTTTCTCTTAAGTTTGTTGAACGTGAACCAATGTTGTCATAAGGGCATGAACGAGTTCTAGTAACGTAAGTGTGAATAGATGGCCCTGTGGAATTAAATTACCATCTTTACCAAATAAATATATAAAAAAAATAATTGTTATAAAGGAGAATACTTTAAGTGAACTACTCTACAGTGTGTAAGAACATAACTGAGTTGGTAAGATGATTTGTGCGAATCATATATTGAATCCTTCTGAAAACTTAAGTCATGAGTTAAAGGGTGTCTTATCAAAATAAATAACCTCCAATCATTTCTTACTGTGGCTTGCCCTAGCTGTGAGAGTGTCTTGTGGTTGGGCTTCTATGTTATTCTGTCAAAAAAAAAAAGAAAAAGAAAAAGTATATTATCCTTTTGGGTGTGAACGTTTCCGTGCTGACCTTGTGGTCATCCCCGTAACAAGTGGTTCCCAGAGTTGGTTGTAACTTTGTGACGACATGTTGTGTCGTGTTTTGTGTCGAAGCAAGTCAAAAAAAAAAATCCTGTCTTTTATTGTGTTGTCCGTGTGAATTTTTTTTGGGTTGTTACAATGCCCTCATAAGCTTATTCATATTTTCACCGAATAAATCTTCAAGCCATCCTTCTTGACTCATTACTAATCCAATATTGACATGACCTTAGGCATCGATATCCATCTCAAAAACTTGCTAAAATATGGCATTATAAAAACGTGCACCTCTAACACATTATTCTTCAACAATTGAAAACTATTTGTTGCTTCCTTTGTTCATACAAAATCCTTTCCCTTCATGCTCTATGTTATGGGTGCAGTAATGTTACTAAATTATGTATAAAATTCCTATAAAATGTTTCCAAGATATGAAAACTACGAACCTCTATCATAGTCCTTGTAAAATTCCATTCCAAACTTGCCTTTTCTTTTTCCTCATCCATCTTCAACTCATCCTCTAAGATGAAGAACTTATAATTAACTAGGATTTTCTAAATAAATATACACTTCTTTAAGTTTTCATATAAACTCCCTTTAAATAACAATTCTAACACCAATTTCAAATTCAACAAGTGTTCTTACATTGTCGTAATGAATATTTAAAAATCATCATAATAGATAACAATGAAATTACCATTATTATCTTGCGAGTATTATGTTTATCAACGTGATGAATGCATAGAGTGCATTATATTACCCGAATTGTAGAAAAATCCACTCGTATAACCCATCACTTAGTTTTTAAATCATTTTCCATTCATCCCCTTCACTGATCTAAATTTAGTAGTACCCACTTCGTAGATCGATTTTACTAAAATAGTGGGCTCTTGCTAGCACATCCATCATATCATTCAATATTCAAATTGGGAACCAATACTTAATTGTGATTTTATTTATTTTTCTACTCTCCACACACATTCTCAATTCTCCATCATTTTTATGATTCAATAGTGTTGGAGTAGCATAAGCACTCATGTTTCTATCACTAACCCCTTGTTTGTAAAATTTGTCACTTGCATGTTAAAATAATATTTAAATTTTAAGTGAATATTATAGAATCTTTAAAATAAGTAATAGAAGTATAATTAACATCTAAAATATTCTTGTGAATGACTGACTGATGGACAACTATTTTATTAACTAGCAATCGCATGTGTACAATGCAATGTGAACACTGAACGAATATGTGATTTGATTTAGAGGGATAGATATTAATTTTGTAGTTGAAGCTGATAACGAGTGTGATTGATTTTATAAGTGTAGAATTTCATTTTCCTCATAAAATCACCCTTTCAAACCTTGAAAATTTTAAAATTTAAATCAAGAATTATATTGGTTACCAAACAAAAATTTAGATCAAGATATTTTTCGGGCAAACAAACCATGGTGAAGCATAGGAAAGAGCTTCATTATTAACAAAAAGTAACATGAATCCTATGTTATTGTAGTATCATTTCATTTTGCCTCTAAAAATCACCCTTTCAAACCCTGAAACATAAAAATTTGAAAACAAGAAATTATATCGGTAACCAAACAGAAATTCAGATCAAGATATTATTTGGGGTAATAAACCATGGCTAGATGCACATGCGATAGCTTCATTATTAACAAAAAGTAACGTGGAAATATTAAGAACAAAATAGAAGCCTTTTTTATTATGTTAGAGGCTCATTTTGCCTCTTAAAATCACCCTTTCAAATCCAAAAACATTAAAAATTGAAAACAAGAAATTATATTGATAACCAAAAAAAATTTCAGATCAAAATATTAGTCAAGTAAACAAACCATGGCTAGAAACACATGCAAGAGCTTCATCATTAACAAAAAGTAACATAGAAATATTAAGAACACAAAGAAGAGTAGACTGGGAGAATTGAAATCAATATAAAATCATTGAATATGTTTAAAATTTGGATGGTGAGAGAGATAGACTAAGTCGGGAGGGTAGAAAACAATCTGTGCACATAAAGTATGTTCCATTTAAAGTTGACATAAATGCAGATCAAGCACCTTATATCTCACATAAATTAAAAATAGAGGACAATATATACGAATTTTTGGTCATAGTTTTAGACACTCTCCCGATGGTCCGATAAATATTTTTAGATGAATTAAAGCTATTTTATGCCATAATGCAGGTTTGTCGACTTATTTTTGAACATCCTATCGACTAAAAGTATTAGAAGGGTGATTACTATTAACAAGGTATTATTCTCGGGTTATAGAAGGTATCAATGTCTCCAAACCCTTTTATAAGTTACACAGAGATGAAACTACTAGAATTTTACCCTGTGCAAGGTATCCAGAGATGAAACTACTGTAATTTTACCCTGTGTAAGACTTAGAAAATTCCTATTCCCACTAGGTGTAGTACCACCGGTTGGGGGTTCATTTATTCTCTAAGACCAATTAGGTATGACAAACCATGTTGCGAAGCATGTAAAAGTGAACCATCATATTATTTGGATTTTATTGTTAGCGGGGACAAGTTGAGACCTCTTGGCAAGGTTCTATACCTCGCCTATGAAATGATTGGCTTGCATAAACCTTTTTGTAAGATATTTAGGGATAAGAAGTGGGTATAATGTGTTTTTATAAATTATAAGGATGAGATGATTCCTCTCGCCATTAGTCTCAATTTTTAGGGCTATTAGGAAGAAAATAGATCCCCTCGACCTATAATCGACCCCCTTGACCTAATATCCTACATCTGCTATATACAGCTCGTCACTCTATCTTGAGCATGTTGATTCTTCCCCCTGGTATCCCCTACAATGTAGGCCTTATCCACGGCATCTGATAGTGTCTACGGATAATGAATATGCACTGCCCCACCCAAGTCTAAGTTCAGGCCCATGATGAACATGTGAACCCTAACTTGCTCATCCTGCATGTAGTCCACATACTGAAGCAAGTTCAAAACCTGACCCTCATACTCTGCTATCGTCATGGATGTCTGTCACAGATCATGGAACTCATCGATCCATTACTAGATGAATCTCCTAGATATGTATCTACTTCTGAAACGCTCTTCAAGATTTCCCAAATAATTACCTCGGAATCTACATGGAGCTTTTGGTCCTCACCTCCATTAAACACCAGCTACGTCTCTCGAATGTGGATAACAACATGAGATTTCATGTTGTTAGTACAAGGACATAGCTTGAAGCATCTGATCAAGCTAACCAACCATGCCTCATCCTAAAATCCTCTTGTGTCTCCAAAAAAATGTGGTGGGTGTAACTTCAAAATCTCTCTGATGTGATTTTCCACTATCAAATGTCGTTCCCTAGGTCTCTCTGCATGATCATCCCATGGCCTAGGTATGCTAGATCTATCTCTATGTCTTGAAGCTCTATCTATGTTCTCTCTAGGTGGTAAATCATGTCCAATCCAATCTACGTGTGAGTGCTCTACCCTATCCTCAAGACCTTTGTGATGTCAAGGTGCACGAGCCTCCACTGATGGCTCTTCGTCCTATCTTCTAGGTCACCCTCCTAAAGATCCTTCATGTAAAGCGACATTAACATCATAGAGTGTATGTAGTATCTCGAGGAAATATAGTTGTTACTTTTTGATCTTGGGATGGTAGATCTAGGTTCACATGTAAGGACCCTCCTCTAGTCTGCACCTCCCGCATGTAGACCAAGACGGAAGTTATTTTATCATCATCTAGGTTTTGTTTCAATTTTCTAAGTTTTCTACGTTTTTTTTAATATATATATCATGCAATGGTGTGTGTTATAGGTTTAGAGTTGCACTAGGTTTTCTTTTTGTGTTTTAGGTTTCAACCGTGCCCGGGTCTAAGTGTTGAACCCACGTCTCGATACTAAGTGTAACACCCACAAAAATCTACTCTCAAATCAAAATAGAAACTAATAATTTTATAGTCAAAATCACGGTAGATTTTGTTTTTTTTTAAAAAGGGTTTGTAAGGTTAAACATTATACATAGTTAATAAATTTCTGATTAAGATTTTCACACGACCTTACACAAGTTGAGATTAAATTAATAATTAAATATTATTAATTTACTTCTTAAGAATATTTATAGTTTAAAACATTTACTAAGTTCCATTAGTTTAATTAATTATCATGCACCAAGATTACTTTATTTTTTAACACAAAAGTTTAATTATTTTGTCTAGCCACTAAGTGGCCCCATTCACCCCATTACCCATGCAATTTTTAATTAAATTTCATTCCCACAAAAATACCTTCCACTTAAGTGAGGTAGGGTTTAATCTGGGCCATTAGATTGAATCTATCCTAGCCCTTATATTTGGGTTTCCTTGAATATCCTTATGGGTTTCTTCTTTTTCTATTTTCTCCAAAACAACCTCATTTGTTCATTCTTGTTTTACAGATTTGGAAGAGGAAAAGGATAAGAATCCATGATATCAATAAATGCAACCATGGAGAAATTTTCTTGGTTCTAGTTGTATATGGAGAAATATTCCTCCATCCTTTTCTCATTAGTTTAGTTTAGGCAAGGGTTTGCTATTTTAAGGTTCTCATTTACTTAACGTAGAGATCCCACTTTGTGGATTCGTTTTGTTATTTAATGTAAACATTCTTTGAGTTCAACAATTGGGGAAAAACCCCATTTCATTTAATATATGAAATTTTACACATTTGGATGCCCATAAGAGGTTTGATAATATAAAAAAATTAAATTTAGTTAATTAATAGTTGCTGGTAGTTTCATTTTGAAGGTTTAAAGCTTGGATTTTAATTAAAACTCAATCTAGGTTTTTCACAATGGGATTTTTATTTTTTCCATAAAAAATGATGAAACCATGGTTGTACGCAAACCGGCGCGGTCCTCATGTGACCATGACCCTACCTAAGGGCGGTTCATAAACTTCTGCTCTCTATGTTGGGTGACGGTTACAGAAACCAACTCTTTGCAGAGGGCGGTGATTCTTTTCCCTGAAAAGAGAAGCTTAAATTAAAGTATTTTCCCAAGAGTTTCATACTTAGGTTGGCTTCTAAGGAAAAACTAATTTTAATTAAGGTTTCTACAATTATTTAGTAGATATATTGATAACATATCTTAGTTTCATAACTCAAAATTACATAAACATCAACTAGAATTCATTCTCTTTCACATATTAGATCTTTCCAAAAAACAACAAAGAACTCAACAACACCTCCTTTCAATAACATATTTCTTTTCCACACACACACACACACATTGTAACTTTGAATAACATGCAAATTTAGGAGAGTTTCATTTCCAACAAACTATACAACTTAAGATTTCTCCTTTCACTATAACATTAAAAATTTGAATAAATGAAATATACAAAGCCTTCTTTTGATAATACAATATTTACAAACTTCCACTCTAAGTGGGAAAAATATGGTCAAATTACAACATAGAGATTCTTCCAATGGTTCAAACACAAATCTTCATTTCAATGTCTTCTCCCAACTTCATAGCTTCAATCTAGCACCTCTTCTACTCTTAGAATCTTGAATCACAAGTACAAAGAAAGGGAAATAGGTCATGCTCTCTACCCAACCTATAATCCAATAAGATAAGAATCCATCCTCCTTATTGGCCCCTAAGCCCCAACCAAAGAAAAATGGGGAGTATAATACATCTTTGACAACCTTTACAAAAATGGATACCACAAAACATACAACACATTCAAATGGACATACTCAAAAATATTTACAACTTTCCCAACAACACATAGGCTTGACATCAAGCCAAAAGGAGAAAGGAATATGGGAACCACCTCTTTTTTCCTCCCAAGTGAAGTAGGATTTCCACCCAAAATCCTCCATGTGCACAATACAAAACATTCAAATACATCCTTATCTCTCCCCTTGCAAATATGTAAAAATATGTCCATGTTTTCCTTTTCACTCCCCATAGGTGGAACTCCTAATCACACTCCCTCCAAAATGCATTCCTCACAACTCCCTTTTCCCTCCCCAATGGTCCCATAATTCCATCTCCCACTCCCTTCTTAAGGAAAGCTACCCAACCCCAATATATCACATTCACAACACCCATGCAAATACTCATACAAACACAATTTTCACATCTATATACATAAATAAAGAAATAACAAAGGTGGATATCCTACCTCTCCATTAAGATTCTAAAAATATTCACACCAACAAGCTTTCAACACCTTTAAACCAAGCACAATCCAAAATGCAAATCGAAAAAAGGTTCCAAGCATGCAACTCAAGACCAAATTTCAAAAGTGCAAGAGAAGAAAATAAGACAAGGAATTCAAAATGGGATATGAGGATGATGATGTGGCACCATGTAGGATGTCACTTCATCATCCTTCCATTCTTACACAGAAGTCAAACACCAAGCCCAAAGAAATTAAATGCACATGTAAGACTTATGACATGTCCACATGACACTCCAACTTACACACCATGCTTATCAAGGACAAACTTAAATTTGGTAAGTAACAAGTGCAATTATTTACCCTTTTACACTTCAAAATGAATAATTAAGCCTAAAATTAACTCCCCATACAATAGGTATGATTGTTGGATGAATTTAATAGGCATGGGACAAGCTTAGCTTGTCCCACAAGCCTCCAAAAATGTCTGCAAGTAAAAGTTCAAATTTTGAAGTTGGGAAAGAGTACATAACTCAAAACTCAACAAAAATCTAATTTACATCCAAAAGATTTGAGGACCATCTACCCAATTTATTGCTTACATGTCAAATATTCCCTTTTAATTCAAATTTAATCCAAACTAGTAAATTAAGACACATTAGCAAGTGTTAATATAGTGAAAATATTTCATAAATAATTAAACACATGCACAAAAATTAAAATAAACAAAATTTAAAGAAAATGAATACATTACAAGCATGGCCACATAAATGAGGTTTCCCCCATTGGAACAAACTAACAAAGTATGCGACAACACAACATAACATTATACACAAGTTTTCAAATTTTGGTTATGTTGCACAACACCCGACATCCTTCTATGGTTGGTCTCGTATCTCCTTTTGATGTATGTTATAAAATTTCCCTAAAACAAAAACAAAATCCCTCTCTGGCCTTTCGACCGTATCAACAACATCTAGAATAATATATATATAGAAATCAATAATCATCATCCAAAATTAGCAAATCTATAATCAATCATCATTCAATTTAATTCAATTTTTTTAACATCCATAACATCATAATTCTACTCAAAATATCCAACTTATGTTATGCATCTAGAATATAACATGTTAGTATAAAATCAAAATACAACAAATCAACATATATATATGTCCATCATCATCATCTAGTGTATCATAATCAAAATGTAAATCACAATATGTCAATAGTCCAAATATCTACATAATCTATCATCTACTAATCAATATATAATAATCAAAATGTCTAAGTATTAATCCAAAAGTAATATCATCATAATGAAAATAGTGTCGAAGAGGAGTGGGCATTACATTCCCCCCTTAGAATCGACTCCCTCCTAGAAGTCACTGAAATAGATGTGGAAACTGGGCCCGTAAAAAAGTAGCATCATCCCATGTGGTCGCAGATCATCATACCTATCCCAATGGAATCACATCTAGTCAATCTTGTAGCCTCAAAGGCCCAGGGTCATGTGCTCTATGATGCGCATGGGCTCTATAGTCACCTACACCTGCTCCCGCACTTACAATGCAGTCTAATCCAATACATGAGAGGGATCTATAATATATCTTTAAGAATAGAAACATGAAATATATCGTGGACGCGAGACAAATCACGTTGCAAGGTTAGACGATAAGCTAAGGGACCGATCCACTCCAAGATATCGATTGGACCCGTGAATCTAGGAACTAACTTAAATCCTTTTCCATAACAAATAGGGCTCTTATGAGGTCTGGCATGAAGAAACACCTTCATGCCCACCTCATAGCTACTGGTCAACTCTCCTATAATATTCATATTTCTTCTATCTATCCTATACCTCCCGTAGTCTCAATCGATCAAAATAACCTACTACCGCATGTCCTGTAAACAAAGATGGCACACGAGATACATTTTCCTCCAATTTGTCCCAACAGAGTGGTGTTGAGTTCTTTGTTGTTTTGTTGGCAAGATTTAATAGTTGAAAGTGAATGAATTGTAGTTGATGTTATACTCAAATTTTACATTTTATTGCAAAAGAAAGAATAGAGAAATGAGTTGATGTTTATGTAATTTTGAGTTATGAAACTAAGATATGTTATCAATCTATCAACTAAATAATTGTAGAAACCTTAATTTAAATTAATGTTTCCTTAGAAACCAACCTAAGTAGGAAACTATTTGAAAAATGCTTTAATTTAAGGTTATGTTTTCGGGAAGAATCACCACCATTTGTAGAGTGACGGTTTCATAGCCACCGCCTAGCACAGAGTGGTGGTCGATGAACCACTACCCTATAAGGGTAGTGGTCACAAGACCACCGGTCTGCGTAGGGTGGAGATTTTGTCACTTTTGACGGAAAAAATAAAAATCCTGACTATGAAAAACTCATATTGAATTTTAATTAAAATCTAACCTTTAAACCTTCAAAACAAAACTACCAAAAACTAGTAATTGGATAAATTTAATTCTTTAAGCTTATCAATCCACTTATGGGCATCCAAATGTGTAAAATTTCATAGACAAAATGAAAGCATGTTTTTTCCCAATTGTTGAACTCAAAGAATGTTTACATTAAATAACAAAACAGATCCACAAAGGGGATCTCTACATTAAGAAAATGAGAACTCGACAATAGCAAAAACCCTTGGGTAAAGTAAAATATGGTGAGAAGGATGGAGGAAGATTTATCCATCTACAACTAGAATAAATAATTTCTCCATGGTTACACTTCTTACTCTCATGGATTATCCTCCTTCTCCTCTTCCCAATATGTAAAGGAAGAATGAAAAAATTAGGTTGTTGTTGGGATTAGCACACATGTTGTACAGATAATATATCATATCTAAGCATACATGTAATAAAAGTGGATATTCTACTAGAAGAAATATACAAAACAAGAGATATAAATCAACACTAGATTTAACGTGGTTCACCTAGTGTGGGCTACATCCACCAAGAAACAATTCAATCTATTATCCAAAGCTTTTAAAAGATTTACAATCTTCCACACCTCTCACAATGTACAATACTTTCTTTCTCTCAAGCTTCTCCTTCTTCTCCAAGAATTATCTCTCACAATTATTTTCACAATAATTATTAACTCTCTCTTCTAACCTTAGATTTCTAGCTTATAAATACCTTATACAAACTTAGGGCACTTAGCCATGTAATTACAATCAATAGATCTGCTTTAATACTAAAATTATATCTAATTCCTATGAGTTAAATAAAACACTCATGCATAGGTAACCAATTCTAGTTATCCCTAGCTGATGACAGTTCTAATTTCTGACCAATGCTGGTCATAGGTGACTGATGTTGGTCCCTTTATAACCGATGTCGGTTACTGTGTTTTCCAACAAGTTGATATAGCATGCTAAATTGAAGTAATTGAGCTCTAAATCTCAACAATCTCCCTCTAGGAGATAAATTACTGTACTACTATACTTATACAACATCATCCTTGGATCCTTTCCTTAGCTTTGTTTCTTCCTCTTTAAGTCGCAAACTTGAAAACCAACAAAAGTTGAGTGTAGCTCCAACTTCTATTTTCCTAATGGATTTGTTAGCATATCCATATGGTTTTTACTCGTATAAATATTCTATAGTTTCAGATTCGCATTCTCTAATACCTTCTATATGAAGTGATATATCAAATAAATGTGTTTCTTTCTAGAATGAAATGGTGAGTTCTTTTCCAAATTAATTGCACTCTGAATATCACCGAACAATTTTCAATCATCTTGCTCCTTTCCAAACTCTTCGATGAACCTTCTCATCCATATCATCTCTTTGCTAGCCTCTATAGCTGCAACATACTCTTCCTCTGTAGTAGACAAAGCCACAACCTTCTACAATCTCGAAATCCATAATCGCCATCCTAGCTACCTTTGTGAAAATATATTCTTTAGCACTCCTTCTACCATCCAGATCTCTAGCCATATCTGAATCAACATAGCCACATAAATAAATATCCAAACCTCCATAGAACAACTACATGCTAGATTACCCTCTCAAATACCTGAGTATCCATTGGGCTACTTTACAATTCTCTTTACCTGGATTGGCCATAAATATACTCACAATTCTCACTACCTATGCAATGTCTGGTTTGGTAAAAACCATAACATACATGAGACTCCCAACTACTGAAGCATATGGTACTTGTGTCATGTATTTGACCTCCTCATGTGATGAAGGACACTGATATTTTCTCAATTTGAAGTGTCCAGCCATAGGTTTACTTACAAGTTTTGAATTCTACATTTTAAACCTTTCTAACACCTTGTAGATATAATCCTTCTGAGACAAATACAATTTCTTGTTCTTCCAGGTCTCTATGTATTTGCATGCCAAGGATTATTTTTGTAGCTCCTAAATCCTTCATAGAAAATGTGTGAGATAAATTTCCCTTAAGATCCCTAATGTCCTACAATAAGCATATCATCTACATATAGTAAAAAAATAATCTAGCTCCCATTTTCAAGATTCTTGAAATAAACACAATGGTTAGATTCACATCTCAAGTAACCATGCTCATGTATGAAACTATCAAACGTCATGTACCATTGCCTTGAGCTTGCTTGAGCTCATATAGGATATTTTTCAACCTCCTCACCAATTTCTCCTTACCCTTGACTTCCTACCCAATCAATTGCTGCATATAAATATCTTCATCCAAATCACCATAAAGGAAATCCATCTTCACATGTAGTTTCTCTAAATACAAATCATCTATTGCAACTAAACTCAATACAAGATTTAATAGAATTCATCTTTATAATAGTAGAAAACATTTCACCAAATTCAATACCTACTTTCTTTGTAAATAATTTTACTACAAGCCTTTCTTTGTACCTCTTTTGTCCACCCTCTTCTTCCTTGATCCTGTAAACCCACTTTTTTTGCAATGTCCTCTTACCTGCTGGAAACTTAACCAAATCCCAAGTTTGGTTTTGTTCCAAGGAGTCCATCTCCTCATCCATGTCATGCTCCCACTAAACGTGGGTCTCATCCTGCATTACTTCTTCAAAACTTTCTAGTTCACCATTATCAGTCAATAATAAATAAGATAGAGAAGGTGTAAATCTTTCTGGAGGTTTACTTACCCTTTGTGACCTTCTCACAGGAGTTTGGGGTACCAGAGGCTCATTCTGGACCTCCTGGACATTTGTTTCCAATTTTGACAAAGTGGACGCCCGATCACTTGTAGTCAACACTAATTTTGCTAATCGATGCCGGTTTGGATCTTTTATAACCATTACCGATTTAGCTAACTAATTCCGGTCGTGGTTCAACTAACACCGGTTACTGTGTAACCCTGTAGGTATGAGTTTTAAATACGAGAGTTCATTTTCATTCACAAAATTCTCAATCGTTCATCCTTGAGTACCAAAATTTGATCGCAATACATTCCCTTTTCATTCCATTCAATGTCACTACTCCTAATAATTTAATGATTCTCTAAATCCCAAAAACAAAATACAAAATCACTAGATCCATAACATATGAAAGTGCATGTCTTGGATTTTACATCTAACATTTTTCTATTTTCTTTATCAATATGCACAAAATATTTTGAACGAAAAATGTAAGAAAAGAAAGATCTACCTCTTTTCCAATCAAATCTTCCTCTACTTTTCCTCCATTTAGTAAGCTTGAAGGCCCATAGTTAATCAAATAAACTGTTGTATCAACTACTTCTACCCAAAACTACAAGGGAAATCAAGCATGTATCCTCATACTTCTAGCATATTCCACAATTTTCCTGTTCATTCTTTCTACAACACCATTATCTTGTGGTGTTCTTGAAATGGTCCTTTCTTTATGTATTTTATTCGTTGAAATATAATCATTGAAAGTCTTGCTACAATATTCACCACCATTATCGATCTAAGAAACTTAAACTTTGAATTCGATTCATTATCAACAAGGGATTTTAATCTTTTAAAAGTCTCAAAAACATCAGATTTATGTTTAATACAATAAACCCATACCTTTCTTGTAGAATCATCAGTGAAATTAACATAATACTGGGATCTTGCATGAGAAGCTACCTGGCCGGTCCCCACACATCCGAGTGTACAAGCTCAAATTTCTTCTACTTCTTAGTTTCCCCAATTTTGGAAAACATCACTCTCTTTTTCGCTTGAAAGACACAATGCTTACATAAATCAAGATCTAAATATTTCAAATATGATAAATTACCCTTAGCCTTTAAGATATGCATTCCTTTTTAACTCATATGGCCCAACCGATTATTCCACATGCATGCATCCAATCTAAAGTAGATAAGACAAAAATGAATCAAGAACATAGGTAGATAATTATAATGTTCCTACCTTATTGCCTCTTACCACAACAAAGGCACACTTGATGACTTTCCAAGAGTCTTCTTGAAATGTAACCATGTAACGAATTTTACCTAGCTACCCTACGAAATAAGATTTCTCCTAAGGATTGACACATGCCTCACATCTTTCAATACCCATGTATTTCCATTTTGTAATTTTATATGAAATTCTCCTTTACCAAAGAATACTACAAGGTTCATCATCACCCAAATAAACATGCCCAAAATTGTCCTGGACATAATTTCTAAAATACCCCTTATTAGGGGTTGCGTATGGAAAGAAGCTCCTAAATATAAAACCCAAGATTATATTCTATTATCCAAGAAAAGAATAAGAACATCTTGCATTACCTCTCTCACAATATTTTCCTCTTTACCTTTTTCCGGGTGTTGGTTCTCTTTATTCTTTGACCAACAATATTTTGTTGCATGTCATTTCTTTCCACAATTCCAACAGGTAATTCCCTTACCTTGGGATTTAGATATGTCATTTCTTGAATTGGATTTCCCATTATTCTTACTCTTGGATATCACTCGAGACCAAGAACAACCTACGTTTAGAAAAATTATGGAATAATTTATTTTTATTTTTAATTTTTTAAAGGTGTTCACAATAAAATGTTTAGAGTCCATTACAACAATTATCAAATCACCGTACAAAACACTAAGAGAGAGAAAGTTATCCCGAGCACAGTTAAATTTCCTTTAGGTGATAATCTAACCATTTAAAATTACATTAACACTAAGCTAAACAATTCTCAATTAAACTCAAAGGGTAAGAAGAGCCAAAACAATTAAATACCTAAGTAGGTATTTAATTCCACAATATTTCAATCAATAACAAGGTCTAACAGGGTAAATTCTTGCTTACCCACTCTAAGAACTCTCTTAAAATATTTAACCTTATTTTTCTCATATTTCAAAACTTCATGATAACATTTCCATTAGATAGGAAATTTCCTCACCTTTCCAGTGATATAAAGACGTCCTCCTAACTCCTCATATTTCTCAAGTTATGGGCTGGTAGGCCTTAGGATGAAAACTTTCCCCAAGAGCGGGCTTGCGGGCCGGGGAGGAAACTTTTCCCTAAGTCGGACTGCGGGCTTCAGAGAGAGAAATTTCACACGAGAGAAGGAATGCAGACACTCGGAGCGGGGAGGTAAATTTTTCCCATGCACACGCCGACGGAGTGGGGAAGGAATTTAGTGCTTTTTCCCTTTGGGACAAAGGTGCAATTTACCTCCATGCACCCATGACCTGTAAGGTGACACTGTCTAAAAACTTACACCGAAAGGGACGGCATGTCATCGAAGAATTTAAGACATATAGTTTTTTTACCAAAAAATGTTAAGGGATAAAAATGATCTCGTACTTTTTCCATCACCCAAGATGCCACGTGTCACGCCCGATTCATGGAAAGAAAACAAACTTGTGGGGAATCTTAAGAATTTAATACTTTTGTGAAAAGAATGCAAAGGCTAAAAATAACCTGTGCCTCCACTGACATCGGACGATGCCATGAGTCAAGCCTTCATTGGCTACGGGTAGGCGGGAAACATAGAAAATTTTAAATTTTAAAAAGAAAAAGCATAGAGTTTAAATGTGCTTCCGTGCCTCTACCGACAGCTCATGAAGCCACGTGTCAAACAACCATTGTTTGCGGATCGACGGGCCTGCAGAGAAATTTAAGGATTTTTTCCAAAAATTATTCAAAGGTGTTATGTTTGAAAACAATCCATGCCTCCACCGATGCCAAACAAAGCCACGTGTTGAGCACTCATTGGCTGCGGGGTGGCAGAGGAAAAATTGCCATAATAACTTCTGGAATTAGACTATTATTTTTCCGATGGGGAAAGATGCTCAGATCAGTGGAGCGGCGGACAACTTAATGTTTTTGCGATTCTTTCCCATGAAAGGAAAAAGAGTAATTTTCCGCCCATGGGTCCGCTTGTAATTTTTTTCCCCAATTTGTTTTTTGACTCCTACATTATTCTTTGACCCTAAAATGAAGTAAAAACTTCAAAAGGCCATAAATTTTGACTGGGGATTCAATTTTTGGAAAACAAGGACTTTATGGAAATCTCTCTAAGTCCTCTTTACACAAGAAGATTAAGATTTTAATTTTGATAAAGTTTAATAGGGAAATTTTTCGAAAACAATCATAGGATTTTAAAATGAAAACTGGTAACATTAGACTTATAAAATTTTGTTCAATTCGACCTCTTTCCTTTCTTCACATGCCAAAAACATGGAGGATTTCTCTTAGAGGAATTTAGGATCGATTGAAAGGTATTTTTTTTTCATTGATTAACAATTAAAAATTTGTAACTTTTGACAGCAAAATGAATGTAATTTTGCCTTTGCTCGATTCGAAACATTCTTTAAAAATTTCTTGAGTGTTTTAGTTTTTTTGGGGTCATTTTGATCGTGTAACCCAAATTCAATCATTTTATTTCATTTTCTAAGGTTGCAGGGTCGATTTGTGAATTTTTGATAAAACAATTGTCAATTTGAAAACATCTAATAGAGATCCAATTCGAATAGATTTGTTTACATTTACCAACTTCAACTATGAATTCATTCCAAAAACTCTAACATATTAAGTTCATTCAAGCAAGGTGTTAAAATTCCCAAATTACAACTTCGGTTTTTAACATGTTCATTTCTAAAGAACAGAGCATTATGTCATTTCTTCATACGTATTCACTTTTCATCTTTCCAACAGAGATTTCAAAATACATTCAATAATCATATTTTAATACATAATAATTCCATTTGAGAAAATTAATACAATCTTTTATTGACTCAAAAGGATATCTTTACAATTTCTTTCTTCCATTCCTCGAATACAACATACAAAATACAATCTCTCTCACATTCTTTCAAAAGTAGAAAATAGAGTATATCTCTTTCACATTTCAAATTACAACTTTCATAGTCAATACAAAAATCTTTCCATCACAATAATTTACAAGGTCATCCAATTCAAGTGGGAAAAGGTTACAATAAGGAATAATCTCAACAATGACTGTCAAACTTGTCTTTTTCCATTCCATTTCAAAAGACATCTTACAATCTTTCTTTTCCTTTCACAAAATAAAATTATAGAGTATGTCCTTTCACATTCAAATGGGATTTCATTTCAAGAACCGAGTAACTCTCTAAGCACAAAACATATTACATTTTCATCCACTTGAAGTGGGAAATGGTTTTACAAATAGAAATATCACAAGGAACTGTCAAAATATCTTCTTTCTCAGTTCCAGAACAACAATATGAATTTCATTCATTTTCTTTATTTCAATTTGATCACAACAGAACAGGAAAGACAACACTCTCCACCCAACCAAGACATCCAATGAAAAGGAGAAATCATCCTTCTTCATTGGCCCCTGAGCCCCAACCACAATGTAATAGAAAATGTGTTTCAACTCATGGCAACAATAGGCTTCCAAAACACACATGCAAATTTCATATTTAAAACATAGTCCAAACAAAACAACAGTTTTAGCAACCACAAGATAAAAACACAACAATACTCAGGCTTCATCAAGCAAGCCAAAGGAGCAAGAAACTATGGGGGATGCTACTTATGCCTCCCAAAGGGGAAATGGGTATCACCACCTGAGAAAAACCACCAAAAATATCATTTCACATCCCTGACATGCCCTTATGCCTCCCCCAAGCACCCCTTATTCCTCACAATTCCTTATGCCTCCCCAACCTCTTATGGCACCCCATAATGAGTAAAGAAATGCAAGCTATGTCTTTTTACAAGGTGGAACCCAAATCCCAACTCCCTCCACACTTATTCCTCCTCAAAACACTTACGTCTCCCACAAAATATTCCATGGTCTTCTCCTACACCATTACTAGGCCATCTACCCAACCAACAAACAAAAACAACAACACATTCAAACATTCAACCATTTACATGTGCATAAAAATGAAAGAAGAGCATTTCCAAGAGCTAAGCTCTTACCTCTCCATGATGGAGTTTGTTCCAAGTTTAAAACATCAAGCTCTCCAATGCAAAACAATGTAAGAGATCAACAATAAAAAAGTATGCATCAATCTCCAACTTTCTCCAAAATCAAGAGCTCAAAGCAACAAAAGAATTTGCCCCAAATAAAGTATGCAAAGGTGAAGTAACCCCAAAAACAAGCTAAGGAATTCAAATATATAGAGAGGGAAGAGAAGAGGATGAGGTGGATCCAAGTGGGATGCCACATCACACATCCTCAACTCCAACTCCTAAGTCCATTTCAATCTCCAAGGCACAATAAATAAGTAGGTGAATAAATGATTGTTTTACTTACACACTCAAATCAAGCCCACACCCCATAAGGACTAAAATTAATAAAATATAAGAAAGTGCAATTAATGCATACAACTTGACTTACAAAAATGTGTAATGAAGCCTAATTTTAACTCTCTAATGATAGGTAAGGTTGCTATTCAAATTTAACAGGTATGGGACAAGTTTAACTTTTCCCACAAGCCTCCAAAATTAGCCTCCAAGGACAAATTCGGATTTTAAAAGAAGGTGGAGTGTTTCATACTCCAAAATTTACTTACATATCTCTTACACATCACTTACACATTACATACACTTATCTCACAACATTTAATACAAGATCCATAACTCTAATAATTACTTTCTTATGTCTCAAATTGATTAATTAATTTTTACCAATATGATTACTCATTTTACTTTAGCGTAATTTATTTAAATAAAATGGGAACACATCACTTATAAAACACATACACACTAAACAAAGGAACAAAATAAAAAAATACACATAACCCTTGGTCACATTTAAAGGTGACCCCCAAGGGAATTCCTAACAACAATCAAACACACACACACATGAACAATACAAGTTACTATGGTGACCTTGTTGAATTCATATAGAATTCTAATGTGGTTGGTCTCCAATCCCCGATATTTTTGTGATATTTTAACCTACAAAACATAATACCTCCTTCAGCCTCGTGGCCATATCATAACATCCAAATGAATATAAATATAATTTTAAAATCATCAATATATATATGAATCACAACAACATCAAGACAATCAACAATATCACTTACGATTTCATCAACAACTATATCATCATCAATTTTAATTCAATTTTCTCGCCTACTCAATATATCCAAATATCACTTGTCCGAACAACATCCATAAATATAACCATGTCGACAATTTATCATCCTCAATATATAAAACATCTCTAACAGTCATTATGAATCATATATGAATTAGAGTCAACAATAATCCATAATGTGACATCTAACATCATACTAAATCAAAACTATAATAATGTCCATAACATAGTCAATCGTATCATAATCAATATCAAAGGTGTGGAAGGGAAGAGGGAACTATATCCCCCTCCCCTTAGACTTGACTTCCTCCTAGAAGTCACCGGAAGTAGAGATAACAACAAATGCAACGTAGAAAAGGATCACTCCCATTATGGGATATTTTGCTTCAAACAAGTGTGGTCCAATACAATTAAGAAATAACAAGGGGGAATTGTAAGGGATGAGTTTTAAACTTTCTCCCTGCAAGGCTACAAACATTTAAATCTAGGGAGTAACTTTAAGCTATCAACCAAGATACAACACCTAACAATGTAACATGAAGAGTTCAAAATATTCTTAAGAGTAACCACCGAGTAGATGAATAATAAGGAGAATTCCATGAGTTTGAGAAAGACCACATAGTTTCCCAAGGAATACAACATACTACAGTAACAAAATTTAAGGTTTCCACTAAGGTTAAATTATGCTTTCATAGTTCGTTGTTTAGACAAGGCTAGCAGAATCAACCAAGGCCAAAATTTTGTACGAGAGACATGTCTACTCAAGGTCTCACAATTTGGGGATCACACAGATGAGGTTAATCAACAAGGAAGGAAACCTAAATCAACAAAACATTTACAATCGAGGAAACTATTTATGGAAAGCACTTATATAACTCAAGAGGGTACAGTCAAATTTTCATGGTAATACTAAGAAAATTCATGACCACAAGGTTTCCTATAGTCTGATTTTTACACTTTTGTTTTAAGAATCAAACACACCACACCATCCAAATCTAGACACGTCAACCATTTAGTAGACAATTCCACTAGAACTAACATAACAATGTAAGAAGTATCATACATTATAACACAATGGGATTTATTTATCTTATTTCCTGCTGAAGCTTGAAATAACCATAAAGAGAGCACAAGAAACACCAAGGAGAACTCAAGATAGCTAGGGAGAAGAAAAAGTAACAAGGGGGTCCAACTACAATCCAAGGTGCATCGTATCAAAAGTGAGTAACAACTTACAAAAACATCTTGTACTTTCCTTCCCAATGACAAGAGAGGCAACAATAACAATGTGTCTCAAGAAGAACAAGAAGAAAATAAGACTTCCCAAAGTTATGTCATATCCTTAACATATGTTTCCTTAAAATTACAATAACTTAGGTCTCCAAGGACAAGACAACACGCAAGGAGGTTGCTTCTTAAGAAAGAGATAAATCTCAATCCAAAAAGACCACAAATCACACTTGTCGAGATACGGAATGATAAGGGTATGATGACCCAAAACTCCCACAAAGAAATGCACATGTATCTATGAACAAGAAGGTACTAAGTAACTACAACACATTACTATCCACTAGGTGTTTCACAAGGTAGGCGACAGAACTATAGGTTCAGCTATATATTGCACTTAATACACAAAAATCTTACTTATTTTATAACTCAACTAATTAAGTCAAAAGTTGTAGTTTTGTTTGCTAAGCACATTCTTGTACGAGTTTTCGTAATTAACATCTTCATCCTATTATGACATCACAAGTTTGTGTTATAAGAACCACTAAGGGGCATGATATCTCACCATTCTCAGTAAAGGTGGAAGAGAGAAAAGTATTTATTCTACTCCTAGGGTAGGTAGATGGAAAAAGTTTTTCCCTTTCTGTTTCTACATGGTTTTTATTTCTTCTATTAATGTACCAAGGTTAAATCAAGGACCATTTTCTCTTTCTCTGTTCAAGTTTATTTGTTAAGCTTCAAGGCCAAATCTTTTCAATTATAGTTTTATTATGCTTGGGAGAGTCAACTTGTCAATTAAAAATTTAATGAGAAGTAAGGGTAAAAATATCACACTATTAATTTTATGGGAGATAGAGGTAAATCAACACATCACATTTTTAATTCTAAGGAAACAAGGGACATTCAACATAGAAAACAAATTATTAATTTTGTAAGAACTAGAAACAATCAACCAAGATGGATCACAACAATATTTTGGGATTTTTTTTTCCACTAATTACAAGTATATAAAACATTCCTAGTGGGTTTCTATAATTTCTCAAAATAAGTTCCAATGAAGACCCATTAAGGAAGCATAATTACTTTTACTTGATCTACTAGGGTTTAATAATTTTTGTTGTTTTAGCTAAACATTTTACTTGCATGATAAGACAAGGAAAGATTTCAACTACACCAATATTACCATAGGATACCACCAACCAAGCAATAAAAATGACAAGGAAATATTTTAACCATAAGAACACCACATACCCATTAGAAGGCATCAAATGTAAACAGACAATCAATTATCTATTCAACATGGCTTTACGACCAAGAGTTACAGTTTCATCAAGAAGAATCACATTATAAAATACCACCGAGATTAAATCATCAAGGTATAATTACACTAACATCACCAGTGGCATGGTCCAAAAGACTCAAATCATCCATAAGTGTCTCCATGTAATCCAAAATTAATAGGTCATAGAGTGTTATTCATAGTAACTTAAAAAGTTAAGGAAAGCGTAGACTTATTTATAGGTCAAGAGGGAAAACAAACAAACTTAATTTACACACAATACTTGAATGGGATTATTTCTAACCATAATTACCAAGATGCATACAATCCTCAAGTCACTACTTTATATAATGAAATAAGGAAATCCTGATAAAACTTAGCATGCCATCAAAAAGAAGCCACTACCAGACACACACTTTTCCACTAACATCCACAGCCAGAACAAAAGTAAACCAATCCTAACATAATTCATCAACCCACAATTAAAAATTCTAATCGACGAGGTTCAAGCTCTTACCGGATTGTAAGAGGATCACCACCACTTCTTGCTAATAGATCACAACTAGAATGCACAACACAATGAACTCTCTAACTAGCAAGGTCAAGAAACAAAAAGTCACTCTAAGATCCTAGGCACATTAAGATTCCTTCCTTCCAAAACCAAGGAAAAATTAAAACACCCAAGAAGACATTCAAGACACCTAAAGTGTACCCCCATACAACGAAATGTCACACTAAAAAAAGCATAGAACCAAATCATCATCATGCAAGAAGGAAGCACGTAATCATTTAGCTAAGTAGCCAACAACATAATGAGCTCCGAGTCACCAATCAAAATAAAATCCAAGAAATGTCGAAAATCAAGGAAGGTGGCTAATTAGTTGCATTGAAAAGTCTGAAAATTCTAACAAAAATATAAATAACTAAAAGAGACTCAAAGCTTCTCAATCCAATCATAAAATAAGATGTTGGTCCTTCATAAAATGACACAAGTTTACAAATATAAAATACAAAATGTTAACACCACATTCACTTCTCAGCCCTTCATGGCCGCTAAGAGGGATATTATGCCTCAATATCCACTCTAATGACGCTCACAAAAAGTTGGATCAAAGGTGACACCAAGACCTAACATCCCACTTACTCACATGGGGATTGAGTCACCAAAGCGACAACCAAAACTAACTCATCTAACCACTAAAGGAAGGAGGGGAGATTTAGATGACTAAACAACTTATAATTAAATCTTCCCGACCCCAAAACACAACCACTATTGTCCAACCACAAGAATCACACCATAAAATTTATCATTCCAACAACTCTAATAAGGAAGGGTCTCAAAAGAGCTTAGCTCATCATACAATTAAATCAAGATTTAGGACTTGTAAAAAAACACATTTTCAAAGGGGAACCAAGTTTCCACTACACTAGAAGTTCACAAAAATAAATTTAATTTGATATTCTTAGCTACCCAAGTTTAGACAAAACACCGCTAAGTAAGTAAAACAATTCAAACAACTTATAATTTTATTATTATTTTAATTCTGGTAGTTCAAATAAACAAAGTAATGTAATATTTCTTCATACGTATTCTTTCAATTTTCAAACAAGGTTTTTTTCTAAATTTAAAAGAGTGCTAGGTTTATAGTTCATGTCTCAAGTTTTCTAGTGTGCCCAAGGGTTCAAGATTTGAACCCAAAGCTCTGATACCAAGTGTAACTCCCGCTTAAAACAACCACTCAAGACCAAGAACAACCTAGGTTTAGTTAGAAAAATTATGGAATAATTTATTTTAATTTTTTTAAAGGTTTTCACAAAAAAATATTTAGAGTCCATTACAACAATTATCAAATCACCTTACAAAACACTAAGAGAGAGAAAGTTATCGCAAGCATAGTTAAATTTCATTTAGGTGATGATCTAACCATTTAAAATTAGATTAACACTAAGCCAAACAATTCTTAAGTAAACTCAGAGGGTGAGAAGAGCCAAAAATTTATATACCCTAGGTATTTAATTCCACAAGATTTCAATTAATAACAAGGTCTAATTGTAAGGAGGTGAATACACATTTAAACTAACAGGGTAAATTCTTGCTTAACGACTCCCGTAACTCTTTTAAACTATTCAACCTGATTTTTCTCATATTTAATGCACTAAGAACTTCCTAAATACATATCCATTAGATAGAAATTTCCTCACCTTTCCAGTGATATAAAGAAGTCCTCCTAACTCCTCATATTTCTTAAGTTATGGGCCGGCAGGCTTTGGGATGAAAATTTTCCCCAAGAGTGGCCTGCGGGTCTCGAGAGGAAACATTTCCATAACTCGGGCCTCCAGATTCGGAGAGAAATTTTTCCCAAAGAAGGAATGTGGACCGGTAGAGCAGGGAGGTAAAATTTTCCCATGTGCAAAGCTAACAGAGTGGGGAAGGAATTTATCACTTTTTCCCTTTGGGATAAAGGCGCGCTTTACCTCCGTGCACCCACGAGCTCATAAGGGGAAAAGTGTCAAAAACTTACACCCAAAGGGAAGGAGGGTCACGGAAGAATTTATGAAATCTAGTTTTTTTTTTCTCAAAACGTTAAGGGATAAAAATGATCCATGCCTCCGCCATCGCCTAAGGTGCCACGTGTCCAACCCTGATTTGTGCGGAGAAAACAGACTTGTGGGGAAACTTAAGAATTTAATACTTTTGTGAAAAAAATGCAAAGACTAAAATTAAGCCACTCCTCCACCGATGTTGGATGAAGCTACGTGTCAATCCTTCATTGGCTAAAGGTCGGCAGGAAACTTAGAAAATTTAGAATTTTAAAAAGAAAAAGCATAGAGTTTAAATGTGCTTCCATGCCTCCGCCAACACCTCATGAAGCCACGTGTCGAAAACCATTGGGTGTGGGGTCGGGCATTCTCGAGAAATTTAAGGATTTTTTCCGAAAATTTATTTGAAGCCGTTAATTTTGAAAATGATCCTTGCCTCCACCGATGCCAAATGAAGCCATGTGTCGAGCACTACTCATTGGTCGCAAGCGCGTGGCTGCGGAGGAAAAATTGCCAAAATAACTTTTGGACTTAGAATATTATTTTTCCGATGGGTAAAAATGCTCGAGTCGAGGAGAGATGGGGATCTTAATGTTTTTGCATTTCTTTCCCATGAAAGGAAAAAGAGTAATTTTCCACCCACAGGTCCACTTGCAATTTTTTTCCCCAATTTTTTTGACCACTAGATTATTCTTTAAGATCAAGTAAATTTTTAGGAAGGCCATAAATTTTGATTGGGGATTTGGTTTTTTGAAAACAAGGATGTTTTGGAAAGATCTCAAAGTCCTCTTTGCATAGGAAGATTAAGATTTTAATTTCGATAAATTTTAAATGGGAAATTTCATGAAAACGATCTGCAAGTTTTTAAAATGAAAGTGGTAACATTTGACTTATAAAAAAATTTCAATTCGACCTCCTTCCTTTCTCCACATGCCAAGAAAATATGGAATATTTCTCTTAAAGGAATTTAGGATGGATTACAAGGTATATTTTGTTTGATTGATTAAAAATTCAAAATTTGTAACTTTTGATAGCAAAACGACTGCAATTTTGCCTTTTGTCGATTTGAAAGGTTCTTTAAAAATTTCTTGAGTGTTTTAGTTTGTTCATAGTCGTTTTGATCATGTAACCTCAATTCAATCATTTCGTTTAATTTTCCAAGGTTACAGGGTTGATCTTGCATTTTTGATAAAACAATTGTCAATTAGAAAACATCTAACAAAGATCCAATTCGAATAGATTTGTTTACATTTATATAATTCAACTATGAATTCTTTCCAAAACACTCTAGCATATTAAGTACATTCAAGCAAGGTGTTCAAATGCCCAAATTACAACTTCTAGTTTTCAAAATGTTCATTTCTAAAGAATAGGGCATTATGACATTTCTTCATACGTATTCACTTTTCATCTTTCCAACAAATATTTCAAAATACATTCAACAATTAGATTTCAATACCTAATAATGCCATTTGAGAAAATTAATACAATATTTTATTGATTCAAAAGGATATCTTTACAACTTTTTTCTTTCATTCCTCTAATAAAACATACAAAATACAATCTCTCTCACATTCTTTCAAAAGTAGAAAACAAAGTTTATCTCTTTCACATTTTGAATTACAACTTTCATAATCAATATAAAACATCTTTCCATCAAAATAATTTAAAAGGTCATCCACTTCAAGTGGGAAAAGGCTACAATAAGGAATAATCTCAATAATGGCTTTCAAACTTGTCTTTTTCCATTCCATTTCAAAAGACATCATACAATATTTCTTTTCCTTTCACAAAATAAAATTATAGAGTATGTCCTTTCACATTCAAATGGGATTTCATTTCCAAAACATAGTAACTCTTCAGCACAAAACATATTACATTGTCATCCAATTGAAGTGGGAAATGGTTTTACAAATAGAAATATCACAAGGGACTGTCAAACTATCTTCTTTCTACGCTCCGTAATAGTAGTATGAATTTTCATCATTTTCTTTATTTCAATTTAATCAAGAGAATAGGGGAAAGGCAACGCTCTCCACCCAACCAAGCCATCCAATGAAAATGAGAAATCATCCTTCTTCTTTGGCCCCGAGCCCCAACAACAATGTAATAGTAAATGTGTTTCAACTCATGGAAACAATAAGCTTCCAAAACACACATGAAAATTTCATATTTAAAATACAATCCAAACAAAACATTAGTTTTAAGAACCACAAGATAAAAACATAACAATACTCAGGATTCATCAAGCAAGCCAAAGGAGCAAGAAACTATGGGGGATGCTGCTTATGCCTCCCAAAAGGGGAAATGGGTATCACCACCTGAGAAAAAACTGCCAAAAATATATCATTTCAAATCCCTGACATGCCCTTATTCCTCCCCCAAGTACCCCTTTTCCTCACAATTTCTTATGCCTCCCCAACCTCTTATGGCACCCCACAACGAGTAAAGAAATGCAAGCTATTTCATTTTCAAATGTGAAACCCAAATACCAACTCCCGCCAAGACTTATACCTCCCAAAACACTTATGCCTCCCACAAAATACCCCATAGTCTTCTCCTAGACCATTCCTAAGCCATCTACCCAACCATCCAACAAAAAAACAACACATTCAAACATTCAACCATTTACATATGCATAAAAATTAAAGGAGAGAATTTCAAAGAGCTAAGCTCTTACCTTTCCATGATGGATTTTGTTCCAAGTTCAAAACAACAAGCTCTCCAATGCAAAAAAATCCAAGAGATTAACAATCAACATGTATTGAATAATCTCCAACTTTCTCCAAAAGCAAGAGCTCAAAACAACAAAAGAATTCACCCCAAATGAAATATGTAAAGGTGAAGTAAACCCAAAAACAAGCTAAGGAATTAAAATATATAGAGAGGGAAGAGAAGAGGATGAAGTGGATCCAAGTGGGATGCCACATCACACATCCTCAACTCCAACTCCCAAGTCCACTTCAATCTCCAAGGCACAATAAATAAGTAGGTGAATAAATGATAGTTTTACTTACACACTCAAATCAAGCCCACACCCCATAAGGACTTAAATTAATAAAATGTAAGAAAGTGTAATTAAAACATACAACTTGACTTACAAAAATGCATAATGAAGGATAATTTTAACTCTCCAGCCATAGGTAAGGTTGGTATGCAAATTTCATGGGTATGGGACAAGTTTAACTTGTCCCACAAGCCTCCAAAATCAGCCTCAAAGGATAAATTAGAATTTAAAAATAAGGTGGAGTGTTTTATACTCCAAAATTTACTTACATATCTCTTACACATCACTTACACATTACTTACACTTATCTCACAACATATAATACAAGAGCCACAACTCCAATAATTAGTTTCTTATGTCCCAAATTGATTAATTAATTTTTACCAATATGATTACTCATATTACTTTACCACAATTTATTTAAATAAAAGGGGAACACATCACTTATAAAACACATACATACTCAATAAAGGAACCAAATAAAAAATACACATAACCCTTGGTCACATTTTATGGTGATCCCCCATGGGAATCCCTTACAACAATCAAACACACACACAAACTCGAAAATACAAGTTTCCATGTTGACCTTGTTGAATTCATCTAAAATTCCAATGTGGTTGGTCTCCAATCCCCCAATGTTTGTTGTGATATTTTAACCTGCATAACACAATACCTCCTTCATCCTCCTGGCCATATTAGAACATCCAAATGAATATAAATATAATTTCAAAATCATCAATATATATATGAATCACAACAACATCCAGACAATCAACAATGTCACTTACGATTTCATCAACAACTATATTATCATCAATTTTAATTCAATTTTCTTAGACTACTCAATATATCCAAATATCACTTGTCCGAACAACATCCATAAATATAACCATGTCGACAAAAGATATCATCCTCAATATATAAAATGTCTCTAACAATTATCATGCATCATATATGAATAAGAGTCAACAATAATCCATAATATGACATCTAACATCATACTACATCAAAACTATAATAATGTCCATAACATAGTCAACGGTATCATAATCAATATCAAAAGGTGTTGAAGGGAAGTGGGCACTACGAGATATCTCCTTCGCCTCTCTCGCTTTCTACATTCAAAACATTCCTAAATAATGATTCCTCTATTTTTTTCGTGTGAATTGTTTCATTAAAGATTATACTAACCACGTCATAAAAATTAAAATATTATTAGTATATGTTGTATTACTAACAAATATTACCAATTTATCTCAACTATCGGAAGAAAACATAAGAATAAGAGTGCTTTCACTTAATCATCAAACAAAATTTCAACCAATTTTAATTGACTTACAATAGATAAGAAATCATTTAAATGACTAGATGTATATCCACCTTCATGCATCTTAGAACTAAATAGTTTCTTCATCAAATAAATTTTATTTGAAGCACTAGGTTTTTCATATAAATTAGCAAGAGATTTCATTAACTCTAACGTAGATGTCATTTATGTAATATTAGAAGCTACAAATGTTTCTAGACTCAATCTTATAGATCCAAAATCCTTTCTCAAAGAATCTTCTATTCTTCATCATTCATCTTCGTAGGTCTAGAATTTTCATCAAACAAGTAAGTACAAATCTCTTTAATACCAATAATCCTCAATCTACATCTTCCATAATTGATAATTTTAGCCGCAAACTTTTCTACCCCGTATTTTTTTCTTCTCGCCATTGTTGTAGCTCCCACTTAATCGAAAAACCCTTTGTGAGCAAATTTGTCAAAACACAAAACCCTCAAACAAATCTCTCGACACTAGTTTTTTGGATTAGCAAACAGTTTGTATAGATAATATATTAGATCTAAGCATACACACAATAAAAGTAGATATTCTACTAGAAGAAATATACAAAACAAGACATAAATCAACACCATATTTAATGTGGTTCACCTAGTGTGGGCTTCATCCACCAAGAAACAAACCAATATATTATCAAAAGCTTTAAGAAGATAGACAATGAATATTTACAATTTTCCACACCACTCATGATGTACAAAGAATTTATTTCTCGCAAACTTATCCTTTTTCTCCAATAATTCTCTCTCACAATTATTTTCATAATAATCATTAACTCTCTCTTCTAACCCTAGCTTTCTAGCTTATAAACACCTTATACAAACTTAGGGCACTTAGCCATGCAATTACAATCAATAGATATTCTTTAATACTAAAATTAAATCTAATTCCTACGAGTTAAATTAAACACTCATGCATAGGTAACCGATGTCAAGTTAGCCCTAAACGATGACAGATTCCTACTTTCCCGACCAATATTGTTCATAGGTGACCGATGTTGGTTCCTTCATAACTCATGCTTTGGTTACTCTGTTTTCTAGCTAGTTGATATAACATGCTAAACAAAAGTAATTAATCTCCACATCTCAATATATTTTGTTTGGAGCAAATAGAAATAAAAAGAAACCTATAAGGATATTTAAGGAAACCCAAATCTAAGGGCTAGGATAGATTCAATCTAATGTCCTAGATTAAACCCTACCTCACTTAAGTGGAAGGTATTTTTGTGGGAATGAAATTTAATTAAAAGTGCATGGGTAATGAGGTGAATGGGGCCACTTAGTGGCTAGAAAAATAATTTAGATTTTTTTAAAGAAATAAAGTAATCTTGGTGCATGGTAATTAATTAAACTAATGGAACTTAGTAAATGCTTTAAACCGTAAATATT
The DNA here is from genome assembly GCA_018340775.1 of Taxus wallichiana var. yunnanensis. Lineage (NCBI taxonomy): Eukaryota > Viridiplantae > Streptophyta > Pinopsida > Cupressales > Taxaceae > Taxus > Taxus wallichiana. The sequence continues at coordinate 174,125,586 of CM031233.1, forward strand.
CTTAGGAAGTAAATTAATAATATTTAATTATTAATTTAATTCCAACTTCCGCAAGGTCGTGTGGAAACCTTAATTGAGAAATTTATTAATTGTGGATAATGTCTAACCTTGCAAACCCTTTTAAAACAAAAAAAAATTCACCGTGATTTTGACTATTAAATTATTAGTTTCTATTTTGATTTGAGAGTAGATTTTTGTGGGTGTTAAAAATTAGGTAAGACATACCATGTTGCAAGCATGTAAAAGTGAACCATCATATTATTGGGATTTTATTATTAGTGGGGATGAGGTGAGACCTCTTGCCAAGGTGCTATACCTAGGCAATGAAACGATTGTCTCGCACAAATGTTTTGTAAGATATCTAGGGATAAGAAGTGAGTTTACTTTTTTTTATGAATCATAAGGATGGGATGATTCCTCTTTCCATTAGTCTTGATTTTTAGGGCTGTTAAGAACACAATAGACGCCTTTATTATTATGATAGAGTTTCATTTTGCCTCTTAAAATCATCCTTTCAAATCCAAAAACATTAAAAATTGAAAACAAGAAATTATATTGATAACCAAATAGAATTTTAGATCAAAATATTAGTCAAGTAAACAAACAATCGCTAGAGACATAGGTAAGATCTTGATCATTAACAAAAAGTAACATAGAAATATTAAGAACACAAAGAAGAGTAGACTCTGGGAGCATCAAAATCAATATAAAATTTGTTGCATATGTATAGAATTTGGGTGGTGAGAGAGATGGACTAAGTCAAGAAGGCAGAAAACAACTTTGCATATAAAATATGTTCCATTTAAAGCTCACATAAATGCAGATCAAGCACCTTATATCTCACATAAATTATAAATACATGACAATATATAAGAGTTTTTGATCATAGTATTAGATAGTTTCCCGAGGGCTCGATAAATATTTTTAGATGACATAAAGCTATTTTATGCCATAATACAGTTTGTCGACTTCTTTTTGAACAACCTATTGACTAAAAGTATTAGAAGGGTGATTTCTATTAACAAGGTATTATACTCGGGTTATAGAAGGTATCAATTTCTACAAACCCTTTTACAAGATACCCAGAGATGAAACTACTGGAATTTTACCCTGTGCAAGGTATCTAGAGATGAAACTACTTTGTAATTTTACCTTGTGCAAGACTCGGACAATTCCTCTTCCCACTAGGTGTAGTACCCTAGTTGTGGGGTTCATTTATTCTCTAAGACTAATTGGGTAAGACAAACCCTGTTGCCAAGCATGCAAAAGTGAACCATCGTATTATTATGATTTTATTATTATCGAGGAAAAGGTGAGACCTCTTGCCAAGGTGCTATACCTGGGCTATGAAATGATTGGCTTGCACAAACCTTTTGTAAGATATCTAGGGATAAGAAGTGGGAATACTGTGTTTTTACGATTCGTAAGGATGGGATGATTCCTCTTGCCATTAGTCTCGATTTCCAGGGCTATGAAATGATTGGCTTTCAGACAAATCATTTTGTAAGATATACAGGGATAAGAAGTGAGAATACCATGTTTTTCCAATTTGTAAGGATGGGATAATTCCTCTTTCCATTAGTCTCATTTTCTAGGTTATGAAGATCCTTTCTACAAGATCAATTGTGTAGGACAGATTGTCTACCAGTTTCACAGATGAGATGAGCTTTTGCAATGTCAAGGATGGATTGATTCCTCTTTCCAAGTCTAATTTTAGGACCCCATTGGGCATTAGGCATAAGACCCAATATATTGGGCACTAGGTATAAGACCCAACATATTGGGTACTATTTCACCAAGGACAAAGGGGAAAACCCTTGTAATGCCATAACGTGTGATCACCAAGATTTGTAGGGATATCTATTCTCCAAATTAAATTGGGTAGCACAAACCCTCACTCAAGTTAGGAAACTAGACCCTTTAGCTTCTATCATTTGCAAGGCTAGGGTAATTGCTCTTGTGCTCAGGTGTAAGCCTTAGGGATCAAGTTACCTAACCAACTTTACCAGATCAGATTCATTTTTATTTTTATTGCTAAGTCCACAACCACATGATATTCATTTATAAATACAACAAAAAACACATAATTATATCCATTTATATCTCATAATACAGTGTTGGCAAAAGTTAAAGTATGCTGAAAATATAAAGAACATTTCATTGGAAACAAATTCATTTACAACCAATGACTGTTATACCCAAAAGATACCACTCTCAAAATTTGTCAATTACCATCTTCTTATTCCCTCAAATTATCTTTAATTAAGCGGTATGTTATCAAATTACCTTTGGGTTAATAGGCTTCTCAAACTGTTGAAGCATATATGCATTGGCGATTTTAAAACTATTTCTTCTATGAAATTAGCAATTAATTGGAGACATCTCACCTTTACCAAAAAATATCTTTTATGTATCGATTTGTTTAACTACCCAACACAAGAAGATTGAACATGATTTGGGTGTTCGTCATTGGTGATTGAATAGTCGGGACAAAACTAATTTCTAGTGGGTACAACCGTCAATGGGATCCTTAGACACTACATATGCTAGGGGCTCACACAACTATGCACACTAAAACATCAATATCCGGCAGCACCACCTCGCAGAGCATGCAAACCGCATCTTCGTCACAGGGTAAATCCGTCATTGGAAAAACCAATAAAAATTACAGGCTAAACCCTACAATTCTATATGATTCTCGCTTTTCTCTGCTCAAGTAAGTGCGGATGACATAGGGTCCAAGTGCCGAGGAATCTATTGCCACAAATTCTATGTCGTCTTCCGCAACAACCATTTCGCCCTCATTTTCGTAAACTATGCAAACTCTTTTGTCGGCGGGTAGCTTGAATATCCACAAAGCCCAAAACTTTGCATGAGACCCGCAACAAACTAATGATAGACGAGGAATGCATGCAACTCGAAATGGCTAAAAAATAGGAAAAACATGTAAAGGGACATCAAATTTAAACACATGAAAAAAGGGCAAAACAAACGTCAAAATTAACACAATGGCCAAAACAACCAACAACCGGAACATCCTTTCCCATAGGAGGAATGCCTTCGGCGTAATAAAAAAATTATAGTACCAAATCAATAGACCCCGAATACATGACTATGCTGATTCTTACTCTATTAAAATAAAACGTAAATATTTGGGAATATTTTACTCATATTCTTCATATTTCTAAAACCCGGAGGTGCGATCCACGACAGCTAGGAGGTGCGATCCCCGTTGAATGTATTCAGTCTGGTTCTACCATTGTCATAGTTGCAATAAAAAAACACGTTGATGTGCACATATCCACGGAAAAAGTCTTCCGGACTTTGGACGTTATTGATAAGTCTTATATCAGTGTGAACGGGAATGGAGAGCAGAATATACATCTACATCACTGAGAAAAACCAGTATGAACGGGGTTGGCCATCTAGTTTAGGACTGCCTATTTAGGGTTAATCATCTCTGTTCCCATATTCTTCACTTACTGTGTCTCCACTTTTGGATTCAGAGGAGGCCAAGGTATTAGTGAGTAATTCGGAGATGGATCTAGGGCGTATCAAGCAGTTGTCTCACAATGCTAACGAATGGGAAAGGCGAAAGAAATTGAATGCACTGAAAAATGGAAGTTACTTTGTGATTCGGGTTGAGCATTTAACTTGGTCTCCTTTGCCATTCATTAGCATTGTGAGAAAGCCATGGATGCATCTCTAAATTATTCCATTTTGTTTGCCCATTCACTGCCGTTAATAGTCAAACACCGTTTCTAGCCCGTTCTCCAGCGATACACATTTTAGGCTTCGCACCCCACTTTTCAGAAATGCCTAACAGCCTGATTTCATACGCTTGTTATCTAGTATGATTAAAAATTCAAATATCCTCCCTCTCTTGTAGCTTAATTTTTTCCCCTATTTATGTCCTATTTCTATCTTGGTATTCTATTTTAATGGCAGCAAAACCCCTTTCCGATTTTACAGACAGTTAAGTACTGCCCCAGCTATGAGACTTATCCACCGTTCCATTATTTTTTTGTAGAGAATGGTTTCGCATATAAACACAATGGAAGGACTCGAATTGTTTTCGAGAAGAAAAATCTGGGTTAACCATTTATTCGAAGGAAGATAGTGCTGATATGTGTTATCATCAAGAGTTATTTTAGCACTAGTTATGTTCAGATGACTATTAAAGCTACAGAAAGAGCTGATCATCAATAACAATAAGGAACATTCCCGTGGCTCACCAGATTTCTCATGTATTTTTTTAAAAAAGTTTGCAGGCAACAAATTTTATCAAACATATATCATAGATCCTCCTTTTGATATTTTATATTAAAATGTACTAAAATTTGATTTTCTATACGAAACCATTTGACTATTGCAGAGAAGTAAATCTCATCATATTTTCTTAAGGTTGTTGAAGATGTGTGAATAATGAAATTAAAGGATGTAGCACCCTCTGCAATAAAAACAAGTTTTGATTTGTAATAGAGAAACAATTAATTTTCCATATGTATTACTCTACTTTATTTTATAAAATTTAGATTTGTAATAAAGAAATATTTAATTTTCAGATGTCTCACTCTATTTTAGAAACTTTGTTATACACCATATATGTTTTTTTTTAATGATATGTTAACATTGAAGGGCCATATAAGAAATTAAAGGCTGTAGCACCCTCTGCAATAAAAACAAGTTTTGATTTGTAATAAAGAAACAATTAATTTTCCACATGCATCACTCTACCGTATTTTGTAAAATATTGGTTTATAATAAAGAAATAATTAATTTTCCACATGTTTCACTCTATTTTAGAAACTTTCTTAGACACCATATATGCTTTTTAGAAACTTTGTTAGACACCATATATGATATGGTAACATTGAAGGGCCATATAGGGAGTCCAATTGTGACTCGAACTTGGGCTAGTTATTTGGTAGGCACAAAGCCCTATTGTTGCACCTAGCCGTCAAAGCGTACCATAGATCCATCTTGATATTGCAACTAATTATTAACAACTTTGTCATTATTTTTATGCTTTAATTTATTCAAAATAATTAAACATAAAATTTGGCAATTTCATTTGAATTTTGAATATTTCCATATTAATCATAACAAAGACTTCACAACCGATACATGAGAGAGGGCCACTCACAATGTATAGGTGCTAATTTATAATCGAATGATTTTTTTGAAAATAAGTGGTTGCATTTATAACTGAAAAAGTCTTAGAGATACGAATAGATTGTAATGCAATGACACATGTTAATAAACAATGTTAAGTCCTAAATATCATATTATGTTATTTCTAGACAATTAAAATGGTGGTTGGTGTTGTATGTTAGAGAGACAATATTTCTCCATTTCGTAGCCAAAAACAACTCTAAATCTTTCTTCTTAATTCAAATTATCAATAAAATTTATGCATTCAATCCATCTAATGGTAGGGGTTGTAGTATTCACTTCCCTCGTACAAAATTGGAAAGTCTACATAAAACATGCCAATTGATTGGTGTCAAATAATTAATGCATGATGATTTGGAATGAAGATTGAACAATCATCTACATAATCATTTAACCTAATACTATATATCCTTTCCCATTATTACATCATATAGTGCTTGATTATTTAATCCCTTGTTGAAAATAAGCTAAAATATATAACTAATTACATTAAAAAATTGTTCTACAAATTTCTAACATGTTCACTTAAAATAACAAATATATTGAAGCCACAATGTGTAGCCTAAAAAAATAAATATTCGCACCTATACCCAATTTTTGCTTTGAAGAAATTTAGTCCATGGCCTACTTGAAATGATTGAGAGTATAGGGAAATTACAGTAAACACTTTTGACAAAATACATATACTTCCTTTTGATCAATTGCATACAATTTTCTATTCCCTCAAAGATATCACCTAACAAAGTCTCACAAACATAATCTATACAAATTAAAAATACTTTTATTGTTTTTGATAGTCCTATTTTAATATCACGTAAAATTACTTTTGAAAAGAATATTGATATGGATTTGTATAGCTGTAATAATAAATTAGGGTTTGATACCCAATATTGTATACTATGCAGTATTGATAATTCTGAATTAAGAAAAACAGTCATTATAATATTCTACTTTTGCGCTTCCCAACAATGTTTGTAGCCATAAATCACTAACGGTTTTGGGTTAGGGGATCAACATTATATAGACAAACCATGTGATAAACTGCTTAAAATGTGTATAGAGGAAGGTGACTATAAATCTATAGACCCGATAAGTTGTAAGGGACATGTTTGTGAATTTTTAAATGCCTGCATGACTTAGATTATCTATTTGGACTACAATCGTATTGTCTAGTTTTATAATTGAATGTGAATGATGGGATATCATTTGCACGTATATGATAATCATGTTTTTAAGTATTTATTTGTGTGATGATTGTATTTCTATGGGATGGCACTTCTCCTTTCATTGAAAATATAATCTTATATTGTCGTTGATGTTTACTATATTTTGGGTAGGACTATCTCAACACACTCCAATTAATGTTACGAGTGAAAGAGAAGATTATACATAAATATATCAGAATCACAAATTACTAGAGTAGATGGTAGAATAAAATGAATATATTCTAAATGAGCAAATTGTAAAAAAATACAAATAAAGAAACATAAATAATACCTTGTAGTGTCCACTTCGCTTCAACACCTTTTTCGTTGTTGATTCGAGACTCTATCGATTACACTTATGGATATATTGTAGCTTTTTGATTTAGCATGATATTAGATGTTAGAGATATTGGAATGTTGTTGATTTCGATTCATATATGATGCATGTTGATTATTAGAGACATTTTATATTGATGTTGATATACTATTGACATGGTTATTCATATATATTTCAACATGCGATATATTTTGTCACATTGAATAGGCCTTGAAAATTTAACTAAGGTTGTGATCTTTCGACATGGATGAAACGTAAGAATAGAGATGTTAGAAATTGTAAATGATATTGTATTTTCCTAGATGATATTTGATTCGTATATAGATGATTTTGGATTTATATTGTATATTTTATCATAGATGTTTTTAATGTGGCCACGAGGCCGAAGGAGGTATTTATGTGTTTTGCAAGTAAAATTATTCACAACAAACATCGGAGGGATTGGAGACCAACCACATTGGAATTATAGGTGAATTTGACAAGGGTCACCATGGCAACATGTTTTGTGTGTGTGTTTGAATTATGGTTAGGGGAAAATTGTGACCAAGGGGTTATGTTTTTCCTTTTATTTAGTTTCCTTTATTGATGTTAGTATGTGACTTTAGTGATGTAATTCATTGTATTAATTATTTGGATTTTGGTGTGTGTATTTTACCCTTTATTATTAATGGGTTGTAGTGTCTTAATTAAGCTAATTTAACCTTGTCCTAAACTAATTAAAGATGTGACCAAAGGAATTCATTTATTAGAGTATATTTCTCTTGGAGGTTGTGTTGTAAGTTGAGTGCTTGGGGATCTTGAGTGTTGTACACTCTACCCCTTCATGGAAATTCGAATTTGGCATTAGAGGCCAATTTTGGAGGCTTGTGGGACAAGTCAAACTTATCCCACACCTCTTAAATTGCTATACCAACCCTACCTATGGGTTGGGGGTAAAAATTAGACCTCATTAGGTATTTTGGGAAGATAAAAAAGTGAAATATTTATTGCAATTTCTTTCTAATAATTAATTTTGTCCTTAGGGGGTCTAGGCTTAGTTTGTGTGTGTAAGTTAAATGTTATTCCTTCAACCAATTATTAATTGTGCTTTGAAATATGAGGTTGACTAGGGTGATGTTGAGTGGAGAGGAAATGACGTGGCATCCTACTGGGAGCAACATCATCCTCCTCTCCCCCTTTTCTATTTATGATTTTTAGGGGTTACTTCATTATTTTGTGCTCTTGCAATTTTGGAGAGTTATATATTTTTTTGGAGTGCTTTTGGATTGTAGGAGCTTGTGGATTCTTGCTTGGGTTTGAGGAGATTGTATTTTCACTCTTGGTACAAGCACCACTATGGAAAGGTAGGAGCTTTACCTTTTCATTGTTATGATTTTATTTTGTGTTTGTGTGCTTGTGTTGAGTGTTGTTTTCTTTAGAATGCTTGTTGGGTTTGGGTAGATTTCCTAAGTCTGGAGTAAAAGAGACTATGGGGATATTTCATGTAGGGAGGAATAATATTTTACCTTTTTGTTTGTAGGGAGTTTGGGTTGGGTGCCCCACTTTGTACAAGGAATGCTTGCATTTCTTTCTTGTTCTTTTATGAAGGAGGCATAAAAGATTGAGGGAGGCATAAGAGTATGTGGGAGGTATAAAGGGTACTTGAGGGAGGCATAATATTATGTAGGGGATTTGAGATATGCATTGGAGGATTTAAGGTGGGCACCCATTCACATTGGGAGGCATAAGTGGCCTCCTCATAGGTCTTTCTCCTTTAGCTTTCATTTTAAGCCTTGTTTTTGTTATTTTGTTGTTCTTATTTCTTGTGTTGTAGTTGATTTAAATTTGGTTGAAATGGTTGTGAAAAATTTATTTGTGTTGTGGAAGCTTGTTATTTCCATGTGTTGGAATCATCTACCATTGTAATGTGGTTTGGGCTCGGGGGCCAATGGAGAAGATGGCTTCTCCTCTTCATTGGATATCTAGGTTGGGTGGAGAGTGTTGCCTCTCCCCCATTTTGTTGTGAATAAAACAAATCTTGAAGGATCCATCTTGTTGGACTTGCGAAGTTTGGAGTTTTTTTGGAGACCTTGGGAACCTTTTCTTTGTGAAAAACTTATTGTATTTCCACTTAGGGTGGAGGAATGTGTAATTATGGTATTTTATTTTGCATGCATTCTTGTATTATTTCCCACCTTGAGTGGAAGAACTTGTAATAATCTTATGGAGAGAAGTTGCATTCAATATTTGTATATTGTGTAAGAGAAAGAATCAAAATGGATATATTGTGTAAAATTTTAGTTGGAAGTTGCATTGTGAAAAAGAAAGTTACTTTCATTATGAAGTTGTAATCTTATAAATGAGAAAGAATAAATATAGAAGTTGTAGATGTTGAAAATGTATACATAGTAAATTTGAATGGAAAATAAATTTGTTATAGTTGTTTTGAACATATATATGTTGTAGTAAAAATGGGAACAAGAGATAAAATTTGAAGTTTATTTTTATTTCGAAATTTTTATTTTGTAGTAAAAGAATAACAATGTGAAAATAAATTTAGATATCTTTTGCTCATGGAATTTGAAAGAAGACTAGTTGAACAAATGAAATTATTCTAGTAAGTAGATGTACCTTATTGAATTTGAAATGCCTAAATGAGTAGATTTAACTAAATAATAAACAAATAGAAATAAATCCCAAAAATGGAGCTTTAGATGTACAAAAATAAGCTCGAATGTATTTTAGCACTTTTTAGTAACTTCTAGGTTTGTGAAATCTCAAGTTTTTAGGTTCTATTTTTCAGAAAAAGGATCGCCACCCCATATGAGAGTGGCGGTCCCTTAACCACCTCTCAGGCTAAGGTGGCGGTCTCAAAACCGTCACTCAAGAGGGCATCGCTTCATGGTTTGTCACCCGAGCAAGGTAGCGTTCTCGGGACCACCGGTCTGCTCTAGATGGTGGTTCTGTCACTTACTGACAGAACTCCTCGGATCCGCACATGTGCTAAAAATTTAACTAGTTTATACTAAATTTTAAGTTGTAAAATTTAACTAATAATCACTAACAAGCAAATAATGAGTAATCCCATGGATTTGAGCAATAAAACATACAAATGGTGAATTAAAAACATTCTTTTCATTTATATTGATGGGGGTAGGGTTTTCCCCAAATAGAGAACCCAAATGCACATAGCTTGAACCAAAACCAGATTGGTAGGAAAATCCTCCCAATCCTTGAATGGAAGTAATAACAACAATAAAACTTTAATCTAAACTAATCTAAACTAGATCTCCTTGTAGAATCCTCCATGGTTCTTCCTCTTTTGCTCCCATGGCTTCCTCCTCTCCAACCTGCAATTTTAGCAAAACAAATAGACCAAATGAGGAGAATAGAATGAAGGAAAGACTTTATTAAAAATTCATAAGGATTTCTAGGGCTAGTTTGGAACCCTAGGATCTAGTGGCCAAGATTGTTTTGATCTAAGGGTGGAGGATTAACCCTACTTTTGTTTGGTAGAAATGTATTTTAAATGTTTATATTAAATCCTTAAGGGTATGTGTAGATGGGTGAATGGGGCCATTTAATTGCCTTAGAGTGTTAAACCTTTATTAGTTCTTAGCAAGCCTTAGGAAGTCAATGAAAAGGACTCTAAGTTAATAGGATAATAAATTTAATAAATTAACATAAGGTTAACCTTTCTAGGATTGAATATTAACTAAAGAGAAGAAAACATTTAACTATGTAAATTAATCTATGGTACCTTCCTAATGAATAATGGATTAATGGACCTTAGAGATAAATTTGAGATTATGTTAACCTTTATCTAGATCTAGTTCTTTAATCAAAAAGTGGAGTTTAGTGGTGATAGTTAGTTGTTGTACCCTAGGGGATTAACATCCTTGTAACTTGTTTTATCCTCTTACCTTGATCTTGTAACAAACAAAAAATTAGTTGCAATTTTCAATATAAGTATCCGGTGTTAGCATGTTTTGGGATTGTCGTTTTTGCTAGCATTACATACCTAATGAAAGTTGAGGTAGACAATTTAAATATGTTTCTTTCTCTAGAGAATCTTAAATTTATGGAATTGTTCATTCCATTAGAAACCTTCCAACACTTGGTTGAGTACGAGCTTAATATTCTTCGTACTTGTGTGGTATTTAATGTACATACATATTAGTTCACAAAAAATCCTATATTTTATATATTTATTGAATAAATATTTATCAAATACCATGCCATTGTTAAGGATTGTATGAAAAACTACTACCAATGGTCCATTTATTGTAGAAATCGTGTAAGAAAATCCAAGCCATAGAATCTTATGCTTAGTTATGCAACACTAATTCTCGTTTTCTTAAAGCTGAAAACCATTGCCTTTTTTTGGACTACAACCATTTTCCAGCATCATTGTATGTGTGATTGACATGGTCAACTCTAATTCACAACACGTATAAAAGGGAGGTGCACATGGATAATGATATGTCTTCTATGGCCAAGCAAAATACAAAGACCTAGTAAAGATCTTAAACATGGGATATTTTTATCGAGAAGCTGCATGTAATTTTCCTATGAATATTAATAATAACTTGGTGATTTTTAGAGAATTTTGGAAAGTTATATTTACTTGTAAATTACATATTTTATCACCCTCATAAGATATTATTAAATTTATGAATAGAAGGTAATTGTGAGCATGGGAATTATTCTATTCTCCAATCATGAAAGGAATCATGTGAGAGGTTATCAAATTGAGATGATAGTGATTTTGTAGATTCTGTAAGATAAATATAGCTCTTAGGTTGGAATTATTCAAGAATTCTTAAAAATTCTTTCTCTAAAACTATAATGTTAAAGTATAATTTCATTGTGCTTGGGCCTATTATATTTCCTTATGATTAATATAAGAAGACTAGTTTATCGTTAAATTTTTCCATATAATATTATTTGATGATATTTATGTATTATTTGGAAGTGAAAGATAATTACATATGATACAATACAATAAAATATTGAAGAATGTAAGGTTATTACAAGTATTTGTAAGAAAAATTAAGATGTTGGGAATGAAAATTGATGTTATGGAGATGCAAGAGTTAGGTAGAATCACATGAGCATGTGTTCCAATTTGTGGAAGTCATAATGTTTTCTTCAGATTTGCCTCAACACCGGATGATGTAATAAACTTATCCCACACCCAAGAACTTTGCAATTATTATGGAGTAATGGTGTGAAATTTATTGAGTAAGTTTGTGTCCCAATCTTTTGTATTGTAGCCTTTGTACCTTTATATATTACAATTGGTGAAACATTGAATAGAAAAAATTTAGTGTTATCACAAATCTATAGTGATCCATTTGGATAGTTTAAAACAACTTGAATTGTCCATATATTAGGTATGTTATGATAGTGGTACACTATAATATGTTTATATAAAATATCATCTCACAATCTAGAAGTTTTGTAATTTAATATTGGTGTTGAATTTTAATAAGATAAAAATGATAATAGGAGATCAAATAGATTTATTTTGACGTATTCAAAACAAAGTGGACAAGAAAAAGACACGAAATGGTTACACAAGGAAGGGATGGTTAAGGAGTAATCGTATGCAATTTATTAATTAAGCTAACATTCCCCCTTAATACATTGCTTCATGTACACACAAGGAAGGGATGGTTAAGGAGTAAGCAAATCAAACTTCACCTTATGTACCCCACTGAACAGGCTTGGTGAGAATATCTAAACCGAAAATCGGTAGGGTAGACTGAGCTGAATTTGGTGGTTCAAGACCTATTCACGAATGTAGTGACATTCGACCTCAATATGATTTGTTCATTCATGAAAAACAAGATTCTTCACAAGCTTCAACACACCTTGATTGTCACAGTGAATGATGGGAGGTTTCTCTTCAGGAATCCCTATATCTGCAAGAATGTGACATAACCAAATCACTTCACACATAGCTCCTCATGCGGCATGGTATTCAGCCTCAGTGGATGAGAGAGCAACAACAGTTTGCTTCTTACTAATCCATGAGATAGGTCCAGATCCGAGATGAAAAACATACCTTGAAGTGGATTTCCTGTCATCAACGGATCTTGCATAGTCCGAGTCTTTATATCCCTGTAAGAAGAACTGAGTGTTCTTCTGATACTCCAGACCAAAGTCAATTGTACCTCAGACATATCTCAACACATGCTTTTCTGCTATCCAATGACATTTCTTTGGCTCCTGCATAAATTTGGCGAGATAGCTCACTGCAAAGCAAAGATCTGGCCTACTATATAAGTCAAGTAAATGAGACTCCCCACAAGCTTCCTATAGTGAGTGCCATCTACCTGCGGTGAATCCTGAATCTAGATAATTGCAAACCTTTTTCCATAGGTGTGGACATTGGTTTACAATCTGACATTCCATACTTCTCCAGGAGTTTCTTGGCATATTTCATCTGGGAGATGAAGATATGATTCTTCTTCTGCCATATCTCTAAGCCAAGACAATAGTGAAGTAGCCCCAAATCGGTCATGTCAAAGGATTTCTTCATATCATTCTTTACATCATCCACAAGATTGTCAGAACTTCCTGTGATCACAAGATCATCTACGTACAAAACTAGAATAACAATCTCTATTCCTACCTTCTTGATATACAAATTTGTATCTGAGGGGCTACGAGTGAATCCATGCTGCAATAGGTGATCATCAATTTTTATATACCATGCCCTAGGTGCTTGTTTGAGTCCATAAAGTGACTTTATCAGATGACATACCTTGTGTGGTTGATGCTCATCTACAAACCCTTCAGGTTGGGCCATGTATACTTCTTCTTTGAGATCACCATTCAGAAAAGCACTCTTGACATCCATCTGTTGAAGTTTCCATCCATTTTGTGCTTGCCAAGTGCATAGACAACTCTGATGGTTTTGATCTTCGTAGTGGGTGCAAAGGTCTCATCATAGTCAATTCCTTCTTGCTGAGCATAACCCTTTGCAACAAGTCATGCTTTGTGTTTTTCGATTGAACCATCTACCTTATATTTTGTTTTGAAAATCCATTTGCAGCCAATGGATTTCTTACCTGAGGCAGATCGACAAGTTCCCACGTCCGATTCTGAAGTAGGGAATCATATTCAACATTCATAGCCTGTTTCCACTATGGTTGGTCTAATGCCTCATGAATAGTGTCAGGTTCGGTGCTATCAACAACTGAACTCATGAGTGTAAAATTTACCTCATGTCTGGCTTGACTTCATGTTCTGACTCCCATAGAAGTACTTGGAAGTGAGTTCAGGTGTGCATCCCCAATAGTATTCTGGACCCATTTCGACATTGGTGTTGTTGCTGCTGATGTGAAGATGTGTTTTCCAGTGTGCCTAGATCAACGAATAAGTCTCCACTCATCTCTTCTTCTCTCTGAGAAGAATCATCTTGCCCATCATCTGGATGTGTGAGCAATCTATGTGATGAGGTCGGTACTGGATCTCCATTGTGTGGTAGGGAGTCAAAGGATGACTCATCACACACCACATCTCGACTCTCATAGATTTTCTTCATCTCAGGATCCATGAGACGATATGCCTTTGAGGTAGTACTATACCCCAAGAAAAGACATGGTAGTGTCTTTGATCGATCTTCTTCCTTTTCTCATCTAGGAACATGCATATATGCAGTACAACCAAAAAATCTCAAATGATGAGATAGAAGGTTTACGACCAGTCCATACCTCTTCTAGTGTCCTGTTCTACAAGATCTTCATGGGTGCCCGTTGAGTAGATACACTATTTTCTGACTTGCTTCTACCCAAAACTGATCCTCCAACTTGGCGGTGGAGAGCATATAATGAGCCATCTCCATGATAGTCCTGTTGTGTCACTTGAAATCCCATTCTATTGGGGAGTGTAGGGTGCAATCAGATGTTGCTGAATGCCATGCTGCTTTAGGTATGCTAAGAAATTCTTCGATACAAATTCCCCCTCGATCTAAGCAGAGGAGAAGGAGAGGCTTCCCAAACTACCCGTGGCTTGCTGGTAAAAGGTTTGGAAATTGGCAAATGCCTCACTCTTCTTCCGAGAGGAAATATACCCACATTTTCCATGAGTAATCATCAATGATGAGCTAGAAGTATTCAAAACCTTGGAAGCTAGCTGGCAGGGGTCCACATAGATCGGTGTGTACAACCTGAAGATGCTCCATAGAATGATAAGAGCTCTGTTTGAATGGACCTCTGTGTTGTTTTCCCAAGACATCCCGAGAAAACAGGTAAGGAATGGGAGAGTGGAGGAAGCCCTCTTACCATTTCCTTGCACTGAGATGATGTAGAGCCCCGACAGAAAGATGACCATATCGAAAGTGCCATAGTGTAGTGGACTCCACTCGTTGAAGCAGAGAGAGCAATGTTAGATGAAGTGACCGCATCCAGTGCAAATAGATGGCCCTTCATAAATGCTCGAGCAATAACTAAGTCTCCCTAGGAAATGATGCAGGACTTGACCCCTTTCTCAACAAAGAATTCAACCCGCATTCGATGATTAAGAAGTTGACTCACAGACAAGAGATTTGAGGTCAAACCTAGAACATATAGCACCTTCATGAGTGTACATCTTCATGTCCCAAGAGGAATGATGACATCACCAATCCCCACCGCAATATACTCCTGATTATCTGCGATGGTGATCCGATCTCCAGTGGGCTGGTCACTCAGGGTATGGAACAACTTCTTATTGCCAGTCATGTGTTTGCTGGCACCCGAATCAATCAACCAGACACTTTCTGATGGCTGTGAAGTCTCATGAGACTAGGACAATGTCCGGATGAGTTGTGTCTGGAACCTCTTCATCGGAGGAGGCATCCTACTGAGTAGCAATATGACCCTTCTACCTCTGATTATGAGCATGCCATTGGGATTTCTTGGAATATCCTTGGCCAGAAGTGCTCTCTTCACAGAGTTTCCATGCTTGCACCATTTGTAATAACAGTTTGTAGTCGTGTGTGTATTCATGGAGAAAATGTGGCACCATCGATCCGCCTTGTTGTTCTACTACTTTTCTAGGATGGCCACTGGTGGCCGAGAAGGTTGTTGCTTGTGGATGTTGCTTCTGATTCTAGGGGGCTGAATACCCTTTTTGAGGCTTATTGCTATGCTTTTGCCTCGTGATGAGAGCCTTGTCTTTAAAGGCTTCTTGAACATTCTGAATGGCTTCTTCCTACTGGAGATAATTCACTAGTTTGAAAAAACTCACCTCCTATTGAGTGATGGTCAACATGGTGATCAGTGTCTCAAAACCGGGAAGGAAGAGCTCATAAGGTGAGTGGGACTAGCAACTTGTCATCCACCGGTTCACCAAGAGTAGAAATTTCTACGTGTAACTCAGCCACACACCACAAGAAGGCTTTGACTGATTCGCCATCATGCATACTCATCATGTGTGAAGCTTTGTCTAAAGATGCAACATCGTCATCAGATTCTTGGCTTCATAGATGGTACACAACGTGCCCATGCCAGAGGGAAGTGGTTGCTTCCCAAATGTGAGGTTGAACCTCATCAGAAAGGCTCAGAGTGATAAGCATTAATGCTTTTGCATCGGCCTTTTCATACTTAGCCAATAGATCAGCGTTTGTGGGAGGGGCGTTCATGCCAGAAATGATCCCCCAAAGATCTTCAAACTAAAGAATCATCCACATCTTGGTTTTCCATGTGGTGAAATTTGGCCCTTTTAGCAACTGGGCATCCAAAACAAAAAATGCGAGGTGCAGACATTTCCAAAAACTCAAAATTGTATTTTATTTATTGATTGTTCAAAAATGGTTACAAATGCTTACTGAAGGAACCTATCATGAAGATGGGCTCTATAAGCTCATGCAGTGAGACGCGGACACTCCTGTGGGTGTTCTACTTCACATTCATCATCTACATCATAGCCACGCTCCAATTCTTCATGGATTTGGCATGCTTGAAAACACACATCGAACTAGAAATAGTTGAACAATCCTTAACGTACCAATTCGTCAAATAATACGTTGCCGGTATTCAACAATTCATTGAGTAAGGAAAATAGATGCCGGTGGTGTCCTCTTAGGTTCTAAGAGGTAACCCAATAGAAGGGTTTCTTGTAACACTCTCGGCATCGGAAATGTGCAACATGTACGTGCTCTCTTGGCACTCTGCTACGGAAATCACGTTGGAAGGGTTTACACTTGGTACGCTAGGTTTCTACCCACATGGCTTACACAAACATCCATGCACAACATAGGATCTTTACGAGCTCTTGTGGATTTCTCACACCACTACTTGTACTGTCTAGTATGTATGACATGCACTTCAACAAATCACCACCACACCAATATTTGGGATTTCAAATGCTCTCTAGTCGTTGGTCACACACATGTGGTTGAATCAGGTCACTATGAAATCATCCACATGCCAAGATGCCACACTTCGAAATAGGTCTGCACTCTAGTCGTTAAATAGGTAATGATGCCAAGCAATTACATGAGAAAATATTATATCTCAGGCACCTTCCACACACGGTGTTAGGGATACCGCTCGACACCTCCAAACCGCTTCTTTCCATGCCAATGTATCTCGTCTAGCGCTAAATGCAAACTTTCTCACTCCCACGCTCACACTTCCATGCTCTATTTCCAATGATAGTAGGAGATCAAATAGATTTATTTTAATGTATTCCAAACAGCGAACAAAAAAGCCACGAAACGCTTACACAAGGCAGGACAAGCTTAAGGAGTAACCATATGCGCATGTAGGATGTATTAATTAAGCTAACAAAAAAACCCTCTAGAGGCTTCCAAAAATGTTATTCTAGCTACAAAGTCACATATGATAGGTGAAAGGAAATATTTTAAAATATATTCATGTGTTAAACAATAGTCATTATCCTTTTATTTGTAAGGAAATAGTCACCATTACAATAATGGTTAGCTATTAAAGTTCAACCTAAAGTAAAGTATATAACACAATGTCAAACATGTTGTGGAGATTTTGAAATTCCAAATGATGTATGTGATATTATTGTCTTATAATATTGAGAAGTGTGTCATAAATATTTCAAAGTGTTATCTCGTTAAACAATTTAGGAGACTTCATGTATACAAGAGAATAGTACACACCAAAATGTTCTTCTAGTCTCCCAAACTTCATATGTATTGTAGAATGTTGGGTTGAGTGAATTTGGCCCCAAAAATCATATTAAGAGTGATAGGAATATTTTTGTTTCATTAGCTGATCAACACATAGGAGATCGGGTTGGAATTATAGACAACAAGGAGTATGTTGCAGAAAGAATAGTCAATGTCACCATTCCTCTAAGCATGAGAATTTGTACCCTCACAAACGTGCTTTGTATTTTGAGATTTACCAAACATATCCTATCTATCTCTAAGGACTTGAATCACAAGCTTAGGATGGAGTTCATGGTCTAGAAGGGAAAAAATTATTGTGTGATATCACAAGAAGGTACAATATTTGTTAGA
The DNA here is from genome assembly GCA_018340775.1 of Taxus wallichiana var. yunnanensis. Lineage (NCBI taxonomy): Eukaryota > Viridiplantae > Streptophyta > Pinopsida > Cupressales > Taxaceae > Taxus > Taxus wallichiana. The sequence goes on from CM031233.1 coordinate 174,143,770, forward strand.
GATTTTTTGAAGGATCATTTATTTGTACTAGATTTAGTTTCATCATCTATGATTTCTCTATCTACCTCTAGGGAGGAGTCTACTACACTCTGAAAATATTGGTATAGATACCTTTCCATTAGCTCCCTCTATCATCTCACTTCTAAGGAGATGGTATAAGGTATTCCTCCACTCTCCCATTCCTTACCTATCTCTGCTCGGGATGTCTGCGAGCAATCAACATCGTAATCCATTTGAGCCAAGTACATTACATGCTAAGAATTTTATCAAGGTCATTTATACCGATCTGTGTGGACCTTTTCCTAGTTCCTTTCAGGGATTTTTGTACTTCTAGTTATTGATATAGAACTATTCTCAAGATGTGGGTGTTCTTTCTCTTAAAGAAGAGTGAAGAATTTGTTAATTTTAAGGACTCTATCAGAGTTGTTCAAAAGATCAAGAAAACCCTTCTTATCCTCTGCTCAAATAAAGGGGGAAATTAATGTTAATTAAATTATAGGAATTCTGAAGGAGTATGAAGTCACACAACAATTGACAACCCCTATTTTTTGCTGCAAAATGAAATTGCAGAATGTTGGAATCGACTAGCATGGAGATGGTTCATTACATGCTTTCCATTACCAAGTTAGAGAATAGATTTTGGGAAGAAGCACTCCAGAAAACCATATATCTTTTTTAATCAGTAAATCTACAAAGATTACAAGACAAGACACCGAAGAGGTGTGGATTAATCACAAGACATTGATCTCTCATCTTAGAGTGTTTTGTTCTATAGCATATATACATGTCTAAGCCAAAAGAGGAAGAAGATAAATATGAAGACACATGTACGATAGAAAAGTGACATGTGAGCATGAGAATCTACAAGTAGCCTTTCTTCATACCCGACCTCCCGAGGTCGTGCCGAGACAATCGGTGGAAATGAAGTATGTGGGAATATGGCCAAGCTAATTGGGAAATCTTATATCCTCGACATGTAATAATGGGATTTGTAAATCTAAGGCAAAGAAAGCTCTCCTAACCTAAATCGGGTAATGGATCATTCAGATATAATAGCTACTCGAGGCTCCAATCAATGTCGAGCTCTGTCGAGATCCTACCTATTGGCTATTGGATACATGGAAAGTGTCCTCGTAGGTGCTTCGTATATATTTCTAGACAAAGTCACGGAAAATGGTAGTGAGAGGTGATGTTCCATAATTTTATGGGTGATTCTCTGGTCTAGTCTAGAAAACCCTAGCCTGATTGGCTGCTATGTTTAACATAGAAAACTATGTGATAATGTCTGGTGGAAGTGGTGAGGATCTAAATATGAGTGTACGTAAACCGATGTCAATGTCTAGATTGATTAGCAGGCCCGTTGGGTTGTGGGACCTGGGGATCACAACCATAAGTTCATGGTTGTTGTGGACCTCCTATGGTCATGTGAGGAATCAATCTCTTCTTCCAACTATCTAGTAGTTGTCAGCTTTTTCAACCTCTACGTTTGAAACTAGAAGTTGTGTGATCTTCTCATAATACCTTACGGGTGTTTTGGAAACTTGTATACGTAAGCCAATATCTATATTGATGAGGAGATATCCTGTGTTTTGCTGCAGAACTAATGGATCACAACTAAATATTTGTTCTCTTTCGGGTTCTTGTATGGTCATGCGGATATCCTATCAAGGCAATCTATAGTTAGGTTGACTTGACCAGAATGTGTATGCTTTGTCATCTTCAATAGTCAAATCTCTCAATTGTTCACTAATTGTTTGTGGGTTTATTATCATTTGAAAGACCTGAATCCTAAGCCCTTTATCTAAATCCCTTAATGTTGCAAAGATATTTGGTTGAGGTACTACTGGTTCAAATACGTAATCCCTGGGCTCTCTGGGTCCCATAATTGTCATGCAAAAGTTCATTCAACTTTAACTAAAATGAGTAAACTAATGAAGAAAGATATATCTACACTATGCTTATATTCTTTTTATTTTTGTATTTTTGATGATGTATATTTAAACTAAATTTAAAGAGTAGTTATTGTTATATATATATCTCCCCACAGGTTAAATATACACAAACCGGCGTAGGTTGGAGGCACTGCGAAGATGTCGACATGCAAAAAGTCGCGCCCTGGCACAGGTTGGAGGCACAAAGTAGAAGATGTCGACATGTAAAAATTTGCACCCTGGTGTAGGTTGGAGGTGCAGAGAAGAAGATGTCAACATGAAAAAATTCATGCCATGGCGCAGGTTGGAGGCGCAGAGTAGAAGATGTCGACATGAAAAAAGTCATACCTACAGCGCGCAGTTGGAGGCGCAGCGAATATGTCGACATACAAAAATTCATGCCCTAGCACAGGTTGGAGGCGCAAAGAAGAAGATGTCGACATGCAAAAAGTCACACCCTAGCGCAGGTTGGAGGTGCAAAGCAGAAGATGTTAACATGTAAAAATTCATGCCCTGGCGCAGTTGGAGGCGCAGCAGAAGATGTCGACATGAAAAAAGTTGTGCCCTAGCACAGGTTGGAGGCTCAAACCAGAAGATGTCAACATGTAAAATTTTTTTCCCAGCACAGGTTGGAGGTGCAAAGCAGAAGATGTTGACATGGAATTTTTAGCACCTATGGCACATGTAGGAAAATGTCGACATGAAAATGGATGCACGTATGGCGCAGGTTGGAGGTTCAGATCACAAGATGTCAACACCACATTTTCAGCACCTATGGCGCACGTAAGAGTATGTTGACATGAGGATGGATGCGCCGAGGTGCATCTTCAGGAGGCGCAACATTTTGAGCGTTGACACCCTGACAGAAGGCAAACCCTGACCCAGATATTCAAATGGCCATAACTTTTCACAGGGAGCTCGGATTCACACAAGGTTGGACTTTTTGGAAAGATTACAAGGTCCTCTGTCCAACTAAAAATTGATATCTTTAATTAGGTGAGAACAAGTTCTTCAAAAATGAAAAATACAATTCACCATTTTTTGGGTTTGCTAGGGTTCTCACCTACCACCATAATGAGATGAATTAAATACAACCTAGAGGTGGTTGGGGTAGATTTGGAATTCCTCTCTTCCCTCTCTCATTCTTCCTAGAAATTGTAAGGAGGGGCTTCTTTCTAAAGGTTGGAAATTCTTGTTTTTCCCCTCCCTTCTTCTCTTTGGCAGGTGAATTTATGGAGTTCAAACCTCCCATCTAAAACTGTAATGAAACTTTACCTCTTGGAATTTTGTAGTGTATTGTATGAATCTTTGGAGAAAATAATGCATGTCTGTGGAAGATTCTCAACCCTCTATGTGTTCATTTGCATCCTCATGATCTTTCACTGCAAATCTGGTTGTCTATGCATGATCTTGCATTGCATTTTAAAGGTTTGTGTTTATTGGCAAGACAGGTGTTTCTTCATTCCTCGGTGCATCACCTTTGTTAGTTTAGGTTTATTATTATGCATCTTCTTACCCCGTCTCCTTGCAAGTTAGATTAGGTTTTTGAGTAAACCCTCTACATTTTTATGCGTGCATCTAATAGAGGAATAGGAACCGTCCTTCATCCGGAAAGCTTTCCCGATTCACAAGGTCCCACACTTGGGAAAAGCTCCATGTTATGCAATCACATTGATAGTCTCAACCCATCAATTTGCAGACATTCATGGGTGCTTTGTGATTCTCCATCAACGTTTATTCTAATATATTCAGATAATGGACAATTTATCTAATAACAAAATTAAAACAAGCAAGTTAGCCTGATAAAGCTATTTCCCTGTGCATTTGTGAGTTTATCTTAAATATTTAAATAACTAACTAGTTTAATTGAAAGACTTCCAATCTTACCTCAGAAGTGAGGAATGAATCATAGTGTCTCAAAAACTATTATTCCCCACAAATTCCTTGGCAATATTGAGATTGAAATTTAACTGAAATAATCAAATTTACTACTCTATTTGATATATTTTAACTACAACTTTGATAGCTCAAACCTAGAATTTTATAGAATAGTGGTAAATCCAGTTGTTTCATGACTTTTCCCCTCAGTGTGATCTCCTCATTCCTTCGTGTTCTCGTGAATCCAAAAAAGTGTGAATGTGATAGCATCAACAAGAAGATACTCGAACAATGGTAGCTTTGGATATAAACCGAATACAATGCAAGTAAGAGAGGGATAGTGCAAGTGAACAGAGCTTGACTATGCAATTCCTAGTAGGATTTATTGCAGGGATACAACGCAAATATACCGAGAATTCTAGGATCTATTTCTTGTGACAAAACAAAACCTACAACTCTAAGATTATCAAATGAACTCTAATCTAGAACTGAAACTTATGCTAAGTTGACTGTAGGAAAGCAATGGAATAAAATGAAAACATGAAGATCAAATGATCTCTAAAACAGAAAGGAGAGGTTGAGAATTCATGCAAAATCTAAACCTATTGAAACTCATGGAAGAACTTCAAAACACATTGAATAATCAAACATGGAAGGAGAGGGGCCATTTGCTTGTAAACAAGCTGGGTATTTATAGCATTTGGATTTACCAGAGGGTAACTTGGAATTGAACTCTTTTACTATAAAAAAGAGAAAAAACTATTTACCAGGCAACCAAAACATAAATGCAAGCAAGAGTGATTGAGGAATGCAGGTGAAATTTGAATTTTTATGTTTGACGAGATCATCAGAATGTTCTCGGAAAATGCGCATAGGACCGCCACTTTGTGCAAGGCGGTAGTTACAGGATCGCCACCCCGTCCTATAACTTAAAGACCAAAATACAAAGAAAAGGGGGCATACGTCGAAAAAAAGCATGCGGAGGCTGAATAAAGCATTTGGGATGTAAATGTATACTTGGTGAGATTTTCTCGATTCCGAACACCTTACGAAGAGATATAAATCATCCTTGGGGTTTTCGTAACGTCTTTACGGTGGTACAAGACCTTACAATTTTGGGTACGTACATATTCTCCCTCGAAGAAGCGTTTTAGCCATGAAGAGGCGTAAAATGTTGGGTTTGAGTATGGCATCTGAAATGGGGAGTTGGAAGCTATACCGACATGCTCGTGTGCCAAAATGTCATCATCCAAATTACCGCTATCCGTAAAATGAAAAAGGGAATCAAGTGCGGAGTAGATAAAGAAATCAAAAAATAAACACTAAATTAAAATGAAATGAGGAATTACCATTTGTGTGGGGATGAGAACTTACCTCTGTTGGCGCTCTAACTCTACGTAGAAACACACAAAACAAGATAAGAAAATTATATATTTAAAACGAAATCATTTTTCTATTAATTTACGCATATCGATTTGGTGGTCTTTGAGCTCTTAGACCCATGGTAACCATTTTCGACGAGAGTACAGTCAAAACGTTCGTTGTGAGATCATGATCATGCCTCCAAGAGTAAGAGATCGACCGACAAAATCTCAAAAGTTAGTTCTTCTCAATTTATGGTTTTTAATCCTAAAAGATAGAAATGTAGAAATATTTTTCTTGGGGGGATAATTTTTGAAAATTTTAGTGTTAAATGAGTCTCTAGGGGGCGCCCATAGGGTAGGTTTTTATTTTGTCAAAAACGATGTATTTTTGCCTTTTAAAGTGTTTTTAGGGCTTTAGGGGCATTCGTCGATTCGGGACAGGACCGCCACTTTACACAGGGTGGCAGTCATGGGAATGCCACCCTATAATAGTGGTAGTTACACAACTACCGCTTCATAAGGTGGCAGTTACAAGACCGCCCCCTTTTGAACCGCGGCTCTGCATAGGGCGGGAGTTTGTAACAGAATGCAAAAAAAGATGTTTTACTTAATTATTTTTGCATTTTTAACATTTTTATATGTTCTTGATGATTTTTCTAGTTGGATTATGTTACTAACTGTCTCTTTTTCTTTATTTTGGGTGGATGCAGAAGAAGGAGGAGTACATCAAATGGAGTAGAGAGAGGGAGTGTGATTGGCTCCAAGAAGTATTGGATACATTGACCCAGGGAGAGAGACACTTTGGAGAGGGCTAGTATCTTGAGGATATCTCGGGTTCCTCACGTTGCTCCTGCTAGTCACATACTATGTGAATTATTTTCATATTTGGGATGCAAACCAATACATTCAGTTACAGTGTGTTAGGGGTGAGTGGACTACCACCCTGGAGGATGTGTGTTGTATATTGGGGGTTCCGATTCTTGGGAGGTGGTTGTCTCTTAAGACAATAGTATCCAGATCTCAGATGGTTTAGTGGGCCACCTATATGGGATATTTTGTTTCCATGGGCTTGAAGAAGGGGGTGAAGGTCCGTTCCATTGCTGCTTCTCCTATCCCTATGATCCGCAAGGCTATTATGGGTATCCTGGCCTCGCGGTTGATTAGGGACAAGGGAGGGGATACTCTCTTATACTATTGGGATCCTATTATTACATAGATTGAGGCCCATGGTCATGTTTACGCTTGGGGAGTAGAAATTATTAGGACCACCTACCATGATTTATACAGGGTGGTAAGATTACAGGGGTAGTCATTAAGTCACCCTACTCTAGTTATTAGTTGGGTGTACGAGCGCATCATTCCTTATGGGAGAGGTGTACAGGTAGAGGATCCGGGGCATGTCGGGGGAAGCGAGGTGGACAAGGATGAACATACTCGGGACACCACACTAGCAAGTGGCTTCTCCGACTATTACACACATGGAGGCCACTCCTTATCGTGACATGGCGGGGTTATGGGGAGAGGAGACACATACACTAATCGCCCGCTATAGTACCGGTCACCGGTGGATAGGATGGGGAAGTTGGAGACCCACCCAATTGAAAATTAGCTCGATGTTTGGCCTCCCTATGCTTGATATGCTTCCTATAGCAGGGATAGTATACAGTGCATTCGTGAGGCCAGGGGAGGTCCTAGAGGCTGAGGTTCGACCACGGTTACTCCTAGATTTTCCATTGCAGCTAGGAGGGTAGTTCGTGCCTCGAGTGGTAGCCGGTGCTCCTCAAGCACTTTTACTTCAAATTAGAGCCGCTCCTACTCATAGTGGCGATGATCGATTGATGTGGACATAGACTCTAAGGATTTCACTGAAGAGGAGATAGAGGAGGAGATGGAAGATGAGACAATGGGAGGTGAGGTGGTGGGACGACCGAGGAGATTGATAGTGATTTTGAGTGGCATGACACTCAGGATATCTTGAGGGCTGAGAGGGTGGAGGAGAGTACAAAGAAGGTGAACCTAATCTTAGAGGAGTTTCCTTCTCAGGACTTAGGGGGAGATGATGAGTCTGTGGCAGGACGTCACTTCTTTCTAGATTTGGGGGAGGTTCCATAGTCGGCGGCAACGTCAGTGGTAGGTGTAGATCCTAGAGATCCCACCTGGATGCCTAGAGATCCGAGTGAGTTACTACTCTTTTCTCGATTTTTTTTTAGCTAGAAATGTTTAGTTGATATTTCCCTTTTGTTGTTTCGTTTGTTTTTACTTTATTTTTAGCGAATTTCTAACTTGTTATTTCTCTTTTTATTTATTTACAGCGACTACCGAGGGATGGTGAGAATTTATTCACCGAGTGTGTGCAGACACCCTGTTGCTCCTCTCAAAGAATACTCGCCGAGCTTACTATGAACGTTGGAGAGCCTTTAGCAAACTTGTAGATATATTGATGTGTTTCCCCCTGTCTTAAAGGTAGAAAAGTTCGTGACCTCTCTTTGTAATGAGCTGGCTGGATATAGGACTATTGAGCACTTAATGAGGAGAATTCATTTTAACAATGAGGCCATAGCTACTAGCCATGATTGTGAGCCCTCAGTTCATTCAGAGCATCATCATAGCTGGAGTCCTAGACGTGGTAGTGCACCCTTTGAGGGATCACACAGGGATTGAGAGATCATGGTGTCTTTTTGTAGTGATTTTTATCAAATGTTTATACAAGTGTTTTTGTACTTTTCAAGCTCATTGAGCATTTTGACCATGCCTAGTGCATGATGGCATTGTATATAAAACATGATATATATATATATATATATATATATATATATATATATATATATTTTGGATCTAGATCTTCTTGTATCTAGAATTTTGTGATTTGTTTCCCATGTGTACACTAGATGCTTTTAGAATATTTGGTTTTATATGTTTTTCGAATGTATGCAATGGATGATAAATGATAACAAATATTGAACAAAATGTTTTTTTTTTTGTTTTTTTGTAATGCTCACATGTGATGATGCAAAACATATCATTGTCTTGAACTTTTGTCTTCTTTGGGAAATGTTCGCTGCTTGTTATTTTGGAAAAATGTGATGAATATATAGTAATAAAGAGATGAACTTGCCCCACTCCTAAATACACGCAACTAGTGAGAAGTGTGGGCTCACCACCAAGAGTTTTGGAAGGACGCAAATTTTATGAGTTTGACTGAAATGAAATGATGAGAGAAAGACATGCCATTTACAAAAATAAAACTTAGACCTACACACTTACCCTACTAAAAATACCACATAGTTCCGAAGCCAGCTTACTTTTTATTTTATCTAGACTTAGATCTATAAATGGCAACCTGGATGACATAATCTGGTTTTGAGGATTTGATCTCTTTGGAATTTTGATACTTAATCTCACTTAATGCACTTTGCTTTGTATATTTTGAAATACTGAGATTTGTTAATTTGTGTGAATGGACCCCCTACACCCTACCCCATGCTACTAGTAAGAAGCATGGGATTGTCACCAAAGGCAAGATATAGGTGAGTAAGGGCACTTATTTGCTTTCCCAACTTCGCACCAATAGTAAGAGATGCGGGCTTATCACCGAAGGTTGGTGGGGTAAAAGTGTGTAAAATAAAATATTTTGTTTGCTTAGCATTTGTTATTCGATTTGATTTTGACACTTATGATCCGTGATTTTTGAATATCCTTGTTTTAAAGAGATGTAAGAGGGATAGATGTGATACCAAGAAGATTATAGAACAAACCGTAGGTAAGAACAACTTAACCTAGTAGAAGGAATGAGAAAAACCAAGTATGCAAGCATTTGTATGGTTTTCGCAATATTTGTTTGTCGAATTTGATGAAAAGATTTTGAAACTATTTGATGATATTATGAAAATTGAAGAAATATGATTTGAATGATTTTGCCAATATTTTCAGAATCTTATAATAAATTGCTTTAGAATAAGTTCCTTGACTACAAGATTTACGAAAAGAGTGAACCAAATGAAACAACCGAGTGACTAATGCAATGTAGGTAGATATAATATACGAGATGGTGGTAATGATGATTTATGCATAAAACTATTTAAGATGCAAGGAATTGACAGTTTCATTGAATTCCTAGCCTTCTAGTGTACACAAGAGATATGCACCATTTCCATATTCTTTCATGACTCAAGTATGGGCCCAACCACTTGTGCTGGAATTTCCTTCCATTGCAGCTTTTCTTAGCAATCCCATTGTCTAGTCTCAAAACAAGATCTCCGTCGTATATTTCTTATTCGTAAACTTTTTATTATATTGCCGGCAAAATCCAGTCAAGATAGGCTCTATGCCATTGTTCGGCATTTAACCTGGCCCCATCAAGGCTTTTCAACTTAGATTGACATGCCTCTCTATAGGCTTCTTCTCCCAAAATCCCTTGCAATGAGATGCGGAGACTGGGTATTTCAACCTCAAGCGGGAGCATTGCTTCTGCCCCAAATACTAATGAGAAAGGGGTTGCCCTTGTTGGAGTTATTATTAAGGTTTGATGGGCCCACAAGGCCGAGTACAAGTTTAAATGCCAATCCTATTTCTTCTCCTTAACTATTTTGGGGAGAATAGATTTTAATGTTTTGTTTGTCGCTTGAGTTGTCCATTGGCTTGTGGATAAAAAAGAGAGGTCATGTGATGGTTTATCTTGAATATGCTACATAACTCACGGACCTCCTCATTTTTTAAGGATGTGCAATTGTCTAAGATAATGACTTATGAGACAATGTACCTCCAAATGATTTGGTTCATAATGAACTTAGCGATTATAGAACTCGGCATGGTGGTGAGAGGCATGGCCTCTACCCATTTAGTAAAATATTTTGTGGCCATGATTATAAAGTTATGGCCACCTATTGATGAGGGAGAGAATTTTCCTATAAAAATATAGGCCCCACGTGGAAAAGGGCCATGGGGTTGCGATCGGTTGTAGAGCTTGTCTTTGGCATGTGAATCTTGTGGAAGAATTCTTGACATGTATGACACTTGCACACAAACTCTACTACGTCATGTTAAAAAGCGGGCCAAAAATAACCCATCCGATGTATTTTACGAGAAGTGGCGTGGCCACCAAAGTGGCCTCCACATATCCCACTATTGGATTCATAAAGAATCTTCTTGGATTCTTTCGTGTCACCACATCTTAAAACCATGCCATTGAAGGCTTTATGATAGAGCACCTCTTCTAAAATATCATATTTAGCAGCGATAATGCATAACCGCCTTCTTTGTTATGATGTGGCACTTTACTGGTATGTATGGTCCATGATTAAATTGACGATGTCAATGTACCAAGGACTTGTAGAGATGGGGGCCTAGTTTCGATAAAGTATATGCACTCATCGAGAATGTCTAAGTCTACCGATCGCTCTCCATCTAATGGATTGTCCGCTAAATAGTTTGTAATGATTTCTCCATTAACGAATTTCTTGTTTACAAATGTTAATTCAAACTTTCCCATTAAGTTTATGAAATGTACAACCTTCTTAGATAAAGACCCTTGCGTGAGGAATGTCCATAAATCATCTGTCTTGACAATGACCCTTGTTTCTTGATTTAGCATGTAGTGTCTTAAATGTTTGATTGTAAAAATATGGCAAGGCATTCTCTTTTTGCTTGTGTGTAACATGTCTCATAATCAAGCAACGTCTGCGGCTAATGAAGTAAATTTCATGTTCCCATTTATAATCATCTTCCGAACCAACATGCCATTAACGAAACATCGGTAGCTCGCGAATACAATATCAAAGGATGATATGGTCTAGGAGGCATTAACATGGAAGGAGACAATAAGAAGCATTTAACTGCTTCGAAGGCTTCATTACATTCTTCCGTCTAATCAATGCTATAGTATTTCTTTAATAAATTACTGATTGGATGAACAACAAAACTTAAGTCCGGGATGAACCTTCGAATTGCACCGAGCTTCCCAAGGAATGGTCTGATCCCAGACTCGTCTGATGGTGGAATCATCTCAAGAACAACCCAGATTTTGGATGGATCGACATCAATCCCTTTTGAAGATATAATGTAGCCTAAGAGTTTTCCTCCCGTTATGCTAAATACACATTTCTCTAGATTCAATGTGACACCATATTCAATTAATCATGAGAGAATGATACGGAGTACCTCTGGGTGATCACAATGCTTCTTGGCCTTGGCCAAAAGTCATCCACGTAGGATTCCACAATTTTATGAATAAGATTGTGGAATATGTATGTCATTGCCCGTTGGTATGTAGCATAAGCATTCTTAAGACCGAATTGCATGACAACATACAATAAGTTCCCCAAGGAGTTATAAACATGGTCTTGGCTTGATCCTGTTCAAATATTTTGATTTGATTATATCCCGAGAACCCATCCATGAGAGACAAAAGCTCAAATCCAGTTGTTGCGTCAACAATGACGTTGATAGATGGTAGTGGGAAGTCATCTTTGGGGAAAGCTTTCTTAATGTCCCAAAAGTCTATGCAAATGCGTATCTTCCCATTCTTTTTGAGAACATGGACGATATTAGATACCCATTATGAATAGTTGACTGGTTTGATGAATCCTACTTAGAGAAGTTTCATTACTTCTTATTTCACCATGAGAGCCACTTTTGGTTTCATTGGTCTTGACTTTTGTTTAATTGGCTTTGCATCTGGTTTGGTGACAAGATTATGCACTGTGATATGTGGTGCAATTCTCATCATTTTTTTGTAATTAAATGTGAAATACTTTTGATGTTCCTTGAGGATCTCGACCACCACCTTTTGAACTACTTACGCATAGGGTGTGTCATCACCAATCCGGCACTATGATAATTCTTCACCGGGAACTCCTCGTGCTATGATTATTTACTAATGCACAGCCTTTAGTTTGGTGGATGTAATCTGGAAACAAAACAACAACATAACACAAAAATACCATCGACTATGATAAGACGGAATGATGACAAATCTGAAATATCAAAGTAAATTATAATATTAACATGAAATTGTTACAATCTCACCCATGAGGTACTTCAAGTGTTATTGACTTCACTTGACTTTCACCAAGACTATGGGAGAAACTTTACAATTACACCTCTTAATGGCTTCTTCAACACACCTTTAAACTGATGGCTTCCTTCGCACACTTCCTACAATATTTCTCACTACTTCCTTCTATGCTAAATGAGGGGGGTGGCCTCTCTATTTATAGAACTTCCAGGCTTATCCATCTTATCTCTAAGATAGGATAAGAAATCCACTCTGACGAATCATATTTCATACCTTAACTCTTATCTGTACATGTAAGCTTATCCTTTAAGATAAGATAAACCTTATCATTTTACATGGGTTCCACATTTTTAGACTTTTTACAAATAAAATACACAAAATATTTATGACCTCACTCCTTGTCCTTATTACCAATATAATATTTCTAATTCCTAATCATGTAGACCCTACTTCTCTAATTACCCAAACTTTGACATTTTAACATTACCGGACCACTTACGACAAATATTTACTTTTTACAACATTCCTATTGTACTTTGACTGTTACCGTACTCCACATTATTGGCGGCACCGTACTGACAGTGCGTTATCTTCTATCAGACGCTACTACTAATTATACTTAACAACATCATACATTAATGAAATAGAAATTACGGAGGAAAATTTTAGTGTCGACATCTTCCCCCTTCCTAGCTTCTACTCCGTCCTCGGAGTAGACTATTCTGGTGCTTGGAAAATCTTCAACTTGTCGTGGTTGACCCATTTCGTAATGGGAGTGCCATCCAATTCCTCCAGTCAGTACGTACCATTTTCATGCACATTTTTATTATTTTGTAGGGCCCCATCCATTTTGGAAGAAATTTTCTCGGTCTTCTTTTTTTGTATCTAGAATCATATACTAGAACCAAGTCATTCACATGAAATGGAGACCACCGGATCTTTTGATCAAAGTATTCCTTCTGCTTCATTTTCTTCTTATGTCTTGTATCCTTTGCTATTTCTCTCATTTCCTCCAGCAAATGAAGATGTACCAACCTTTCTTTTCTTGAATCACTTTCATCCATCCTTTCATTTTCATAACTCTCACAGTGGGAATATCAAACTCAATAGGAAGAACTGGATCAATGCCATAGGCCAACTGAAATGGGGAGTATCCTGTTGCTGACTTTGATGTTGCCCTATATGCCCACAATGCTACATGAATCCTTTTATCCCATTTATGTACCTGCAAGGCTGCATCTTTTGCTAGAATTTGACACAACACAAAATTTGTTCATTCCACCTGTCCATTTGTGCTTGGCTTGTATGTTGTTGCCTTCCTGTGTGCTAATAGAAAACTTATTGACTAGGGCTTCTACCACCTCATTAATGAAGTGGCTTCCTTGATCTGTTTACAATTTCTAATGGGCAACCAAATCTGGTGACAATGCGTTCATACATGAACCTTGCCACTTCATCCACTGGAAGTGTTTTCATGGCCTAGCTTGAACCCACTTGGTTAAATAATGTGGCAACTACAATATACTTATTTTGGCATGATGTAGTTGGAAGTGGACCTCTGATGTCTATTCCCCACTTTTCAAAGGGACCAAGGGGAAGAATAGGACATAATGGAGCTAATGAAGTCTTACGGTTACCATGTGTTTGACAAATATCACATGTCTTACAATAATAATAACAATCTTTAAAAAGAGTGGGCTAGTGATAACCTGCATCCAAGATCCTTCTTGTTGTAAGTTGTCTAGAGAAGTGCCCCCACATGTACCATTGTGGAATTCTTCTAGCAGTTCCTTCCCTTGATCACGTTCAACTGCCCTCTTGTCTTATCCATCGAGTCCTATTCAAAATAATACTCCATGCGGAATAGAATATGGACGACTGGCTTGAGTAATCTTTCTCTTAGTCTTTGCATTGGCACCATTAGGAAACTTGAATTCATTCGGATAATTCCAAATATCTATGTATTCACTAGGGATTGTGTCGAGGATAACAATCTTTGCATCGGGAAATCATCATCATCACAAGATGATCCTAAACCATCATAGGCTCGAGAGAGTGCATTTGCATTGACATGCTTCTTTCCTAGCCTATCTATAATGTCAAATTCAAATTCTTGTAGCAAAATTATCCATCTTGCTATCCTCCCTGATGGGTTAGGCTTATTTACAATATATTTTAGAGCACGATGATGCATTACAACTATAAATTTTTGCCCTAGCAAGTAATTTCTAAACTTCTTTATAGAAAAAATGATAGCGAGCCTCTTTTTGATTCTGATATAATTTACCTCAACCTTCTTGCTCATTTTTGCTCCCAAAGTAAATTGGATGTTCATTCCCATTTTCATCCTTTTGGCTCAAAGTACTTCCTAGTGCTGCATTTGAGGCATCAATGTACACAATGAATGGCTTGCTCCAATCTGGATTCTTCAAAACAGGTGAAGACACCAGGGCTTCCTTTAGTTGTCCAAAAGCTTCATGCGCTTTATTTCCTGGTTCATAAGTAACATCCTTCTTCAAGAATTGGGTTAGTGGCTATGTAATCTTTGAGAAATTCTTGATGAACCTTCTATAGTAACCCACATGGCCTAAAAATGATCTCAACTTACTTCTATCCATAGGAAATGGTAAATCTTTGATTTTTGAAACTTTATCAGGATCAGTACCAATACCATCTCTGGATATAACATGCCCTAACAAAACGCCTTTAGAACATCCAAAGACACACTTTGTAGGGTTTAGTGAGGCTTGTGCTTCATCTAACCTTTGAAATGTTGTCTCCATCTAGTGCGGTGGTCGACTTGCTCCCATAGATGTAAAAATCATCCGAGAAATACTCGATGAAGGTCCCGATGTAGGGTTCAAACACCCTATTCATCAATTTGGAATGTTCTTTGGAGCATTACACAACCCAAAAGGCATAACTCTATAAGCAAACGTTCCCCAAGGAGTTGTGAACGTGGTCTTGACTAATCTTTCTCTGCTATACGAACTTGGTTGTAGCCGTTATATCCATCGAAAAACTATAGCACTCTGACGGCCGCCTACTTCGTCCAAGATCTGATCTAAAATGGAAGAGGGTAATGATCCTTCTTTGTTGCCTTATTGAGCTTCTGTAATCAACACAAATGCGTAGCTTCCCATTCTTTTTATTGAGATCACAATGGGGAAACCCATTCAATTCTCCACAACAAATATGAATCTATGAATTTTCTATTTCTTCTTTTATCTTGGAAAAATTAGGATTCATTCTATATGGCATTTGCTTTATGGGCTTAGCACCATCTACCAGCTCAATAGAATGTTCTACCCAACTTACTTGACGGAGTTCCTTGTAATCAAAAGTGAATAGGTGTATGTACCTTTAAAAGAGCTAGAGGTAGGATTCCTTCTCACTCTCCATCACAAAGATCACCAATCTTTATTTGTTGGAGACGATCTTCAACTTCTTCTTGAGATAATTTTATGGGGTCATGAGTTGGTGTGATGGTGGAAGGATATCCATGACTGAAACATCAACCTCACTTTCTTCATCTTCGATGTCCACTTCACTTTGGTACTAGAGTAATCGAGAGGATGTCCAATCATCGGTTTCATCACTTGAATCCACGGTTACGCTTTATGATGTCGAGGATCACGTTTATCTTCACCCTCTCTCTACCACGTCCAAGTGTCATGAAACCTTCATTCCAGTAGTTTCTTGCATGAACTCTCCTTAGCCATGGTCTTCCTAGCAGCATTGGGTACACAACAGTACCATTTTTCATCACCTAAAAGTCTACCACACATACAACACCCATAACAGATATTGCCACATTTGAAACTACACCTTCTGGTTTAGTTTTTCCTTTATTTAATGACCTTAACATAAGTGTTGAAGGGCGATCAATTTTTAAACCCAACATATTCATTACAGACTCGGTCATTACATTAACTACAGCACCTCCATCAACTAAGACATCATGAATTGAAATGCCATTACATAATACCTCAGCTTGTGGAGCATAGGGATCCGCCTCTGCCTCCAAAACAGGGACCTCAACCTCCTTCCTTCGTCGAGCATTGAGTCCACTTCGCAACTCCCGCCTCTTCTCAGAAGACATAGCCAAGAGTTGACCATATGTAATATTTGTAGGCCTTTTGGATAGATCTTCCAAGATGGAGTATGGTCCTTGCCCCTATGAAATCAGAAAATCCTGCACACCCAACTTTCTTCTCCTATGTTTCTTACTAGTTTCTTCTTTCATCTTCTTAGGATCATTTCCATCTTGATTATCTTTTTCTTTCTTTCTTTTTGTTACAAACACATCTACTTCATTATTTCTGCTCTTATCTACTACATCAAAAGAATTCACAGGTGCTTTTCCTTTATCATTATCTCCTTTACCAGATGTAGAAGCTCTATCTAGACAATTATACTTATAATGACCCTTTTTATAACAACCATAACATACGACTTCAGAAATATTTCTTTTTGGACCTCTATCTCCTCCCTGAGAACTAAATTCTTTTCCTTGAAGAAGATTAATAGTTAACTGACCCATCTTTTTGAGCAGATCTTCATACTCAGTAGATGTACTAGGAGAAATATTTGTGCTCACCGAGAGTGGTTGTGGATTCTAGACCAAAGGTGCTGGTGTAGGCTCTACTTTAGCCACAATTTCTTTGGGCTCCTCTTCCATGCTTTCTTCTTGCCTTCTTGCAATCTCCTTTGCTTGTTCAATGGTAGTTGGGTGGTCATACTTCACTCGTTGTCTGATCTCTGGCTTCATCCCAAGAATGAAGTGCTTACTGAGAGTAGATTATCCACACCATTCATCAACCCATCCGCTAATCCTTCCTTCGGATCTGGGCATCGAGCTTCCTCCTTAGCTCTAGAACACGAGCATGATAATCCCTTATCTTCTCCTTCTCTCCTTGGGATAGCTTTGTGATCTCGATCATGAGATCTGCATATTTACATTGTTCACCAAATTCTTGAAAACTTTCGGTTAATAAATCCCATGAATTTTCACATTATCACCTAGTATTTCAAACCACCTAAGTCTTTGAACCATCCAAAAAGGTAGGAAAAATTTAGTCCATTGTTCCCTTCTTATAAGGCCATTACAAATACAAGATCGTTTAAACTCTTGAATGAAAGAAGAAGCATCTTCATTAGATTGAGCTGAAAAAAACAGGAATCTTTCCCATTTTCAAAAGTAACCACCGTGAAATACCAACCCACAAGTACAATCAACAAGACTTATGTGCACAAATAATTGGAATCACTATACTAGAAAGTGACTTTACACCTTTCTACAGTAAAATAGAAATGACCATGGTAAACTATGGTAAAACTTGACTTACTGTGGTAAAAACTGACTTTACTGTGGTAAACACTATTCACGATAAAAAGTGAAGTTACTGTGGTAAATACTATTCATGGTAAAAGTGACTTTCTTGTGATAAATACTATTCACAAAAAAATGACTTTATCATGGTAACTACTATTCACGGTAAAAATGACTTTACCATGGTAACTACTATGCATAGTAAAAACAAGGTTACCCTCGATTGATTTTTTTCACTAAGTGGGAATATCTCTCTAGAAAATCCACCAATGAGGAATGGTCCCAAGAAAGGAACCAAAATGTCATCACCAATATGGCACTATGATAATTCTTCACCGGAACTCCTCGTCTTTATGATTATTTACTAATGCCAACCTTTAGTTTGGTGGATGTAATCTGGAAACAAAACAACAACATAACACAAAAATACCATCGACTATGACAAGACGGAATGATGAAAAATCTGAAATATCAAAGTAAATTATAATATTAACATGAAATTGTTACAATCTCACCCATGAGGTACTTCAAGTGTTATTGACTTCACTTGAATTTCACCAAGACTATGGGAGAAACTTTACAATTACACCTCTTAATGGCTTCTTCAACACACCTTTAAACTGATGGCTTCCTTCGCACACTTCCTAAAATATTTCTCACTACTTCCTTCTATGCTAAATGAGGGGGGTGGCCTCTCTATTTATAGAACTTCCAGGCTTATCCATCTTATCTCTAAGATAGGATAAGAAATCCACTCTGACGAATCATATTTCATACCTTAACTCTTATCTGTACATGTAAGCTTATCCTTTAAGATAAGATAAACCTTATCATTTTACATGGGTTCCACATTTTTAGACTTTTTACAAATAAAATACACAAAATATTTATGACCTCACTCCTTGTCCTTATTACCAATATAATATTTCTAATTCCTAATCATGTAGACCCTACTTCTCTAATTACCCAAACTTTGACATTTTAACATTACCGGACCACTTACGATAAATATTTACTTTTTACAACATTCCTATTGTACTTTGACTATTACCGTACTCCACATTATTGGCGCACTGCACGTCTTGTGCTTGTGGCGCCGTTATCTTCTATCGACACTACTACTAATTATACTTAACAACATCATATACATTAATGAAATAGAAATTACGGAGGAAAATTTTAGTGTCGACAGTGGCGGTTTGTAACAAAATGCAAAAAAATGATGTTTTACATAATTGTTTTTGCATTTTTAACATTTTTATATGTTCTTGATGATTTTTCTAGTTGGATTATGCTACTAACTTTCTCTTTTCTCTATTTTGGATGGATATAGTAGAAAGAGGAGTACATCAATTGGAGTAGAGAGAGGGAGTGTGATTGGCTCCCACAGTATTGGATACATTGACCCGGGTGGAGAGAGACACTTTATAGAGGGTTGGTATCTTGAAGATCTCTTGGGTTCCTCACGTTGCTCCTGCCAGTCACATACTATATGACTTATTTTCATCTTTTGGGATGCGGACCAAATACCTTCCTGCTACTGGGTATTAGCGGTGAGTGGACTATCACCACTGGAGGATGTATATCGTATCTTTTGTGGGTTACGATTCTTTGGAGGTAGTTGTCTCTTAAGACAGGTAGTATCCGATCTTAGATGGTTCGGTCGGCCACCTATATGGGATATGTTTTTGTTTCCATGGGCTCAAAGAAGGGGTGAAGGTCCTTTCCATTGCTGCTTCTCCTATCCCTATGATCCATAAGGCTATTATGGGTATCCTAGCCTTGCGGTTTATTGGGGACAAGGTAGGGGATACTCTATTATACTATTGGGCTCCTATTATGACATAGATTGAGGCCCATGGCCGTGTTTATACTTAGGGAGAAGACATTCTTGGGACCACCTAACATGATTTATACATGGTGGTAAGATTACAGGGGCAGTCATTGAGTCACCATACTCTAGTTATGAGTTTGTTGTACGAGTGCATCACTCCTTATGGGAGAGGTGTACAGGTAGAGGATCCGGGTCAGTCGGGCGGGGAGGTGGAAAGGGATGACCGTACTCGGAAACCACACCAGCCAGGTGGATTTTCCGACTATTGCAGACATGGAGGCCACTCCTTATCGCACATGGCGGGTCATGGGGAGAGGAGACACGTACACCGATCACCCGCTATAGTAATTTGGTCAACTATTGGTCGGGGCACGAGGAAGTTGGAGACCCACCCCTTTGATAGAGTACCTCAGTAGTTTTGCCTCCCCTACATTGATATTCTTCCTCCAAAGGGGCTAGTATACGGGTTTGTTCGTGACGTCGGGGAGGTTCTAGAGGTTGAGGCTAGACTACGGTTACTCCTAGAGTTCCCATTGCAGCTAGAATGGTGGTTCATGTCTGAGGGGAAGTTGGTGCTCCTAGAGAACCTTTACTTCAAATCGGAGCCACTCCTACTCATAGTGGAGATGAGCCCATTGATGTGGACTTAGACTCTGAGGAGTTCACAGGAGAGGAGATAGAGGATGAGATGATGGGAGGTGAGGCCGGTGGGATGACCGAGGAAGATGATATCGATTCTAAATGTCATGACAAATCGGGATATCTTGAGGTCCGAGAGGGTGGAGGAGAGTGGAGAGAAGGTGGCCCTGATCTTAGAGGAGTTTCATTCTAAGGACTTAGTGGGAGATGATGAGTCCGTGGAAGGACACCACTTCTCTCCAAACTTGGGGAGGTTCCACAATCGGTGGTAGCATCAGTGGCAAGCATAGATCCTAGAGATCCCACCTGGATGCTTGGAGATCTCAGTGAGTTACTAATCTTTTCTAGATTTTGTTTTAGCTAGAAATGTTTAGTTGGTATTTCCCTTTTTTTTTTGTTTGTTTTTGAATTTATTTTTGGTGATTTTCTAACTTTTTATTTCTCTTTTTTATTTATTTGCAGCGACTACTGAGGGATGGCGATATTTGATTCATCGAGTGTGTTGATCCCTCGGAGAGTACTCAAGCCGAGCTTCTGCAGGACATTGGAGAGACTTCAGCGGTTGGTAGACATACTAATGTGCTTTCCCTATCTCGGAAGGTGACGAAGTTAGTGACCTCTCTTCGTAATGAGTTGGCTGGATATAGGACTACTGAGCGCTTGATTAGGAGGAGCCATTCTCACAGTGAGGCCACAACTATTGGCCGTGATCATGAGCCCTTAGGTCATTCAGAGCATCATTGTAGCAGGAGTCCTAGACATAGTTTTGCACCCTCTGAGGGATCCCATAGGGATCGAGAGATCATGGTTTCTTTTTGTAGTGATTTATGTTGGATGTTTATACGAGTGATTTTGTACTTTTTGGGGTCATTGATTATTTTGACCATGCTTAGTGCATGATGGCAACGTATGTAGAACATGATTTATATATATATATATATCTTTTTGGTTCTAAATCTTCTTGTATCTATCATTTTCTAATTTTTTTCCCATGTGTACACTAGATGCTTTTAGAATCTTTGTTTTTATATGCTTTTCAGAATGTATGCAATGGATGACAAGTGATAACAAATGTTGAATGCAGAATGTTTTTTTCTTTTATTTTTTTTTTGTAATGGTGACATGTGATGATGCAAAACATATCGTAGTATTGAACTTTTGGCTTCTTTGGGAAATGTTCATTGCTTCTTCTTATTTTGGAAAAATGTGATGAATATATAATAATAAAGAGATGAACTTGTCCCACTCCTAACTCCACACAACTAGTAAGATGCGAGGGCTCACCACCAAGAGTTTTGGAAGGACGTAAATTGTATGAGTTTGACTGAATGGAATGATGAGAGAAAGAAAAACCATTGATAGAAACCAAACTTAGACCTACACACTTACCCTACTCAAAACTACCACATAGTTCAGAAGGCAACTTACTTTCCAGTTTATCTAGACTTAGATCTATAAATGGCAACCTGGTTGACAAAATCTGGTTTTGAGGATTTGATCTCTTTGGAATTTGGATACTTAATCTTACTTAATACACTTTTCTTTGTATATTTTAAAATACTTTGAGATTTATTAATTTGTGTGAATGGACCCCTACACCCTACCCCATGCTACTAGTAAAAGCATGGGCTTGTCATCAAGCCAAGATATAGTTGAGTAAGGGCACTTCTTTCCTTTCCCAACTTCGCACCACTAGTAAGAGATGTGGGCTTATCACTTTGAAGGTTGGTGGGGCAAAAATTTTGTAAAATAAAATATTTTGTTTGCTTGGTATTTTTTATTCTATTTGATTTTGACACTTCTGATATGTGATTTTGGAATATCCTTGTTTCAAAGAGATGTAAGAGGGATAGATGTGACACCAAGAAGCTTCTAGAACAGACCATAGGTAAGAACAACTTCACCTAGTAGAAGGAAAGAGCAAAACCAAGTATGCAGGCCTTGGTATGGTTTTCGTCAATATTTGTCTGTCTAATTTGATGAAAAGATTTTGAAACTATTTGATGATATTATGAAAATTGAAGAGGTATGATTTGAATGCTTTTTCCAATATTTTCATAAGCTTACAATAAATTACTTAAGAATAAGTTCCTTGATTACAATATTTATGAAAAGAGTGAAAAAATGCAACAACCGAGTGACTAATGCAATGTAGGTAGATATAATATACGATGGTGGTTATGATGATTTATGCGTAAATCCATTTAAGATGTAAGGAATTGATGGTTTCATTGAATTCCTTACCTTCCAGTGTACACAAGAGATACTCATCATTTCCATAGTCTTTTATGAATCGGTATGGGCCCAACCACTTGGGCTGGAATTTCCTTTCTTTGTCGGTTTTCTTATCATTCCAACCGTTTAGTCTCGAACTAGATCTCCCTCATATATTTCTCATTCATAAACTTTTTTATTATATTTCCGACACATCGAGTCAGCATAGGCTCTATTCCGTTGTTCACAAATAACCTAGCCTCATCAAGGCTTTCCAACTGAGAGTGGTGTGCCTCTTTATAGGCTTCTTCTCCAAAAATCCTTGCAATGAGATGCGAGAGATTGGGTATTTCAATGTTAAGTGGGAGAATTGCTTCTGCCCTGAATACTAATGAGAAAGGGGTTACACCATTCAAGTTCTTATTGAGGTTCGATGGGCCCACAAGGCCGGATACAACTTTAAATGCCAATCCCATTTGTTCTCCTTAAATTTTTGAGGAGAATATATTTTAATGTTTTGTTTGTTGCTTCAGCTTGTCCATTGGCTTCGGGATAATAAATAGAGGTCGTATGATGGTTTATCTTGAATTTGCTTTGCATAACTCACGGACCTCCTCATTTTTTAAGGATGTGCCATTATCGAGATAATGACTTATGGGACACCGTACTTGTAAATAATTTTGTTCAAAATGAACTTAGTGATTACAGAACCCGACATGGTGGTGGGAGGCATGGCCTCTACCCATTTAGTAAAATATTTTGTGGTTGTGATTATAAATTTATGGCCATCTATTGACAAGGGAGAGAATTTCCCTATAAAATCTAGACCCCACGTGGAAAGGGCCATGCGGTTGCGATTAGTTGTAGATCTTGTGCTAGCATGTGAATCTCATGGGAGAATTCTTTGCATTTATGGCACTTTCACACAAAGTCTCTTGCATAATGTTCAAGAGTGGGCCAAAAATAACCCATATAATGTATTTTGCGGGTAGTGGCGTGGCCACCAAAGTTGCCTCCACATATCCCACTATGGGATTCGTAAAGAATATTCTTGGATTCTTCCATGTCAACACATCTTAAAAGTATGCCATCAAAGGCTTTACGATAGAGCACCTATTCTAAAACAACATATTTAGCAGTGATAAAGCGTAACTACCTTCTTTGTTGCGATGTGGCACCTTCTGGGTACGTATGGTCCATGATAAAATTGATGATGTCAGTGTACCAAGGACATGTAGATATGGGGGGCCTAGTTTCGATAAATTATATGCACTCATCAGGAAACTATAGGTCTACCATATCACCTCCATCTAATGGATTGTCTGTGCTACTTGAGTCTGCAACGATTTGTCCCTTAACAGATTTCTAGTTTACAAATGTCAATTCAAACTCACCCATTAAGGTTATGAAACGTCTAACCTTCCTAGATAAAGACCCTTACGTGAGGAATGTCCATAAATGATATGTCTTTACAATGACCCTTGTTTCTTGATTTAGCATGTAGTGTCTTAAACGTTTGATACGCAAATACTAATGCAAGGCATTATCTTTCTACTTGTGTGTAACGTGTCTCATAATCAAGCAACGTCGACAAATGAAGTAAAATGCATGTTCCCGTTTATCATCATCTTCTTGAGCCAACACACAAGCTAACGAAACATCGAGTTAGCCGCGAATACAAGATCAAAGGATGATATGCTCTAGGAGGCATTAACATGGGAGGACACAATAATAACCGTTTAACTACTTTGCTTTGTATATTTTAAAATACCAAGATTTATTAATTTGTGTGAATGGACCCACTACACCCTACCCCATGCTACTAGTAAGAAGCATGGGCTTGTCACCAAAGGCAAGATATACACGAGTAAGGGCACTTCTTTCCTTTTCCAACTTCGGACCACTAGTAAGAGATGTGGGCTTATCACTAAAGGTCTGTGGGGCAAAAAAGTGTGTAAAACAAAATATTTTGTTTACTTAGTACTTTTTATTCTATTTGATTTTGACACTTCGATCTGTGATTTTGGAATATTCTTGTTTCAAAGAGATGTAAGAGGGATAGATGTGACACCAATAATCTTCTAGAATAGACTGTAGGTAAGAATAACTTAACCTAGTAGAAGGAATGAGCAAAATAAAGTATGCAGGACTTGGTATGGTTTTTTCAATATTTGTCTGTCGAATTTGATGAAAAGATTTTGAAACTATTTGATGATATTATCAAAAGTTAAGAGATATTATTTGAATGCTTTTGCCAATATTTTTAGAAACTTATAATAAATTTCTTAAGAATAAGTTCCTTGATTACAAGATTTACGAAAAGAGTGAACAAAATGAAACAACCGAGTGACTAATGCAATGTAGGTAGATATAATATACGGATGGTGGTTTTGATGGTTTATGTGTAAATCCATTTAAGATGCAAGGAATTCATGATTTCATTGAATTCCTTGCCTTCTAGTATGTACACAGAGATACGCAATATTTCGTAGTATTTCATGAATCGGTATGGGCCCAACCACTTGGGCTGGAATTTCCTTCCTTTGCTAGTTTTCTTATCAATCCAAATTGTCTTGTCTCGAACTAGATCTCCCTCATATATTTCTCGCTCATAAACTTTTTTATTATATTGTCGGCACATTCGGTCAACATAGGCTCTATTTCGTTATTCGCGAGATAACTTTGGCCTCATCAAGGATTTTCAATCGAGAGTGGCGTTCCTCTTTGTAGGCTTCTTCTCCCAATATCCTTGCAATGAGATATAGAGACTGGTATTTAAACCTCAAGCGGGAGAACCGCTTTTGCCCCAAATATTAATGAGAAAGGGGTTTACCTGTTGGAGTTCTTATTGAGGTTTGATGGGCCCAAAGGCTAGGTACAACTTTAAATGCCAATCCCATTTGTTCTCCTTAACTTTTTTGAGGAGAATAGATTTTAATGTTTTGTTTATCACTTTAGCTTGTCCATTTCCTTCGAGATAATAAAGAGATGATGTGTGATGGTTTATCTTGAATTTTCTGCATAACTCATGGACCTCCCCATTTTTAAGGATGTGCCATTGTGCTCGAGATAATGAATTTTGCGACACCGTACCTATAAATGATTTGGTTTAGAATGAACTTACGATTCATCGAACCCGAGACGGTGGTGAGAGGCATGGCCTCTACCCATTTAGAAAAATATTTTGTGGCTGTGATTATAAAGTTATGGCCATCTGTTGACGAGGAGAGAATTTCCCTATAGATTCTAGGCCCCATGTGGAAAAGGGTCATGGGGTTGTGATCGGTTGTAGAGCTTGTGCTAACATGTGAATCTCATGGAATAATTCTTTACATTTATCACACTTGCACGTAAACTCTACTACGTGATGTTAAAGAGTGTGCCTAAAATAACCCATCTAATGTATTTTACGAGTAGTGGCGTGGCCACCAAAGTGGCCTCCACACATCCCACTATGGGATTTGTAAAGAATCTTCTTGGATTCTTCCATGTCAACACATCTTCAAAGCATGCCATCGAAGGCTTTACGATAGAGCACCTATTCTAAAATAACATATTTAACAGCAATAATGCGTAACCGCCTTCTTTATTTACGATGTGGCACCTTCTGGGTACGTATGGTCCATGATAAAATTGACGATCTCAGTGTACCAAGGACATGTAGATATGGGGGGCCTAGTTTTGATAAAGTATATGCACTCATCGGGAAAATATAGGTTTACCGGATCACCTCCATCTAATGGATTGTCTGCTAACGATTATGTAATGATTTTCCCATTAACGAATTTCTAGTTTACAAATGTTAATTCAAACTCACCCATTAAGGTAATGAAACATCTAGCCTTCTTAGATAAAGACCCTTGCATGAGGAATGTATGTAAATGATCTGTCTTTATAATGACCCTTGTTTCTTCATTTAGCATGTAGTGTCTTAAACATTTCATTACAAAATACTATGGCAAGGCATTCTCTTTTGCTTGTGTGTGACATGTCTCATAATCAAGCAATTTCCGACTAATGAATTAAACGCATGTTCCCATTTATCATCATCTTGTTTAGCCAACATGCAAGCTAACAAAAAACCAAAGAGTAGCACATACAAGATCAAAGGATGATCTGGTCTAGGAGGCATTAACATGGGAGGAGACAAAAATAAGAATTTAACTGCTTTGCTTTGTATATTTTAAAAAACCGAGATTTATTAATTTATGTGAATGGGCCCACTACACCATACCCCATGCTACTATTAAGAATCATGGGCTTGTCACCGAAGGCAAGATATACAGTAAGGGCATTTATTTCCTTTCCCAACTTCGCACCACTAGTAAGAGATGTGGGCTTATCACCAAAGGTTGGTGGGGCAAAAAAGTGTGTAAAATAAAATATTTTGTTTACTTAGTATTTTTTATTCTATTTGATTTTGACACTTCTGATCTGTGATTTTGGAATATTCTTGTTTCAAAGAGATGTAAGAGGGATAGATGTTAGACCAATAAGCTTCTGAGAAACAGTGCATCAGGTAAGAACAACTTAACCTAGTAGAAGGAATGAGCAAAACCAAGTATGCGGGACTTGGTATGGTTTTTGTCAATATTTTTCTGTCGTTTAATTTGATGAATATATTTTGAAACTATTTGATGATATTATGAAAATTGAAGAGATATTATTTGAATGCTTTTACCAATATTTTCAGAAGCTTATAATAAATTGCTTAAGAATAAGTTCCTTGATTACAAGATTTACGAAAAGAGTGAACAAAATGAAACAACCGAGTGACTAATGCAATGTAGGTAGATATAATATACTGAGATGGTGGTTTTGATGATTTATGCATAAATCCATTTAAGATGCAAGGAATTAATGATTTCATTGAATTCCTCTCCTTCTAGTGTACACAAGAGATATGCATTGTTTCCGTAGTCTTTCATGAATCGGTATGGGCCCAACCACTTCGGCTAGAATTTCCTTCCTTTGCCTCTGTTTTCTTATCAATCACTGTCTTGTCTCGAACTAGATCTCCCTCATATATTTCTCACTCATAAACATTTTTACTATATTGCCGGCACATTCGGTCAACATAGGTTCTATTCCGTTGTTCGCAAAATAACCTAGCCTCATCAAGGCTTTTCAACCGAGATTGGCGTGCCTCTTTGTAGGCTTCTTCTCCCAATATCCCTTGCAATGAGATGCGAGAGGCCGGGTATTTAAACCTCAAGTGGGAGAACTACTTCTACCCCGAATATTAATGAGAAAGGGGTTGCCCTGTTGGAGTTCTTATTGAGGTTCGATGGGCCCACAAGGCCGGGTACAACTTTAAATGCCAATCCCATTTGTTCTCCTTAACATTTTTGAGGAGAATAGATTTTAATGTTTTTTTTCTCACTTCAGCTTGTCTATTGTCTTCGGGATAATAAAGAGAGGTTGTGTGATGGTTTATTATGAATTTTCTCCATAACTTACGTAGCTCCTCATTTTTAAAGGATGTGCCATTGTCCAAGGTAATGACTTGTAGGACACCGTACTTGTAAATGATTTGGTTTAGAATGAACTTAGCGATTACAAAACCCGAGATGGTAGTGAGACGCATGGCCTCTACCCATTTAGTAAAATATTTTGTGGCTGTGATTATAAAGTTATGGCCATCTTTTGATGAGGAGAGAATTTCCCTATAAAAATGTAGGCCCCATGTGGAAAAGGGCCAAGGGGTTGCGATCGGTTATAGAGCTTGTGTAAGCATGTGAATCTCGTGGGAGAATTATTTACATTTATGGCACTTGCGCACAAACTCTACTACATCATCTTAAAGAGTCTGCAAAAAATAACCCATCTAATGTATTTTACGAGTAGTGGTGTGGCCACAAAAGTGGCCTCCACATATCCCACTATGGGATTTGTAGAGAATCTTCTTGGATTCTTCCATGTCAACACATTGTAAAAGCATGCCATTGAAGGATTTACGATAGATCACCTATTCTAAATTAACATATTTAATAGCAATAATGCGTAACCGCCTTCTTTGTTAGGATGTGGCACCTTCAGGGTACCTATGGTCTATGATAAAATTGACAATGTCGGTGTACCAAGGACATGTAGATATTGGGGGCCTAGTTTTGATAAATTATATGCACTCATCAGAAAATATAGGTCTACCAAATCACCTCCATCTAATGGATTGCCTACTAACGATTCTCGTAATTATTTGTCCCTTAATAGATTTCTAGTTTATAAATGTTAATTCAAACTCACCCATTAAGGTTATGAAATGTCTAGCCTTCTTAGATAAATACCCTTGCATTTGCAATGTCTGTAAATGATCTCGTATTTACAATGATCCTTGTTTCTTGGTTTAGCATGTAGTGTCTTAAACATTTCATTGCAAATACTATCGCAAGGCATTATCTTTACTGCTTGTGTGTAACATGTCTCATAATCAAGCAACGTCGACTAATGAAGTAAACGCATGCTCACATTTATCATCATCTTCTTGAGCTAACATGCAAGCTAAAAAAACACCGGTAGCCGCGAATACAAGATCAAAGGATGATCTGGTCTAGGAGGCATTAACATGGGAGGAGACAATAATAATCATTTAACTTGCTTTGCTTTGTATATTTTAAACTACCGAGATTTATTAATTTGTGTGAATGTACCCACTATACCCTACCCCGTGTTAGTAGTAGGAAGCATGGGCTTGTCACCAAAGGCAAGATATAGGTGAGTAAGGGAACTTCTTTCCTTTCCGAACTTGGCACCACTAGTAAGAGATGTAGGCTTATCACCGAAGGTTGGTGGGAGTAAAAAGTGTGTAAAATAAAATATTTTGGTTACTTAGTATTTTTTTATTATATTTGATTTTGACACTTCGATCTGTGATTTTGGAATATTCTTGTTTTAAAGACATGTAAGAGGGATAGATGTGACACCAATAAGCTTCTACAAAAGACCTTAGGTAAGAACAACTTAACCTAGTAGAAGGAATGAGCAAAACCAGGTATGCAAGCCCTTGGTATGGTTTTTGTCAATATTAATCTTTCGAATTTGATGAAAATATTTTGAAACTATTTGATGATATTATGAAAATCGAAGAGATATTATTTGAATGCTTTTGCCAATATTTTCATAAGCTTATAATAAATTGCTTAAGAATAAGTTCCTTGATTACAAGATTTACAAAAAGAGTGAACAAAATGAAACAACCGAGTGACTAATGCAATGTAGGTAGATATAATATACATATGGTAGTTTTGATGATTTATGTATAAATCCGTTTAAGATGCAAGGAATTTATGGTTTCATTGAATTCCTCGCCTTCTAGTGTACACAAGAGATACGCATCGCTTCCGTAGTCTTTCATGAATCGGTATGGGCCCAACCACTTGGGCTAAAATTTCTTTCCTTTCTCAATTTTCTTATCAATCCAATTTTCTAGTCTCAGAAATAGATCTCCCTCATAAATTTCTCATCTGTAAACTTTTTTATTATATTACCAAAGACATCTAGTCAAAGCATAGGCTCTATTTCGTTGTTCACGGATAACATAGCTTCATGAAGGCTTTCCAACTGAGAGTGGCGTGCCTCTCTGTAGGCTTCTTCTCCCAAAATCCCTTGTAATGAGATGCGGAGATTGGGTATTTCAACCTCAAGAAGGATAACTACTTCTTCCCGAATACTAATGAGAAAGGGGTTTTCCTTGTTGGAGTTCTTATTGAGGTTCGATGGGCCCACAAGGCTTGGTACAATTTTAAATGCCAATCCCATTTGTTCTCCTTAAATTTTTTAAGGAGAATAGATTTTAATGTTTTATTTGTCACTTCAGCTTGTCCATTTCCTTGGGGATAATAAATAGAGGTTCGTGATGGTTTATCTTGAATTTGCTGCATAACTCCTGAACCTTCACATTTTTGAAGGATGTGCCATTGTATCGACATAATGACTTGCGTGACAACGTACTTGAAAATGATTTGGTTCGAATGAACTTACCAATTGCAAAACTCGACACGGTGGTTAGAGGCATGGCCTCTACCCATTTAGTAAAATATTATGTGGTTGTGATTATAAAGTTATGGCCACCTATTGATGAGGGAGAGAATTTCCCTATCAAATCTAGGCCCCATGTGGAAAAGGGACATGGGGTTACAATCGGTTGTAGAGCTTGTGCTAGCATGTGAATCTCATGGGAGAATTATTTGCATTTATGGCACTTGCGCACAAACTCTACTACATCATGTTCAAGAGTGGGCCAAAATAACCCATCTAATGTATTTTGCAGGTAGTGTCGTGGCCACCAAAGTTACCTCCACATATCCCACTATATGATTCGTAAAGAATCTTCTTGGATTCTTCCATGTCAACACATCTTAAAAGCATGCCATTGAAGGCTTTACAATAGAGCACCTTTTCTAAAATAACATATTTAGTAGCGATAATGCGTAACTACCTTCTTTGGTGTGATGTGGCACCTTCTGGGTATGTATGGTCCATGATAAAATTGATGATGTCAGTGTACCAAGGAAATGTAGAGTTGGGGGCCTAGTTTAGATAAAGTATATGCACTCATCGGGAAAGTATTTGTGTACCAGATCACCTCCATCTAATGGATTGTCTACTAACGAGTCTGTAATGATTTGTCCCTTAATGGATTTCTAGTTTACAAATGTTAATTCAAACTCACCCATTAAGGTTATAAAACATCTAGCCTTCTTAGATAAAGACCCTTATGTGAGGAATGTTCGTAAATGATCTATCTTTACAATGACCCTTGTTTCTTGGTTTCACATGTAGTTTCTTAAACGTTTCAATGCAAATATTATGGCAAGGCATTATCTTTCTATTTGTGTGTAACATGTCTCATAATCAAGAAATGTCCTGATCGATGAAGTAAACCGCATGTTCCTATTTATCATCATCTTCTTGAACCAACATGCAAGCTAACTAAACATCAGTAGCCTGCAAATACAAGATCAAAGGATGATCTAGTCTAGGAGGCATTAACATGGGAAGAGACAATAATAAGTGTTTAACTAATTCGAAGGATTCATTTCATTCTTCCGTCTAATCAATGTTATAGTCTTTCTTCAATAAATTATTGATTCGATGAACAACAAAACCTAAGTCCGGGATGAACCTTCAAATTGCACCGAGCTTCCAAAGGAATGATCGATACTGCACTCGTCGATGGTGGAATCATCTCAAGAACAACCTGGATTTGTGATGGATCGACATAAATCCCTCATGAAGATATAATCTAGCCTAGAAGTTTGCCTCTTATTACACCAAATACGTATTTCTCTAGATTCAATGTGACACCATATTTGATTAATCATGAGAGAATGATAAGGAGTACCTCTCGGGTGATCACAAGTGCTTCTTGGCCTTAGCTAACAAGTCATCCATGTAGGATTCCACAATTTTATGAATAATATCATGGAATATGTATGTCATTTACCATTGGTATGTAGCACCAACATTTTAAAGACTGAATGTTATGACAAAGTGTAACAATAAGTTCCCCAAGGAATTATAAATGTTGTCTTGGCTTGATCCTATTCGAGAGAATTTTATTTGATTATATCTCGAGAACCCATCCATGAGAGACAAAATCTCAAATCTAGTTGTTGCGTAAACAATGACGTCGATGGATGGTAGTGGGAAATCATCTTTGAGGAAATCTTTATTAATGTCCCAAAAGTCTATGTAAATGCGTATCTTCCCATTCTTTTTTAGAACATGGACACTATTAGATACCCATTGTGAATAATCGACTGGTTTGATGAATCCTACCCGAGAAGTTTTATTACTTCTTTTTCACCATGAGAGCCACTTTTTATTTCATTGGTCTTGACTTTTGTTTAATTGGTTTTGCATCTGGTTTGGTGACAAGATTATGCAATCGCGATATGTGTTGCAATTCCTGTCATTTCATTGTAATTAAATGCGAAAGCCTTTTGATGTTCCTTGAGGATCTGAGTATGTATTTATATCTCCTCTGGAGTTAACGAGGATCCTAACTTCAAAATCTTTTGTTCTTCCTTCATGCCAATATTTATGTCAATTGTTCATTCGATTAAGGAAACATTTCCTTCTTCAAATTCGAGAGGGGGTCGAAGGTAGTTCCAAACCTTCTCCATTTTCTATGTTTTACATATCGAGTTTATTTTGTGAAGGAGATTCTATCATGGGATTCCCAAAATAGGAAGAGGAAGATGGGATTAGGGAGAAATCTACTATGGGATGAGTGAGATGCAATTCCGCATAGGTGTTTAGATATTCAAGAGTTGTTCTATCGCTGTCAAAATGATCTAGGATGGTAGACTCATTCTCAGTTTCTATATGTGTCAAGACTGGTATTGTTGGCATTTTTCACACCAATGGTTCAGTATGAAGTGATACCATGAAACTTGTATTTTCCAGCTCACTACTTGGTGTGAAACGAGAAGCTGAGGTTGTTATTGAATCAGCGAGAAGGTTTTGTTCTCATGGGATTGCTTCGATTGATATGAAGTCGAATCCCTTGGTTAGATCTAACACCGTTGTTTTATAGAGTTGTAAGTGTTCAGATCTAGTTTCGTATACCTCAAATACTTGGTTTGTAACTAATTATGAGTCTCCTAGCACTCTAATATTATCAATGCCCATCCTTTTAGCTATGATAAGACCAAGGAGAAGGGCTTCGTATTCAGCCCCGTTGTTCGTACATTCGAAGTTTAATTTAAAGGAAAAAGGTAGGATCTTTCCCTCAGGAGAAGTAAAGATCACACCTGCCCCGCTCCAAAATGGCATCTAGCTCCATCGAAGTGGAGAGTCCAACATTTGTTTAGAAAAATGGATGTTGAGACATTCTTTGTGTCCACTTCTTCTACCTCGGTTACTTCCACCATACAAACTTCATCTACTGGAAGGGAGCCAATTCCTAGGGTGTATCCCATACCCATGGAATCAAATGGTAGGAGAATGGGTAGATCTTTCTCTAGTAACTTGAAAATTCTTGTGGTAGTTCCTAATGACACTATCTCTATGACATTAGTCTCATTTTTGAGTTTCGGAATGCCTTCAACTAGATTCGTGATTTCTAATTTTGTTGTAGGTATCAACTTT
This sequence comes from Taxus wallichiana var. yunnanensis, assembly GCA_018340775.1. Taxonomy (NCBI): domain Eukaryota; kingdom Viridiplantae; phylum Streptophyta; class Pinopsida; order Cupressales; family Taxaceae; genus Taxus; species Taxus wallichiana. The sequence goes on from CM031233.1 coordinate 174,177,068, forward strand.
ACTTTTGGTTTTGAATTGATTGGTTTGTTAAGTTGATTTGTTGGGAGTTCAAACTCAGAGTGAATGCCTGGTCTTTTCTTCAAATCATTAGGTGTATATCAAATGGTTTTGGGTCACCTTGTGCCACAAATATTTTTCCCAGGTGTAAAAATATTATTTCCTGGAATAACGTGGAAGGGATTTCCTTCATGTGATCTATCCATGGTCAACCGAGAATCATATTATAGTTGGTTTCCGATCTATGATATAAAATTTGGTGAGAACTGTCTTGGGTCTCAAGGTGACTAGTAGCACTATAGTCCCAATTGAAGTGGTGTTGAGGCTATCATAACCCCTTAGCGTATTTCATATTGTGAAACAGTTTGTTTCTCCATATCCTGAATTTTGAAGAAAAGAGAAGGGTAATATGTTAACTGCTGCCCCATCATCAATCATTGCATGTTTAACGTAATTATTATAAATCCATACCTAAACATATAAAGTTGGGTCACCTCTATGTGTAATTTTAGTGTCTGTTGGCATTTTGCTTATATCAAATATAAACTCAGTATCCCTATTTGTCTACCCGAGGGTAGACGTCAAAGTCTACATGGTTTACTTGCATTTCAGGAGGGGGAGTGATGTTAATCAGATGACCAAGACCTAGTGCTTCTAAGAGAGTAGCCCTATGAGTGGGAGAGTTTTTCAACAAATCCAAGAAGGAAATGTGAGAGAAGGTCTTTGTTAGGTCATTAATTAGATCGTAAGTGCCTATGGGTTTTACCAGTGTTTGTTGAATGTTGTCTAGTTCTAATGGGTAGGTTGGAATTGGTTGAGAAGAATAATCTTGTGTTCTTGTTATGGTTTCTACGGGTAGCTCGATGTCTAACTCTACCAAACCAACTATCTTGGTTTGTGGTCGAGTTCCTAATTGGGGTGCAACTGGTGGGTTTAATGAAGTTGAGGCTTCATGATCATTGTTTCCTATTATAACACCCTTAATCATCCCATTTGGATCTAACATGTTATTATTAGAGTGGTTTGCGAGAGGATCATTAAAAATATTGAGGGGTGCATTTTGTGGGAAAACTACCCCCGTATAAGTGTTTGGCATGGGCAATGCAGAATTTGCCAAAAACATATCTATAAAGAGTTTTATTTGCTATTCTAAAAAATGTTGCATGAATTTATCGTAGTCACAAAGATGTCCTAGTATCATGGCCTTGAATCTTGTGGAACCCACAATAAAAGTTGGGATTATAGTTTCAAGGTTGTTGGTTTGAAACCCGTGTGGTCCAAAACTCGATTAGGTTCTTTGGTTGTTAGAGTTAAAACATTGAGGTTGTTGCCTTTGGTTTTGACCACGATATCTAGTTGGGTTTCGTTGGGCCTTGTGTCCGGATTTTTGTTGTTGTTGTTGTTGTCATGGTGGACGATTGAAATCCACTACATTGATTTTTGGGGTGAAGTTATTACTTTCTTTGATTGTTAACGGGTGGTGGAATGTTCACGACGTTTGCCCTTTTAACTGGTGCGTGACTCCATTTGTCGTGACACCGTTGTTTTTGTTAAGGATCTTGGGTCCTTGATTGGTGTTCCCAACATTAGGATAATCCATATTATTTTGATTGGGAATGACTAATTTCCTATTTGATCCATAGGTCTTATGACCACCGCCTCTATTCTTTGATTGATTCGGAGGGCACTCTTGAGTAGTTCATTATAAGTTCTTAGGGGGAATTTTGGACTTCTTCCTTTATCTCTCTCGTTGAGATAATGAAGGAATGAGTCGCATAGTTCCATTTGATCCCTATTTGGAGCACTTCCTGATGAGTAGAGGAATGTGCACCATATTTGAATAAAATGAGTAGTGGATTCATTATGCTCTTGTTTAATATGTAGGAATTCGCTGATTCCCATTCTTAACAATTTATTCATATCAAAAGCTTTGATAAACTCTAACACAAGTTGTTTGAATGAGTGTATCGAGGCTTTAGGTATTTTGTAATACCAATCAAGGGAAATACCCTCTAAGGTTTTAGGGAATATCTTTGCAACAACCGCATTCCAAGGAGCAATTCTTGAATGGCCATGGCACGTGCCTAGATATGTGCATTTGGATCTCCTCCCCTTTTTATTTGAGAAAATCATGAAGAGGTCTTGAAGCATGACACTTCGTATATATTGAAATTTAGAGGCTCTTTTAAATATTCTTAGTAAGTCCCTACTTGTATAGGTTTCACCATGAATGGTGTTTGTTAAGGGGGTGGGGTGGAATGGGTTATTGATATGGCATAGTATATGTATTTGCAGGGACATAAGGAAATCCTTGTGGTTGAGTGAACATCCTAGGAGAGGATAACATGTCTCCCTATGGTGATTTTGAATAAATGTTTAAGTAGGGAGGAGCATTGCTCTGGTATGGGTTGTTTGGTGCTAAGCTAGGAGGTATCATACTTTCAACTGGAGCGGCATTTGAAAATGTGGTTCTAGTTGGTGTTTGCTATGGATAGTTATATGAATGTTGAGGAGGCATGCCTAACGTGCCTATTCCTATGAGGAGGTCAACTTGGCTGGGATGATGCGGAGGGTTGGGAATTCCTGCTTGCCCAAAATGTGAATTTTGATTTTCTTGGGCAAGTTCTAATCCTCTAACCTTCTCAACCAAAGTCGAGATGACCTCAATCGGTGATGACCCCATGCTTTGCCTTAGTGGATGTTGTTGTATACCTTGAGGTTGTAGAGGGGTGTGGTACCTGCTATAAATTGATCATTACCCTACCAAGCTTCACCGAGAGTATTTCCCATAAGTGGAGGGATGGGGGTGTTTTCTTGGAGCATGGTATCGGGTTGTGTTTGCAAACTTCCTATAGGTGGGTACATGTTTTTGAATCATTGTTTGCTTCTAGTGTAGAATGCTAAATACTCCTTATCCAAAAATGGGAGTGGATTTGATCATTTCTTGATTTGTGGTCTAAGCAAAACTCGAGGAGATAAAATGGATTCTCCAGTAAACATCATATTGTTAGAGCCCGAGGGTTACGGTTGTTACGTTTGTGTTAGCTTATCCAACTCCTCAATTCGGAATGAAGAACTAGAGCTAGTTCTCGAGGAGGAGTCTGTGATGACAAGTAGTTACTTGAATAGTTGTCAGCCCATGCAGAAAGTGAGGGTGACGGTTGTCTATTTGTTTAACCATAATATGCTTCGAGACCTAAGAGAGGTCTGCCATATGTGTCGTATCCCAACATATTCAAGGAGTATGTAAATACCTACGAGAATAATGGGAAAGATCAAATATGGATAAAATAAATGAAAATAAAATGGGAACAGTTGTTTGTTTCGCGTCGGGTTCACCAATTTTGTACGATAGAAAAGTGACATGTGAGCATGATAATCTTCAAGAAGCCTTTCTTCGTACCCGACCTCCCGAGGTCGTGCCGAGACAGCCGGTGGAAATTTAGTATGTGGAAATATGTCCAAGCTAATTAGGCAATCTTATATCCTCGACACATAATAATGGGATTTGCAAATATAAGGCAAAGAAAGCTCTCCTAACCTAAATCGGGGTAATGGATCATTCAGATATAATAGCTACTCGTAGGCTCCAATCAATGTCGAGCTCTGACCGAAATCCTATCTTTTGGTTATTGGATAAGTGGAAAGTGGCTTGTAGGTGATTCGTATATATTTCTAGACAAGGTCATGGAAAATGGTAGTGAGAGGTGTAGTGGATCTTCCAGAATTTTATGGACGATTCTCTGGTCTAGTCCAGAAAACCCTAGCCTGATTGGATGCTATGTTTAATACGAAAACTATCTAGATAATGTCTGGCGGAAGTGGTGAGGATCTGAATATGAGTGTACATAAACCGGTGTCAATGTCTGATTGATTAGCAGGCCCATTGGGTTGTGGGATATGTGGATCACAATCGTAAGTTCATGGTTGTTGTGGACATCCTATGGTCATGTGAGGAATCAATCTCTTCTTCCGACTATCTAGTAGTCGTAAGATTTTTCAGCCTCTATGTTTAAAACTAGAAGGCATCATGCGATCTTCTTAGAATACCTTACGGGTGTTCTGGCAACTTGTATACGTAAGCCAGTATCTATGTCAAAGAGGAGATCTCCTGCATTTGGCTGTGGAACTAAAGGATCACAACCAAATATTTTTTCTCTTTCGGGTTCTTATATGGTCATGCAGATATCCTATCAAGGCAATCTATAGTTAGGTTGACCTGACCAGAATGTGTATGCTTTGTCATCTTAAATATTCAACTCTCTCAATTGTTCACTAATTACTTGTGGGTTTATTGTCATTTGAGAGACCTGAATCCTAAGCCCTTGATCTATATCCATTAATGTTGCGAAGAGATTTGGTTGAGGTACTACTGGTTCGAATACGTAATCCCTGGGCTCTCTGGGTCCCGTAATTGTCATGCAAAAATGATTCAACTTTAACTGAAATGAGTAAACTAACTATGAAATATATATCTACACTATGCTTATATTCTGTTTATTTTTGTATTTTTGATGATGTATATTTGAACGAAATTTAAAGAGCAGCTATTCTAATATATTTAGATAATGGACAATTAATCTAATAACAAAATTAAAACAAGCAAGTTAGCCTGATGTAGCTATTTGCTTGTGCATTTGTGAGTTTATCCTAAATATTTAAATAACTAACTAGTTTAATTGAAATACTTCCAATCTTACCTCAGAAGTGAGGAACGAATCATAGTTTCTCAGAAACTATCATTCCCCACATGACCTCCCCGACAATACTGAGAGCGAATTTTAACTGAAATAATCAAATTTACTTGTCTATTTGATATATTTTAACTACCACTTTGATAGCTCAAACCTGGAGTTTTACAGAACAATGGTAAATCCAGTTGTGTCGTGACTTGTCCCCTTAGTGTGATCTTCTTGTTCTTTCGTGTTCTCGTGAATCAACAAAAATGTGAATGTGATAGCATCAACAAAAGAAGATACTCGAACAATGGCAGCTTTTGATATAAATCGAATACAATACAAGTAAGAGAGGCATAGTGCAAGTGAACAGAGCTTGACTATGCAATTCCTAGTAGGATTTATATCGGGATACAATGCAAATATACCGAGAATTCTAGGATCTATTTCTTGTGAAAAACAAAACCTGCAACTCTAATATTATCAAATGAAATCTAATCTAGAACTGAAACTTATGCTAAGTCGATCGTGTGTATGACAACAATGGGATAAAATTAAAACATGAAGATCAAATGATCTCTAAAACAGAAAGGAGAGGATGAGAATTCATGCAAAATCTAAACCTATTGAAACTCATGGAAGAACTTCAAAACACATTGAATAATCAAACATGGAAGGAGAGGGGCCATTTGCTTGTGGACAAGCTGGGTATTTATAGCATTTGGATTTACCAGAGGGTAACTTGGAATTGAACTCTTTTACTATAAACAAAGAGAAAACACTATTTACTAGGTGGCCAAAACATAAATGCAAGCTATAGTGGTTGAGGAATGCGGGTGAAATTTGAATTTTTACATTTGACGAAATCGTCAGAACGTTATGGAAAACATGCATAGGACCGCCGCCCTATGTAGGGTGGCAAGATTCAGGCCACCGCCCTATCTTGGGCAGCGGTCACGGGACCGCCACCTAGGTAAGACGGCGGTATTGTAACTTAACGACCAAAATGTAAAGAAAAGGGGGTAAAGGTTAGAAAAAAACATGTGGAGGCTGGATAAATCATTTGGGATGCAAATGTATACTTGGCAAGATTTTCTGGATTTCGAACACCTTGCGAAGAGATCTAAATCATCATTGGGGTTTTCGTAACCTCTTTCTGGTGGTACAATACCTTACAATTTTGGGTACGTACATACAATCTAGTATATATTTTTTGTTACATTACTACCTCAAAGGCCTATCATGTCTTAGATCCCGAGACATAAAAGTTATATGAGATTCAAGATATGGTTTATGATGAGTCGTCATTTGACTCATTTCCACACAAAAAAGATTCAGTACTGACCTCATCTCATATATTACTCTCACACTCATATGATGAACATAAATAATATTCACCCAAGAAATTTAAGAAAAAAAAAGAGTTTTTGTTGATCTTGGTTATTTGTAAAATAATTCTTCACATCAGGAGTATCATCAAAATTTTAAATGGGTCCAAAACATCATTAGGGCATACCACCTAAACTCTCTCCTAGATAATTCGCCAAGAGTTAGAACCAAAATACAAGTCGAAAAAGAGGTAAATGTTGAACTAATGAGTTCATTAATATCACCGAAACCAAAATATTTTGAGAGACACTCACTTAACGAAAGGAGAAGGGCCATGGATGTTAAATATGACTCCTTGATTTAGAATCGAACATGTGAACTTATTGATCTACCTATAGGAAATAAATCCATTAGCTACAAATGGATGTTGAAAGCGAAATACAAGGCATATAGATCTATCGATATGTACAAAGCACATATAGTTATAAAGGGATATGATGAATAATAAATAATTGATAACAAGGATAATTTTGCAGCCACTATGAAGATCCAAACCATCGAGTGTTCTATGCTCAAAAACATAAAAAGGACATAAACTTTAGTACATGGATATAAAAAAGTGCTTTCTTAAATGGTGATCTCAAAGAAGAGATATTCATGACCCAACCACAAGGATTCATGGACGGAAACATCCTAAAGAGTATGGATTCACACATAGCCCTCAAATTTAAATTTATATATCAAAAGGATGTTTATAAAGACTTTTATTTTGGTTTTTATGTGAATATCTTGTGATCACATGGAGTTAAGAAAATCTCATCAAAGATATTAAGAATGATATAAAGAAATCCTTCGACATGAAATATTTAGGGACACTTCACTACTATCATGGCTTGAAGATATTATAGAAGAAGCATCATATTTTTATCTTCAATGATATTATATATGCTAAGACACTCCTCAAAAATTGCAATTGTAAACCTATATCCACTCAAATGGAGAAAGGTTTGACACTTTCTACATTTTAGGATTCACCTCAAGTAGATGCTACTCACTACAGGAAGCTTATTCAAAGTCTCATTTATTTGACTTATAACAGCTAAGAGTTTTCTTTTTTGTCAACTATCTTTCAAGATTCATGCACGAGCCAAATTTTTTTGACAAGGTAGCATCAAATCATGTTGTGACATATGTCTAATGTACACTTGATTATGGTCAATAATATTAGAATAAATCTCAATTATTCTTACAAGGATATACCAACTTAGTTTATGTCATATCCATTGATGACATGAAATTAACTATACGATATGTTTTTCATCTCGGATCAAGACCTATTTAGTATACTAATAAGAAGAAATTTTTGTTTCTCTCTCATATAATGAGGCGAGTATCATGTTGCATGAGGATATGTGTGTAAAATAATTTGGTTGCTTCGCATCCTAGTTGATATGGGCATTCTTGAAGAAAATCCACCCATCATTCATTATGATAATTAGGGTGTGTTGAATCTTGAGAAGAATCTAATTTTCCATGATTAAAAAAGCACATTGAGGTCGAATGTCACTAGATTCGATAACACGTCTTTAACCCCATCTAGCTCCAATAATTTACAATATATTCTCGGGTAGCTTATATTCTCATGAAGTCTCTTGGAAAGGTGAAATTTCAACTATTTCAATGTTATTATAAATACGTAAATAAATATTACATTGTCATTGATTTATGGTTATTCCACTAACCTATTGGTTTAGTTAGTTCTAGTAATTTTCATGTAACTCGCTTACCATCTTCAATAGCTATATATACCCTTCTCCCTCATGAATAATAGATCGATTTTTTTGTCTTGTCTTACAAAGAATAGAAAAGGGGTTTGTGAGATATGAGAAACTTTTCATTTTTAGTATATGAAGTCTCATGTTCATTTCAACTACATTAAATTAGGGACACTGAGCTCAAGAGATAAAATATGCATTTGGAAACATGAAATATGGTTAAGTCCTTGATTTTAATATTTCTCTCACATTAAACACCCTATATCTTTGTTAACATAGTTTGGCTTAATCGAGGTCGATGATGTTTTATACGGAGTTACACCCTAGAAATAGGGGAAAATATGAGGAAAGGAGATAAGAGGGGATATAAAATGTGATTTTCACCTGATTAGGACAAGTGTTGATGAGGATTTTAATGAGAGTGAGAAGAAGGGGGGTGTAAACTAGCTCTCAGGGATTAATAGTTGTTTTGCATGTGTTTAGGGGCTAACTAAGAGAGGGGGAGCACATGTTTTTTCTCACATCTCCCTTACAACCTAGGACAAATAAAATGGAATAAGTGTCCTTCAAAAATGTTCCAAGTGGGTCCGTAACATGAGGAAGGGGTCTAATTTTTAATTATGCTAACATAATGGTTCTGTTAGAAGTCAATATGACGAAATAAGAAGATATATAGGAGGAGAACACTTTTATGTCCCTCATGTTTTGTCACACAAAGGTAAAAGGTTAAATGGATAGAAAGGTACAAAAAAATGCATAATCATATAAGTGATGTTGATGTTATCATTCCAATGCAAAATTAGAGCACGAGGGTTGACTTTTCTCGGATTGGGAAAAAAGTTAGATTTTAGAGGTGAAACCTTATATTATTTCGATTCTAAAGAATAAATGGATTAATTTCAACCAATTTAAATAATTTACTCAATATGAAAATTCAGTAATGACACCACTCAACCTTTTTTTCCCATTTTTTCTAAAAACATATAAAGGAAAAAAGGGACTTGCTCCACCACCGATACCTTGTGATGCCACATTTTCCGGGAGCGCTAAGCTTAAAGGGGTCCCCTCTCGCCTACACCTCGTGGTTCCACATGTCATCCTCTCGATTGGCTGCGGGTTGGTAGGAAAATTAGGAAAATTTTCTCAAAATTTTCTGAAGTTCTAAGGGAAAAATTCGGGCCCACGAGACTCGCCAATCAAATTTTTCCCCAAATTTTTTTGACGCCAAGTGAAGGAAAATCTTCATAAGGCCATAAATTTTGATAGAGGACTCAGTTTGGGAAAACAAGGACTTTATGGAAATCTCTCAATGTCCTCTTTACACAGAGATCATTAATTTTTGATTTTGATAAATTTTAAGGGGTAAATTTTATTAAAACATTTTGCAGGATTTTACAGTGCAAACTAGTAAATTTTAACTTGTTAAATTGTTAAATTTGTTCTTGTCCCTCTCTCAACATGTCAAATAGACATGGAAAATTGTTCTTAGGTGTATTTAAGAGAGATTTCAAGATTCAATTTGACTGATTGATTTGCAATTTGAACATTTTCCTAAGTTTTTATAAGAATTTCCTTAAGTGTTAATATCTAGATGAATTCGATTAGATCTTATTATGCCCAAATTAATGTTTCATTTGTTATTCCTTTGTTGCAGATTTCGTCTGAGCATTTGGGATTAAATAATTGTCAATAAGAAATACAAGATAGAGTTCAATTATTATTATTATTTTAAAAAGGTCTATTTGCCATTGTCTTCTTCCAAGTATTATAATGTGCTCCAAACCTAATCTAATGCATTTAGTTGATTCAATTCAACTTATTCAAAAACTATAATACATCTTTGATTTCAAATTTTTACATATCTCAAAGGAACAGAGTATTACACTTCCTTTCAAATAGAGATTACAACTCACATCTAAATGATTAAATTCAACACAATGATACAATTTGAGGAAGATTATGCAATCCTTTATCTATTCCAAAAGACAACTTTACAACTTCCTTATTTTATTCTTTCCAAAAACATATATTATATACAGGATATAATAATACATTTTCTTTTCACGTGTTTCACTTTTCCACTTTCCAAACAGGGATTTCATAGAGCTTGTTAAGTACAGATTTCCAATGGAAAGAATATCATATGAACAAGGCAAACACTTCCATTAATTCAAACGAAACTCTTACAACCTCCTTTCCATTTGATTTCAAAATACAACATACAAAACACGTATCATTCTTTCCAACACAGAATACAGAGTATAACTCTTTTACATTTCAAATTTCCACTTTCATTGCCAATACATAGTATCTTTCCATGATAATGAATACACAGATCATCCACTTCAAGTGGGAAAGGGGCTACAATAAGATTTCATTTCACAAGGGACTGTCAAACTCTCTATATCTCAGCTCTAGAATAGAAACATGCAGAGTTCTCATTCTTCCAATTTGATCATAACAAGAGTAGGGGAAAGGCAACACTCTCCACCCAACCAAGACATCCAATAAAGAGGAGAAGCCATCCTTCTTCATTGGCCATCGAGACCCAACCAAAATGCAATAAAGGATGTGATCAAACTCATGGTAATAATAGGCTTCCACAACCACACAAGTAGCATAATCACAATAAAAACATAGTCCAAAACAGATTTTAGTTCTTAAAAACATTAAAACATGAAAAACAATACTAAAGCTTCCTCAAGCAAGCCAAAGGAGAAAGAAACTATGGGGATGTTGCTTATGCCTCCCAAAAGGGGAAATAGGTATCACCACTGAGAACAAAACACCAAAATGTTTGTGTGTGTGTGTATATATATATATATATATATATATATATATATCATTTCAAATTCTGACATGCCCTTGTGCCTCTTCCAAGTACCCCTTATTGGTCACATTTCCTTATGCCTCCCCAACCTTTATGGTATCCCATAACGAGTAAAGAAATACAAGTTATTTCTTTGTAGGTGGAACCAAACTCCCAACTCCCTCCACTCTTATACCTCCCTAAAAAAACTTGTGCCTCCCACAAAATAACCCCATAGTCTTCTCCTACACCATTCCTAGGCCATCTACCAAACAACCCACAACCATGCCAAAAAATCATACATTAACACTTACATTCATAAAAGAAGAGAATTTCAAGAGTCAAGCTCCTACCTCTCCATGATGGAGTTGTTATGTTCCAAAACAATAAGCTTTATCCCAATGCAAGAAATCTAAAAACAACCAAGCACAAGAATGCAAAAATCTTCCAAAAAAACTTCTTTTGCCCAAGAATAAAGTCTCCAAAAATGAAGCAACCCCAAAATAAGGTAAGACATTCGAAGTTTATAGAAGAGGGAAGGGAAGAGAATGAGGCAGATCCACGTAGTATGCCATATCACATCTCTTCAACCCCAACCCAAAAGTCAAATTCATTCTCCAATGCACAATAACTAGGTGGGTGAATAATATGACAGTTTACTTACACACTCAAATCCAACCCACACCCCAAAGGACTGAAATTAAATCATGTAAGAAAAGTGCAATTAAAACCTACAATTTTCCTTCTCAAAAAACATCACAAAAGTCTAATCTCAACTCCCCAACCATAGGTATGGTTGGTAATTAAATTTAAGAGGTATGGGACAAGTTTAACTTGTCCCAAAAGCCTCCAAAATCAGCCTCTAAGGACAATTTTTGAATTTCCAAGAAGGTGGAGTGTTTCACACTCAAAAGTTAACTTACACATCACTTACACATCTTTAATCATGGCCAACAACTCTATTAATTACTTTCTTATGAAATATTTTAATTAACTAACTTAACAACATGATTACTCACAATATTTACACACCATTTAATGAATAATGAAAGGGGTAAAAGCACCACAAAATAAACACATGCAAACATAAACAAAGGGACCAAAATAAAAGGAATACATAAAACCCCTTGGTCACAATTAAAGGTGATCCCCATGGGAATCCCTAACACACACAAACACGCACAAACAAATACTAGTTGCCATGGTGACCTTGTTGAATTCATCTAGAATTCCAATGTGGTTGGTCTCCAATCCCCGATGTTTGTTGTGATATTTTAACCTACAAAACACAAATACCTCCTTCAGCCTCATGGCCATATCAGAACATCCAAAATAATATAAATATAATTCCCAAAATCATTTAGATGTATGAATCACAACAACATCAAAGCAATTTAACAATATCATTTATGGTTTTATCAACAACTATATCATCATCCAATAATTTCCATTTCTAGGTCTACTCACAATATCCAAATATCACAAGTCTGCACAACATCCATAATATAACCATGTCAAATAGTATATCATCATTAATATCCAAAATGTCTCTAATAATCATCATGCATCATAACTGAATCAAGTCAGCAATAATCCATGATCTAACATCTAACATCATACTATAATAAGGTCCATAATCATGTCCATAATATAATTAGTAGTATCATGATTAGTATAAAAAAGGTGTCAAAGGAAAGTGGGCACTACAATTTTAATATTATGAAGTCACTAGAACACTATAACAAATATAGTGATACCTCGAGAGATTGGATGCATTTATCACATTAGAACATCTATAACGATGACCTAGAAATATCTCTACCAACTAGGAATAACTTGGAAAACATCGATAAGTATATACCTCCTCAACTCATACTCCACAAAATTCAAGAAAAATTAGTATTATCACCTCTATAAATTATTATACTTACACAAAAATAGTAATCTCCACAATCACAACCTTCGAAGACAAGTATACTAAAATATACCACAATTTTAAGGACAAAATTTGAAATTTGAATATATAGTTTTTACAAACATCTACAAACATGCATTCATGTGATGAAAACATGAAATGGCACTCTATTAAGGAGTTTCCTAAAAGATAAAACCCAAAAGGCTAATCTATTGAAATTTTTCTTACTTAAAAACCCATAAGGAGGTTATATTTTACACAAGGAATGAAAACTGGTAAAATAAATTTCATGTACTTACACCGAATAGATAACCTAAATGTACAACACATCAACTAACATCAAGAAGATGAAAAATTAAGAAATATAAATTTCTGTACTTTCCAAACATCATTTATCTTAGGATTAGTGAAGTAGTTATGTCTTGGAAACTATTAGAAGGAACTTGAGGCCAAAAATTGACATGATACATTTTTTCATATTTTTGTATACACTCGCAATATAAAATGTATGTGTTAATTTTATATATGTAAGTGTCATACATCCTAAAAAGAGAATTCAAAACATCCTATAGATATAAAGTAGAATATTAATTGACTCTAAGGCTAAAAATCAACTTTGAATGTATTAACCTATGAAAACGAATTTCCCAAATGGTTGATTACTAATCTAGACTTATGACCTAAATATTATTGATAGTTGCTACCATTTTATATATGTTCTATTTATCTTTCTAGTATATTTGTTATCATCTATAATTTCTTGCAAGCCTATTTTTATAACTAATTTTCTAACACATTGTTTTAATTTTTTTCTATACATGATTTAAAAAAATTAGAATGATGATAAACCCAATTTTTTTAGAGTAACTGATAGAAAAATTAAGCATAAGTTCTAGATAAAATTCGACATAAGCAATAAGCTACTAAAATAAGAAATCCTAAGTGTAAGAGAGAGAGGAAATGACTCAGTTAATTTTTTCATGATTCAAGACTAGTGGGGACTAGGAGAAATGTTGAATAGGAAGATAATAGTACCTCAATCAATGAGGATAAATTCTATAACTAGTAGACAAAAGTAGACTAGGGCGTTTGTCTTTGGGCGAGGCACCCGTGACCTCTACTTGGATGATCATGACTACATAGGTGGTTGGAATCTTATTTTTATTGTGTTGCAAAAGTGTCATTGATAGTCATTTTGGTCTTCTGTATGTCGCACCTTGATCGCTAGATGTACCTATAACATGTAAAAGAGATGTTAACCTGCAAAACCCATAATGCCAAATAAAATGAAAAAAGAAAGATGCAATATGGGGATTCAGATCCGACCCCGATGTTCACATGACTGAGTTAACTAATGAGCTAGTGCTTACCTACATCTCAAAATCCAAATACTTCTTGTGAGTGTGTGAAAATTGTTCCCTAGGATGCCCTTGTTTAAGATGCACTACATAAAAAGCTAGATTTTGTAAAATATGAAAATGTGTGTATGGAATAGATTGAATTTCCCCTTCCTATGTTGTGTATGTAGAAAATGTAGTCCATTGTTCCTTATACGGATGCTAGATGAATTCATTTGTGTTCTTTGGATGCAAGCTTAGATGCTAGATAGTATGCTTAGATCTTGGTCATTTTTATCGCATAACTATGTATTTATATGATTCCCATGTTTGAATTTCATAATTGACAACTATAATGAGGACCCATAAGAAAATAAGATTCCCATAAGATAATTTAATAGGTCCAAACAAAGTGAGTAAGGTAGAAAGAGATCAAGGGTGCCTAAAGGGGACAAGGGCACCTACGCACTACCATTCTAGCCAAGTGTTGGTGTCTCAAAATCATAAACAATAAGCAAGTAAAGTTATGACTAGGATGTAGGGTGTGTAAGACAAAATAGAAAATAAGAAACACATAGAAAAGGTCAAAGATAGATGTTAATTACTAGCTTTCTCACTAAGGAATCATGTAATTACTAGTATGCCTTTAAGACCTTGAGATGTACCCAAGTGCATCATTTTATGTATACATTTTCTCTCATTTTATGTTGTAGAGTGAATACTCAATAAATATTATCTCAATTTTTGCCCCCTGGAAAAATTGGATCACCCACGACCCCATGCAGAAAGAAATTCAAGGGACAGTTCCATCGTACAAGCCCATGCTTCAAATCCAACAAACAAGTTATAGGCAGGCTCTAAAATGGAGTAGCAGGGTCGGGGAAGGAGCAAATAGAAGGAAGAAAACCAGAGGCTCAAAGGAAAAGAAACAAAGAAGGCTCGAAGTCTTCGGGATTTGTAAATGATTCAGAATGAGCCCCAAAATTGGCTAAGTATGGAGCAAGCCAAAAAAGCTGCCAAGTGTCTCAACAACACATGTTCAAAGGTTAAATCCAAAAGCAGAGACTCAAACAAGTGCCAAGCCTCCACATGTCCAAAGCCCCAAAAGTTACACCGATTGTTGAAAAGTCTTCGACTCAATGGAAGGTGCCAAGTGTCTCAACAATGCACATTCAAAAGTGGGACCTTGAGTGGACTCAAAAGATGTGCAAGGATTCCACGTGTCCAAGGATGAAAAATGAGAATGGGCCCAAAAACTTAGTATAGAGAACTAGCAAAATCCTCTATGTGTCTCATTGGCACGATTTCAAAAGGAAACTCTTGAGGCGGTCCCTAATTAGCGCGGGCTCGCCATGTGTCCTAGGTCCAAGAAAGGGACAGAGTCGAGGGTTGAATAGTCAAAGCAAAGGCAAGCCAATGGAAGGAGCCAAGTGTCAACATGACGCTACTTTAAAAAGTAAAATTTGGGGCAGGTTTCCAAACAGACGCCAAGCCTCCACGTGTCCAAGGTCAGACTTTTCGCCTGCTAAGCAAGGATACTTATGCATAATATGAAGGAACACCGTGGAGCCCACAGAAGCCACCACGTGTCAATCCGGTGAAATTTAAGAAATGAAAGGCAGGGGCCAAATCTTCAAGGTGTGCGAGGCTACCACGTAGACCTAAATACGGATGAGACTCTTTCAAATATTGCACACCCATAACCCTAATCTTCAAATGACCATATCTTTTGACTGGAAACTTAGATTTGGGTGGGAGAAGACTTTTTGGAAATGTCTCAACACCATCTATACCATGGAAATATAATATATCATTCTTAACATGATTTAGTGGGTGTAAAATGGAAAAATGTCTTCATGCCATTAATATAAGATCTATTTTCTCCAATAACCAGATTGGATTTGATATGATCCGTCGTTCTTCCTCCTTCAATGCACCAAAAATTAATCATACTAGAATTAGAATATTTGTAGGAATATTTGAGAGGGGCATTGATTGATAGTGGTTGAGATTTCAAAGTAGGATTCAATGCGTATCTCAAGGTGGTTAAAGAAGGATTCAAATTTTTCCCTCCTCTCTCTCATTCTTCCTATAAATTTTAATGAAGGTGTATATTCAAATGGTTGGTCATTGTTTCTCCTATACCCCCCTCACTCTTTCTTCTGTATGATAGAATGCGGATTCTAAGCCTCCTCCCATGGATTTGTAATGGAATTTTCTTGCCTCTTTCCCACTAATGATGTACTGTGTAACATTTTGGAGCAATAAAATCTATTTCATGATGCATCTATCCATCCTTGGCTTATTTTGTTGTCTCTTCTTACCTCTCATCGTTGCAGGGTATACTATGCATAATATGATGTTTTTTATAGGTTTTGAGAGCTATTCTTAATGGGTTTTGAAGTGGTGTTCTGTGTGAAATCTATCTCTGGTCCGTGGTGCATTCTTTCCACCCTCTCCTCTGCTCACCTCTCTCCACTTCAGGAAGTTCGGATATGTGATTCAACCACTTCATTTTTGGTGTATCACCACTTAGTGTAGGCTCTTTCACCCTCTCTCTCTTTCTCTCTATCCCCTTGGAATGGTTGTATTAGGATAGAATAGGTTCTTCCTGCACTGGAGTAGCTTGTGACAGGTAGATTAGGAAGCAAGAACCAACTTTCTCCGACGGGCCATCTCAAGTTTTGCATGTCCCAAAACTTGAGAGATGGTCCCATGTTGTGAAATCACACTGAATGCCCCACTCACAACCAGGCCATTTTGGGGTATTGTGATTTCACACTAGCAGCTTTTGGCACACCTAGTGGGACATCATATAAGTAATAGTTTCATTTTTCATAGGTGTCTCATTACAACAACAAATCATAAGCCATCATGCGACCACACTAACAATTTTGGCACGCCTAGTGGGATAGGTCTGAAGCACCTTACCACTTCATCTTAGCAGGTTGGTGTGTTCCTATTAAGATTTAGCCTTTTGAGGCACATTCAAAGCACATCTAGTGACTCCATTTGGTTAACAACCACATCTCTGAATTTACAAACATTTTCCATCCATTTCCACCCATCTTCATTCACTTTTCTTTCCATATCTCCCATTTTTCTTCCATTTCATGAAGTTGTGCAATCATGACTTCATTCCCTTCATGGAATTCACACCTACAATAGTGCAATCCACCTCCAATGCATTTCCTAACTCCTCCAGATCAGCATTATGATCATATCCAGAATAATTATGCTTACCCATACCAATCATGTTTGAACTAGTTTGGCTATGGAGCTTATCAAGAACAAGGGTATGCATACAATGACAACAATCAAATGGAAGAAGTTAATCTACTGGAGAAGATTCAAAAAATGGAGGCTAGCATGGTTTAGTCAAGGGCCATAGCACAAATGAAGGCATTCAATATTGGTTGCAGGGCACCTTGTCCATGGGAAGGCCCTTTTCTAAGACATTACAGCCCTCAAGAGAAGATTGACTTCATGGTTGAAGTGTTTCCTCAACTTACATAGTGGATTTAGGACATCGAGGATTATGAGAAAAGTACAAGAAAACCTTATCAATGGGTAAGTCAATCACCAGCTCCTTGTCCTTCATTTTCTCTTTCTCAAGCTTTATCATTTCAGCAGTGTCAAGAGTCAAGCCCTCGCCTACCCCAAGTGTTGATTTCTCTTCTCCATCTCCTGATCTTCCACCCCATCTCAGTTCTTCTTCCCTTTTCCCTTCCAAGAAGTCATTCCCTCCAAATAAACAAGAAGTTCCACTTCCCTCACCACCACAAACAACTGTAAAGCTGGTTGAAACCCCATCCACCCCTCCTCTTGCCTTCCCAATTCCATGTGGGGAAGAGATTCCAAAGACCAGTCAAGGAGAACAGCAAGAGGAGGAACCCAACAAAGAAGAAATGATAGAAGATCTAAAGGATTGGGTTTACAAAGATCCCCTTGATGGTTAACCCAACAAATGATGTCAAAGTTGAAGAGCTAATGGTGGCGACGCTAAGTTTACAAAGAGAAGAAGAACAAGAACAAGAAGATCATAAATCTATTTTCTCTTAATGTAGTGTCCATGATGGAACTTTGTCTAAAGAGGATGTTGATCTGATCCAAGCTGCACAATCAGTCAAGAAGGAAGAAGAACAACTAGCTCCAAGTCCAGTTAAAGAGGAGCATATGGAGGTGACCAAGATAGATTCAGAGGCACTGAATCATGAGCCGATTGCACAAGAAAATATAGACCCCTCTCCCATTCAACCTCTCCAAAATTTTGATTTTTGGAAGATCTTGAACTCACTAGCTTCATGTTTGAAGATGAAGCTTCATATGGTGAAGATAACAAAGATTTTAAGATCACCATGCAAGGGGGAGAGACCTTGCTACAGAGCAGACAATAAAGAGTTTGATTTCCTATCAGACTCAAAAGAATGTTTTGATGAAAAGGAGCTAGTTGAAATTGTAATCTTTTCTCCCCCATCATTCATTCTTCAACCACAAGAACCTGTTGCCATGGAAGAGAACATGCAAGCACAACCTATAGTTTACAACATGCCTCCTGAATCAAAGTTGGAATATTTTGATCTTCCAAAAGTCACACCTGCTGCAGAGGAAGAGAAAGAGTATGAGGCTATCATCCCTCTCACATCACCCATCTAGGAAAATCAGCAAGAAGACTCCATTCTTGGAGTTGAAATTCGAGCAAGGGGAAAATTCAAAGGACCAGGACCTTTCCCAATCATATACTTGGCTTCATTGGAGCTAAGGGAGAAGCCAAAACAAGTCATGCCTACTTTAGGGCATGAGCATGAGTATCAAATCACCAAGGGTCACCATCAACACCTATAGGGCTTCAATGCAAATCAGCTTGAGGAGGTATTTTCCATTAATGCTGATACCTTGATGATTTGGGTGGAGGACCTTCTTATACTCATTTTTCACTCATACAGGAAGCCATATTCAGTTTCAAATCATTTGCATGGCTGCCCCTTTTGAGAAAGGGAAGATACTTCTCCCTACCTGTAGCAAGCTTTGTTTAGCTTCTTTCTCTCTGGTTAGTGTAGGAGTAGGAGTAGACTTTGTTTTCAATAGAATAAGTTCTTGAGCACACTCTACATGTCTCATTTGAGGCATGTATGATTTTTCTTTGTACATAAGTTTTGTTCACATTGCTCTAGGGCTACCAAGGCCAGGACCAATAGTATTCATGGCGAAAAAGATCCATAGCTATCTGTAACAGTTGCTGGTTACAAAAATAAAAAAATACAGAGCAACTAAAAATAGGTTTCGAGGTAACCTATTTCAGGGACAGCTTATGGTCAGGAAGTGCAAGCAATCGAGGAGTCCATTTAAGGAAAAAGATCAGTATCAAGATATCATTCTTCACTCCATGTCGAATGGATGCTTCAAGGTGAATGAGATCTTCATCTAGTAGGTAGATGCCCCTGTGAGTCACCAAATTGTTATCTCAATTTTCACCCCCGAGAAAAATTGGATCACCCATGACCCCATTCAGAAAGAAATTCAAGGGATGGTTCTGTTGTACGAGCCCATGCTTCAAATCCAACAGAAAATTTATAGGCGTGCTCTATAATGGAGTATCGTGATCAGGGAAGGAGTAAATAGAAGGAAGAAAACCGTGAGGTTTAAAGGAAAATAAATGGATAAGGATCAAAGTCTTTGGGCTCTACAAATGATTCAGAATGAGCCCCAAATTTGGTTAAGCATGGAGCAAGTCAGTGAAGTTTCCTCTGTGTCTCAACGACGCATCTTCAAAGGTTAAATCCAAAAGTGGAGACTCAAACAAGCACTAGGCTTCCACGTGTATAGAGCCCCAAAATTTGCATCGGCCATTGAAAAATCTTCAACTCAATGGAAGGTGCCAAGTGTCTCAATAGTGCATATTCAAAATCGGGACCCCAGTGGAGACTCAAAAGATGTGCAAGGATTCCATCTCGTCCAAGGACCAAAAAGGAGTGCGGGCCCAAAACAAATAAATATAGAGAACTAGCGAAAGCCTCCATGTGTCTCATTGGCACGATTTCAAAAGGAAACTCAAGGCGGTCCCCAAATGAACAAGGGTTCACCACGTGTCTCAAGTCCAAAAAAGGGACCGAATAGGGGTTGAATAGTCAAAGCGTAGAGGTCACGGAAGGAGCCAAGTGTCAACATGGCACTACTTCAAAGTAAAATTTGGGGTGGGTTTCCAAACAAGCGCTAAGCCTCCACATGTCCAAGTTCAAAATTTTGGCCCCACCAAACAAGGAGACTTAGGCAGAATATGAAGGAACACTGTGGAGCCCATGGAAGCCACCACATGTCAATTTGGTGCAATTTCATAATTGAAAGGTAGAGGATGAATCTTCAAGGTGCGCGAGGCTACCACGTGGACCTAGTATGGCTAGACTCTTTCAAATATTGTGTGCTCACGACTCTAATCTATAGATAGCCATATCGTTTGATTGGAAACTCAGATTTTGCGAGAGAATTTTTTTGGAAACGCTCTTGACCTTTACGCCATGGAAACATAAGATATCATTCTTAACAGGATATAGTTGGTGAAAAATGGGAAAATGTCTTCGTACCATTAATATAAGATCTATTTGCTCCAACAACCAGATTTGATTTGACCTAATCTGTCATTCTTCCTCCTTTAATGCACCGAACGAGTAATCCAACCAGATTTGATAGATTATAGGAAGATTTGAGAGGGCATTTATTGATATTGGTTAAGATTTCAAAGAAGGATTCAATGCGTATGTTAAGGTGGTTGAAGAAGAATTCAAATTTTTCCTCCTCTCTCTCATTCTTGGACTATATATTGTAATGAAGGGCTATAGTCAAATGTTTGGTCATTGTTACTCCTCTGCCCCCTCTCTCTTCTTCCTTAGGGTAGAATTTGGAGTCTAAGATTCCTCCCGTGGCTCTGTAATGGAAATTTCTTACCGCTTGCCCACGTATTATGTACCGTGTTACATTTTGGAGCAATAAAATCTATTTTGTGAAGCATCTATCCATCCTTGGCTTATTTTGTTGTCTCTTCTTATCTCTCATCGTTACAGGGTATACTTTGCATACTCTGATGTTTGTTGTAAGTTCTGTGAGCTGTGCTTAATGGGTTTTGAGATGGTGTTCCGTGTGAAATCTATCTCTTGTCCATGGTGTATTTTGTCCACCCTCTCCTCTACTCACCTCTCTCCACTTCAAGAAGTCGATATGTGATTCAACCACTTCCTTTTCTAGTGTATCACCACTTAGTGTAGGCTCTTTCACCCTCTCTCTCTCTCTATCGTCCCTTGGAATGGTTAGATTAGGATAGAATAGGTTCTACCGCATTGGAGTGGCTTGTGGTAAGTAGATTAGGAAGTAAGAACTGACTTTTTATGGAGGACCATCTCAAGTTTTGCAAGTCCCACAACTTGAGAGATGGTCCCATGTTGTGAAATCATAACGAATGACCCACTCACAACCATACCGTTTGGGGATTCTGTGATTCCACACTAACAATAATATAATGTAATTAGAATATGCATACCTTTTGTTCGTATAGATTATGATGGTGATAGTGTGCCGAAGAGACAAGTGAAAGTGTGAAGTGATAAAAATGAAGCATGGAAACTAGGAAGATAAAGTGCCCCTAGGGGTGAAGTGTATTGTGTTGTATCGTGTACTACCTAATTTTGTGCTTGATTTTATGCTTGATGTAAGGTCATTTCTTTTTGCGTATAAAGAACGAACTCACGAAAGAAGAGAAAAAGAGTAGTCAAAGTCATGTATTATGAAAAATATCTAAAATTATGTAAATGTGTGTAAAATTAGTAAAAATAAATTGCGCACATGATGAACATGAGTGTAAAAGGATAGAAATATGTTCTAAAATGTTTTGAATAGTGAGTTTTTTGGGTGATCTCATGTGAAGAGAAAGTTTTTTTGGACATCTCATGCCAATGGTGATTTTTTTGGGTGATCTTATGCCAAGCATGAGTTTTTTTTTGGTTATTTCACATGACAACAGAATAGTGTTGGGGAGAGAGATCTAGTGTTACTCTCCTTCCATGATTGTTTCCCGATAAATACCACTTTAGATGATGAGTCCCTGTTTTGTTTGCATTTGTATTGAATTGATTGGAATTAGTTCCAAATTTGTTCCAAGTTCTATCAATTAAATATATTTTTTTATTAATGGAGATAGAATTCGTTCTGCTACTAGAGGATTGTGCCTATACTATAAAAATTGCTCTGTAAATTTCTTTGAATTGTGCTAATATGAGAAAGTAATTATATCTACCCCTAATACATAGACACCTAGGGAGGTCGAGCCCCCAAGAGATATTTTCTCAATCTATGTGTTGGTGTCTCAGATTGAGATGAGGACCCAAGTCGATTCTAGGTCATTTTTTTACCATAGACTGTGTTGAGTTTTTATTGTGTATATCTATACTGTAGCTTTAAGATGTTGTACAAGGTGACTAATTCACCCAATGTATGTCACCCATCGTTAAGGGTGCATGTGATCATGATAGGAGCATGGTGTCCAAAGGAGAGGACCGAAATTAATTTGAAGTGGATACCTTCGGGGAGGGGGATGTGCATGGTAGAAACCAAGGCACATGCAAAAAGAAGGCTAGTAACATTTGTTAGTGCAATCAAATCTAGTATGCAAGTAGAAGACAATGTGAAATCAAGCAAGCATGAAGACAAGATAGAATGTGAAAAGAGAGTTTCAGACATGGGACATCACTCACAATGTCACAAGACAATCAATGCTTTGAGTATCTAAAAGCATATGATGTGCATACAAGAAAAAGGTAATAGCCCACAAACATTAACATATAATGTAAACAATAACAAGCAAAGTGTAACAGATAACCATGGTGGCATATAGTCCTACAAAGTAAATTATACACATCAAACACCCATTAGCATGTTAGAAAGATAAAAAGTATGTCAAGATTTGTATGTATCGATAGAATCGGAGTGTGCTAGTAAGCGTAAGAAATATTATATAGTGAAACAACAAGACCTGTGATGTTTAAGAGTAGTAAATGTAGACGTGCCTAAGATCCTCGGTGCGACTAGTAAGAGGTACATTTCCGAGCATCATTTTTTAATGTAAAGATCTGTAGAAATTATGCATTCACAACTAAAGACCAAGTGAACATGCATGTGTATATAGAAAATATATTGACATACTAAGTATTTGTCTAGCATGGGAAACAAAGTGTACATGTAAATATAAACAAGCAAAAATAAGTGCAACCAAGATATGTAGTATGTTATGTATGAGTGAGATGGAATGGTATGCAATGTGAATGTGATAGGAGAAACATGCCCCCCAATGGATGTGGATGAGTATGAGATGAGGTTCATTTATAAAAGAACCCTTGCAATCAAGAATGAACCATAGAACAAGAGCACACCATCGAAATGGTTTGAAAAAGAGATGCTAGAAATATGTATCATGAAGCACGAGTGTGAAGAGTGAATGGGGTGAAGTTCATTTCATATTTATTCCCTCAAAAATCTAGTATGAACCGTGGAAGTAGAGTGCATCATATGGCAAGTATTTTGTGTGAGAATGGAATGCTAGAAATATATATCGTGAAACACGGAGCATGAAACGTGCAATGTGTGAGGTTCATGGATGTAGTATGCCCTCAACAGTCAAGTGTGAACTTTAGAACAATAGTACATCATAGGAAGTTACAATACAAAGTGTATCAAGTTGTGGAAGATTTCCTAGAAATAGGAAGTATGAAGCACAAAGAATAAGAGTAGAAATGGTAGGAAATTGATGATGCTATGAGGGGTGGAAAAAGAAAGCATGATGCCCCAAAGTGTATGATGCTTATGAGAGTCAAGTAACATCCTCCAAAAGATCATAATTTTTAGGATCGTAGCCTATTGGATCTGGGTTGGAAACTTGATAAGAAATAGTGTGGGGTTGATCATATAAAGAGACATTGCATGCATAAATTTTAGATACCCATATCATATTATTCATCAGTGATAGGTTGTTTTTCAAAACCATGTGTATACCAACGAGTGATATTTTGAGTATAGCTAAGAAATGAATCATTGCAAATAGAAATGTGGCCAAAAGGCATGGGAAATGTGATACTAGTATGATTAGGATCCAAAGTTCCACCAATGTAATCAAGCCAAGACTTCCCAAGTGTAAGTGGATAGGAAAAAGGACTATGTGCAAGGAAAAAGAATCGTAATGAATACAAATATGTGATACATGTGATGAGAGTGAGATGGAGGAAGGAGGTAAAAATGATGAATCCTAATTAAGAAAAGGCATCATATGTGTTAAAACATCTCGTAGAGAAAGTGGGATCCAATGGAATGTAAGGAAAATAAGATTTGTGTATGAAAATACCGCATGTGAAAGGAGGAGATTTTGACACGAGGGTTTCTAGAGAGATGAAGCGGATGTCATGATCGTAATGCAAAAATAGGTATTTAGAGAAGAATCATGTTAGTGGTAGGGGAAGGAGGTTCTGTGAGTTGATAATCATTAGTAATATATGTAGGAGGAGTATGGGGATGACCACCATCATGATATAGAAGTGTAGTAGAGAGTACAGTGAGTGGGTCTAGGTGGAAATATTTGAATGGGTTGCAATTAACAACAATAGTATATACATAACCCGCATGTAGGAATTTAACACAATGATGAATTGTAGAAGGTATTTTATGTATAGGATGAATCCATATCCTACCAAGTAAGAAATTATACTACATTTTGGCATCGATAACAAATAATAATGTAGGAATTCTTTTTAGATCAAATATGAGAGGTAAGGTGGTAGTTCCTATGCACATATGTGTAGAAGAATAATAGCTACGAATATAAATAGATGTGGGCCTGATATTAGTTGAGGAAAGACCAAGTTGTTGAATAAATGTGAGATTACAAAGATTGAGCTCATATCCATTTTTGACTAATACTCAGCTAATACCCATGTGATGAATGCGATCTTGAATACAAAGAGGAGGATCATTATCGTAAATGTGAAAGAGCGGTAACTAAATCAGATAGGAAAGTAATTAGTTTAAAAACACAACTACGAATAAATGATATACATGATCTAGAGGAGTATTAGAAGGAATGTAATTATTATCTAGGAGAAAGTTTGTTTTAGTCATACAATAAGCATTAACTTACAAGAAGGAATGGATGGAGATATCCATGGTGAGATGATCTTACAATAATGATATTAGGAGAAAGTGATGATCCAAGAGTGTTTGAAGGCAGGTTCAAAAATTATTTAACAAAAATATAATGATCACAAATCCTAATATTGTAGAGTAATTGATAGAAAAATGAAGTACATCTGCTAGATAAAATTTTACATAATAAATAAGCTAATAAAATATGAAACCCAAAGTGCAAGAGAGAGGAAAAGACTTAACTAATTTGTGCTTGATCTGGGACCGGCATAGGCTAGGAAAACTACTAAACAAGAAGAAAATAGTGTCGCAATCGCTCAAGATAGATTATGACCTCTTTCCTCGGGAGCCTCTGTGACTACACAGTATTTGGAATATGATTTTTATTATGTCACACAAATGTTGTTGAAAGTCATTGTTTGTCTCCTATATGTCCTAACTTGATCACTGGATGCACCTATAACCCAAACAAATATGTTCACTTACAAAACCCATAATATCACATAAAATATGAAAATAACGATGTAATATGGGGAGTCGGAATCACCCCAATGGTCACCCAAGTGAGTCAACTTATGACAAAGTGCTACACTACATCTCGACTCCATGTAGTTCTTGTGAGTGTGTGAAACTCGGTGACCTAAGATGCCCTTTTAAAGAGATGCACTAGATACTCGGGCTAGATTTTTTAAAAGATGCAAATGTGTGTATGGAATATAATGAAATCCCCTTGCTATGTTGTGTAAGGATAAAATAATTTTCCTTGTCCTCGTATGGATCCTAGATGGTTTCGTTTGAGTTCTTTGGATGCCTTTGGATATAAGCTTAATTGATAAATAGTAAGATTAAAATTTGGTCCTTTATTTTGATCACATAACTATGTATTTTTATGATTCCCTTATTTAAATTCGGTAATTAGCAGCTAGAAGGCCAACCCATAAGAAAATAAGATGACCAAAACATAAAAGAGACCCAACAAGAGAAAGTAAGGTAGAAAAAGCTCAGGGGGCACTTAGAGGGGAAAAGGGCTCATCAGGGCGTTGGCATCCTGGTTGGGCGTTGCGTCAATTCATAAAAGATAAGAAATTAATGTTCTAACTGGGTTGTAGGGTGTGTAAGACCAAATAGAAAAAGAGAAACATATATGTCAATTACTAGTTTTCTCGCTTAGGATTCATGTAAATGTTAGTATGCTTTCAGGAGCTATAAATGTAACCAAGTGTGTGATATTTTCTCTCACGCAATAAATTTAATATGCGATTCAACTAGATGATAACTATAGCATGTATTGATGAGTGATACTGTGACCATTTCTAACACTACAATACATTGTAAAACTTTGTAAGAGCAATATTATTTTACTTTACAAACCACTACGAATCTTACGGTCAAGTTTGGGATAAGATTACACATTATATGTGGTTTCACCATGTTGTATGCTACTATGATAAGACAACAAATATGAAGTCATTGTGTATGATTCATAGTCCACCAAAATTAATAATCCACTAATTTACCTTAATTGAACTTATATAATTTTCATGAGACCAATTGTGTGTTATGTCACGCATAATGGAGTTATGTGATATAGTACACGTAGATCTCAAATACTCCTGCAATGTATCATGATTCCAAATGTTTCATATGAGACATCAAGCAAGGGTGAGGAACACACAAACATAAGAAGGAGTCAGAATGCTTATGCATAAAACATTTATCTTAAGACAACACATCAAATCACAACATATCTTGTACAATTTCTAATTTTTAGCATATAACACATGCAACATACTTAATTAATAAATGTATGTTGTAGAAATTTAAATAATCCATGTGTTAATTGATTATTAAAAATATTTTACCATACAATATATTTATGTCTTTCTCAGAAAGATTGAAACTTGAATTGTTTGGAGAACTAAATAGATGAATTTTATCTAAGCATCCAATTTATCCTTGTTCAATTTCGAATTCCTTTGTGGTAATGTTTTTATCTCACTTCAAAAGGGGGTGTGGGGGCTTTCCTCCACACTCTTGTCATAGGGGTCGACATATTATGAAGCCACCCATACAGAGCCTCGATGGGGGTTTGGAAAGATGATTTCTACTAAATTGCTTTTTTTACGAAGGAAAATCCTAATGATGATTTTCCACTCTATTATTATGAGAAGGAAACCCAACCGTACTTCCATAATTACGTGTATTTGTTTTTTTTTTAAATCTAAAGTAGCTCATAATGATTTATCATGTAATATGTTCCTCTTGAGTTAATAAAATCTTGATATGTTGCACCATGGATGTTTCCCTAAGCACTCAACCAAGGGTTTACCACATAAATTTGGTGTTCATCTCTTGCATGTTTAGTATTTTTATAGTTATTTTATCTTTATCTCTATAAATCATTGTTTTGTTATTTATTTTTTTGCTTATTCATTGTTTAAAATTTTGTGGTTTTGTAACATTTTTCATGGTGTTTGTTAAGTTTCTTGATCTCGCATGCAAACCGTATTGGGGTTGCTTAGTTTCTTATGCACAACAATTTATGAAAAGTACATAATTTATATGTTTTTTTGGATAAGGGTAAACTAGAGATTTTTTGTTGGGACACTACCCACGAACAAAAGGGAATGAAAACATAGATAAAGAAATAAACACCGAAGAGGCCATCAAGAAACACAATTTCCCAAAAACAAAGAAAGAACAAAACAAACAGATAAGGGAACCAAAAAAATCCCGTAATGCCCCATTTTATGGCATTAAAATACCCTTTTAAAACTTATTTAAATTCGGTCTAATTTTAATTTTATTTTTATTTTTTGAAATACATATTAAATTTTATTACGTTAGACCATAACTATTTTATATCATAAGTCTACATAATAATAGCTATCCATTCTCAAAATTGAATCAATCATTACAAGCATCATACTTTATTAATTGTCCCAAAAATATAAATCAGCCCATTAAAATAATAACGCTCATTTATTCTAAAAGGTTCATGTTTATGTTTTAAAATCCAAATATACATAAATTCATTTAATCATTCCTATATCTAAACTTTTCCCCAAATATACAATTTATACCATTTAATATTAAAAACCATATCTAAATTAATTTTATTCACTCAATTATTAAAACTTCTCCCTAAATATGTAATTTTCATATTTTAATGTTAAAAAACACGTTCACTTTTTTAACATAGAGAAAAGAGAAGGTTTAATTTAGACTTAAAAAAACAAACATTTAAATTCAAGATATCTCAAAAACCACCGAATTAAAATCATTTATAATTTATTCTCATTTAAAGACTTATATATTCCAAAACCCTTATATATTAAAATGGATCTAAGGAAAAAGGAATTAAAATTTGCACATGAAGACAAGAACTTTTTTAAAAATAAAAATAAAAATAAAATTTAAGTCACAAAGCAAGTGGCCACTCCAGGATAGATGTCAGCCGCTAGATTAAAACTATATCATCCATAGATTCTTGAGGGTAAAACACAAAACAATAAAAACAAGAAACCCTAATCCTCTTAACCTCCCCGTATACCTCCTCTCCTCTAAACTTTTTTATTTTGTTTTTCCATTCCTCATTTCATTTATTTCTCCCCTTTGTATTTCGGGATATAAAATGAAGTATAACTTTATATTATATATTTTTAATTTCTTTGGTTTTGTAGGATGTGGCCAGGGGAGTTCTATTTTTATTTTGAGATTATATGGATAGTTCGTTTACAACCAAGGGTGGCCATGAGAAGAGACACCTCTAATATTTGTTGCAGGTATATTCATAGAGAAGAAGTACATAGACTAACAATTTGGTAGTTGGGAGACCATGTTTAAAAATGGGTCTCTGATTTATTTTTATTGGAGATGAGAGGTGTTTATGAAGGAAGGAGGGTTTTATTGTTAATTGTTTTTGCTTTTGTTTTCCTTGAAGATGGGACAGCCAAAGCATTGCAAGGGATGGTTTTTTTTTGACACTCGAGGCTGACCAAAATAAAATCCTAATTTATTTATTTTAATTAGTTTATTTTTTTAATTAATTATTTTATTTTATTTATACTTCCCTTACCGCATGTATTCCGGTGGGGTGGCTATGTCTAGGTAGTTCACAAATTTATGTGGGTAAAGGATTTACCCAGGCTGTATCTTTTGTTTTCTTGTTTTTTTTTAACGAAGAACAACTAGTGTAAAGAATGCAACATTCTCATTAATGCAGAAAAACAAGCTACTATTTTCTTGGATTCTAAAGTGAAACAAATGAGAGATTAGGAGAAAATAATTTGATCCAAATAGTAGTTTGATGAACATAAAAAATCTCCAATACTACACATTCATTTGCTAATATATGTTATGAAATGCACTTGAAATATGCCTTCTTCCTTTCCATAAATCATGTAAGAAAAAATCATTGTTTGGTAAGCAAATTGAACAAATAAATAAGACACTTCCCTCTTAAACAATTTGGCAATACAACTAGAAAAAGAATATCCCCTTCCATATACCAACCACATTTGTTTCCTCAACCTTATACCAACACAACGAGAAGTGATACCCTCCCAAATTCAAAATCAAGCTTGAATGAAAGCTCACTACATCATGATTAGATGAAAATTTCAACATAACTACATTCTTTCGGAAAGGATGCAAGCGGCCCGATATTTCATTCCAAAATTTTACATACAAATCTAAAAAATTAAGGAGTGGAAACTCTTTTATAACATACTAAATAATACAAGCATTCTTGTCAAATAAGAGATAGGTGACCATAAGCGTCCAAGTTAAGGTTTTCAACATTTTAAAACACAATGGAAGGTAATTTCATTTTAACATGAAGCCTCAAGTTCTATTACAACAACATTACTTGAAGATAAAATTCATAATTTAGATTCTAACCCTTACACTACTCCTTAAGGTAGAAAAAGGAATGATTGCAACTTCTATTGAAATAATGTTTACAAGACATGTATAAACAAGTGTATAAATTGTTTACAATATGAGAGAGCCAAGATTCCATCATTGAATAAGGATTCTTCTCACAAAGAGTAATAAAACTTAACCCATTACATAAAACTTCAAGCCATTTACAAAGGAAAAACATAACATTTGATTCAACACTTGCTTGTACATGATTTACATGCATCCCAACATGGGATCCTTATAAATGAGATTACATCAATATTTCCAAAAACTAAATGAGATCAAGAAGTAAATCTTTCACCAAAAGTGGAAAGAAACATAACATAAATAGTCTCCAATTTCTCAAACAATCTTCAAACTTAAATATGCATGCTTTCCATTCCATAAGGCCTCCAAAACACAAGGAGAAAGTCTTGATTTAGCACCTAACCAATAGGCATCATTACATGCCTTTCCAAAGGTTAGAAGACATCCATCTTCCATCAAGCCCATGGGAGAGAGATAGTTTCCAAAAATGTGCGTAAGAATAGCGAGATGTAACAACAAGCATATCACATACAAGACTAACCCATACATCAAAAAACACAATAAACGCCAACCAAAACAAAAAGAGGAGAAAAACATATTCATCCTCAACAAGAGGAAAGAGTGGATGAGACATCCAAAAGTGCCATAGAGTGTGGTCCAACCATAGGATGCACACTTACGAAATCATCAAAAACCTTTTTATCCCTTCAAACAATCATCCCTCCTTATTACTCCTCCCATTCACCTAAATTCCTCCTTGGGAGGATTTTCAAACCCATTGGGTTTCCTCTCCAAGGATGGGGAAGGGGGTTAAAACCATATGAACCACCTTCCCCACTTTAAACCATATGAGGGGATAAAAGAGAACCAACATGGATTTCCCATCAAATCATGAGGTTTAAGAGGGAAAATACCTCCCTCTTCCCAAAAAATCCCAAATCCATCAAGCCATATGATGGATGGAGAAACAATCAAAAGAAAAAGAACAAGAAAGCATGCGCGCACATGTAAAATCGAAACATACATTTAACAATATGAAATCTACCATTTATGTGCAAAAATAACAAACCAAGGATAAAAATCCTACCTCCAAAAACATCTCCAAACTCTAAGCTTCTCCAAATCCTTGGCCAAGAAAATACTCCAACTCCAAAATCATTCCAAGCACAAACGACAAGTAAAAAGTCCTCTTTCTATTACATGAGGGAGTAATTGAGGAAAAGAAAATAATTTTCCTCGTAAAGGAGGGGGTGACATGTGTCACCCTCTCTTCCCCCGAAGTGAATATTCCAAAAAACAAAAGAAAGAAAAGATAAATCCTCATTTAAATACCCCTCTCCTAAATTACCTAAAAATAAAATGAGACAAGCTTATGCAACTTTTCACAACACACACTCCAACCAATATTACATGGATGGTCATAAAAGTGAGGCTAAATGGGAGGGAAACTCCTTCATTTCCTTGAATTAAGCCCCCTTACCTAATAGGTAGGGTTCAAGGGGTTATTTTCATGCTTATTGATCCCCCAAAACCAAAAGGGATCACTTAAAATGCCAAGAATAACCCAATTTCAGGTTTGGAACAAGAGGACACAAATGTTAAAGATGTGGAGCCCACTAAAGGGTGATTATGTGGCCTAAATCCTCATCACTTAAGCAAACCAAACATAATTACACTCCTAAAGCAAGTGGGGACCATTAAGTCCCTCAACCTAGTTTATAACAATAATAAACAACCTAACCATAATTAATTTTACATAAAATTTAACATTACAAATAAGGGTCACTCATGGTGCCCAATATAATACAAGCAACCAATAAGGCCTCATACAACTAACATGGTTAGGACTTAGCCCCGTGGGACGTTTGCACACATTTTCATAGCCACCATGAAACCCACGTTCTCCCGTGCCCCGTAATCCTACACACTCAATGCAAACATTAAACACATCTTCCCAATACAAGTATACATCAAATGCTTAGTAAATAATCAAGTATAAACATGTAATCTATGGTAACACACCATTGATATGGAATTATAATTGAGAAACATGCACAATTTCACATAAATTCACCATGTGTTAGCCATTTCAGTACATATAATGACATCTATCCATGATATAGTATGATAAAACCAAATAACCAAATACTTCGCAGAGAAAGATGTGCGAAAAAACCATATATCCATCATATACCCAATAAAATCAACCTCATCATAACATCTTAGTATTTAAAACATCTATTGAAATGAGATATCATACTAGTCAAATCTAAATTGACACTACATGCCCGAATCATTATACATGTCTACGAACAATCAAATATCATAACATAATATCAAAATGTGCTATAATCCATGTTTAATCATGAAATATGAGTATAGAGTTAGCAGATAAAACGAAGCTAGAAGAAGTGGCCATTACATCCCCTCTTCTAAAATTAGACTTCCTCTTGGAAGTCACTAGGTGAGATAGGGATATGACCTCACGAGGTAGCGTGTCGTATCATGCGGTTGTTGGTCACAACAAACATGTCCCACTAATTCAAAATTGGTCAAGTACTAAGTGTTTCTCTTACTTAGATTAATTTAATTAAAGGAATTTATATCTTCCAAGGAAGTTGTTATCAACATCATTGTCTAAAACCTCTAAATGGTCACATGTAGTGTATGTCCAATATTAGGGTCATTTTAAGGGAAGTATATTATTATCAATTTTTTAACAAACATGTCTCATCAAATATAACATGGTTCAAGGTCAAGTGTATTTTTCAATTAGGAGAATATTAATCAAGGAAAATTGTAGCTTCCAAACCGAATTCATTTGCCTCATCATCTAACCTTCCTATAAGGGTCCACATAAGAGGATGTACAACATAAGGTCTACATTTAAAGGAAAATAATGATGGGTGAGTCAAGAGAACATAAATGTTGTTCTAAAAGGGTTATCAAGTTTTTCATACTAGTTGTGTATGAGCCCACTCAAGGAAACCATCTAAGGTGTCACAAATACCACACAATAAGAAAGAAAAAGTTTCCAAGTTCCATGTGGTTTCACCTCCTAGCTCACCATTACTTTAAATTTTGAAAAATGGTTCACGAGCCTCTCCAAAAATGATCCTAGCATCTACATTATTCATTAAGGTCAAGGACGAAGATTCACATAATACCAAGCATAATTAAGGGTGTTGACTCGATTTGACCATATTTTTACGTTAACATAGAAATAGTGCCAATAATTTGTGGGTGAAATATCTAGCCAACCATCAAGTTAGGATCAATTTTCTAGTTGGTTTCCAAAGTTTCATAGCATGTACCATCTTCTACAACATCTTATTCCAACTCAAGTTTTCTTTAGAAAAATCATAAGAGATAGTTTAATTGATTATTGTTTAAAAGTTTTGCAAAACAATTATCCATAACAAAGTAACTTTCGAACTTCCTACACCCCAACAAGCCACATTGACTTAATGAAACAAAAAATAAAAACTTTTAATTCAATTAAGACATGAAAAGTTTTTACTTTAATTTTATCATTTCTTAAAAACTATAATGAGTTAGGAAAAATAGAATCCATTCAAGTGAATGTTTCCCAAACCTATCAAAATACTAGGTAATTATAATTTGGATAGAATACAACTTGTAGGTTTATACCTTCCTCAAGAGTACAAGAGATCACCACCCATTTTCCTTTAAGGGAAGGTAAAGTCTAAACATTCTCAAGTATGGAATTTATGTTAACCTTTACTCAATAATTATTTTGGTCACAAATGGCCCATTAGGTCACAAGAGAATAGATATATATGTACACTCATTAACTATAGGTTGAATCCATTTACAAATAACTTTATATTTCGCCACCCTATTTAGTGGTGATAGAAAATGAGGCCATGTTTTAAAGAGTACCAAAAACAACACAACTTTCGAAATAAATCCAAACTTACATTGCTTAACTAGTGTTTATACTGATAACAAAGGACACCTTCACCTAAGGTAGGTGGAAAGAATAGTTAATCATTACCCTTAGTCCTCACAAAAAGGGGTTACACCGTTTATCTTATAATAAGTTACTAAGAGCTTTCTAATGTGAATGAAGTCTTACGCAAGAGTCTCCTAACTGTCAAATAGCTCAAGGCATATATAATTAGTGAGACCATTGTCATCCTCGATTATCCGCATTACTTTCTCATCTCAAACTTAGGTTACTTACATAAGAACAACAATATAGAATGTAATCTATATTATATGAATATCACATAACTAAGATTAGTAAACATTACTTATTCCATTTGAAACTATAACTTATGATTACCTTAATTTTTTTCAATTTTAAGGGGTAGCCAATGACAACATTGTTGGTCAACCATGGTTGTACACACACATATTCAATAAGTATTCCCCGTTTATATATAATATCCCAATTTTACAGTTGTTAATAAGGTTTTAGTACATAGCTATAGATATATATATTCTTGGTGAGTTACGAATCATTGTATTCATCACTAATTTACACCATATTACTTGTAATTATAAGGTCAACACTATCATTGGCATACCATATTACCCAACCTAGAGAGAAATCGATGCTAACTTATTTTATTTTCTTTTATTTTTTGAGAGAGAGAAAATGAGAGATTGATGTTATCTTTGTGTATTCAATGTTCTCATATATCCATGATTTAAGGTTAGAAAGAGAGGGTGATTCCATGTTTTCTACACATGAGTCTTAGCATTATAAACATGATTATTTAGGAACATTTTAATCAATTCAAGGAGGTTTATAATCACAAGTGCACTTACTAAGGTAAAACGTTTTAACCAAGTTACTTTGCAACAAAACTTAGTAAGTGGTCAAAGTATGAAAATAGACTTATCGAACTCAAGAAGGTTATAACAATTTGATCAATGTTTAAGTTAATCCAAAATTTATGTGGAGGGATTTGATAAGAATTTTACAATGTGTAAACTAGAGTTAGTTTCGAAAAACTCAAGGCTACTTAGTTTACTATGAGAAGATATAATAACTATGAAATTTTCTTTGATAAGACCAGTATGTATGAAAAGAGACACTAGGAATCCTTTCCTTTTACCATATATATTTTAGAGACAAGTTAGGGGAGCTTACAATCATAAAAAAAATTCATCCAAGTATTCCTATTTTAAATATACACTTTCGAAAGGGAAAAAAAAGGTTATAAGGTTGTAACATCTAACCCAAACATACGTAAATCATCATGATAATCATGTTCTAAAATATTTCACCCTCCAAAGGTATCCTAAGAAGTCAAACAATTGAATAAGACCCAATTTTCTTGTTTCTACGATCTAGCAAAAATGGCTACAAAAAGGCCTACTGCATAAGTACCCAATATCGAAAGGAAAATGAATACTTCAGTCAAATATTTGTTATATAGGGGTCAAACAATACATACAACATTCAAAATGGGCGAATGAATCTCAAACTGGAAGAACTCTCTCGGAACCAACTATTAAAGTTTTGTTATTACATTTCAACAAATTTTTAGTGAAAATGGCTACAAAATGGGTTTTGAAAATTACCATTCACAACTCAAATGTGTGTTCTATCAACTTTTATCTATTATCTTATATCTATAGAATCATGTTGCAACTTACATACTAAATTCTAATAACCAAAATCTAGTTATGACCTCATTTCCAGAGCTAATTTATGTGATTGACTAGTTTGTGTTTTGTGACAAAATGACCAGAGCCTCCTAAACACGCATGGAAGACTAACTCCCAAATCTATTTTCAAAAATATAATTATTGCAACCAATTGATATGTAGAAAAACTAAAGGTTAAAAGTGGTGGATTTATGATTTTCTACTAAAGCTCATTAAAACATTGATCCAAATCGAAACAAATATTCTTAAATCTCGCTTGTTGTGGATGCAACAATGCGTTAAAATGGGCTCAATTGCCTTCATTTAAACAATTATATGATCTTATACGTCGTGTTTAAAAGTTGTTTTGACTTCTAAGGTCAATAGAGAGTATGATCAACCAAACCAACCTCTCAAGCATGAATTCTAGGGCCATTTTGCACACTAACTTTTACACAAATTTTCCTAACTTTTACAAAGTGTTTTAGCATAGAGAATTTAAACAATTTTTGCAATCTAAGAACCCCCAATTTTTCCATTTATCAAATTTCCCGCCTAAGTGGGTATTCAATAACAACTCTCCAAAGTGGTTGTTTGTTATATGCGACACCCATCACCTCGACACACCATTTAGAACAACATAGGGGATGGTAAATGATTAAGTTTAGCGTAAAATTTATTTATCAATGGGAAAATAAACCAAATTTTTAAATATATTTTTTTATACCCAATACGCCCGGTGTTAGAACCACACTCGATACCAAACATAATACCCCATTTATGGCATTAAAATACCCTTTTAAAACTTATTAAAATTTGATCTAATTTAATTTCTATTTTTTATTTTTTGAAATACATATTAAATTTTATTATGTTAGACCATAACTATTTTATTTAATGTGTCTATATGATAACAACTATTAATTCTCAAAATAGAATCAACCATTACAAACATCATACTTTATTAATCATCCAAAAATATAAATCAACCCATTAAAAGAATAATGCTCATTTATTATACAAGTCTCACTTTTATTTTTTAAAATTCACCCCTACATAAATTCATTTAATCATTATGATATTTAAACTTCTCCCCCAAATACAATATTTATATCGTTTAATATTAAAACCCATATTTAAATTAATTTTATTCACTCAATTATTAAGACTTCTCCCTAAATATATAATTTACATATTTTAATGTTAACAAACACATTCGCTTTTTTTTTTAATGTGGAGAAAAGAGAAGGTTTCATTTAAGCTTTAAAAACAAACATTTGAATTCAAGATATCTGTAAAACCACCGAATTAAAATCATTTATAGTTATTTCTTATTTGAAGACTTATATATTCCAAAACCCTTGTATACATTTCTTATTCGAATACATCTTCATTAAAATGGAGAAGAAAAAAAAATTAAAATTTGCACATGAAGACAAGAATTTTTTTTAAAATAAAAATAAAAATTTAAGTCACAAAGCAAGTGGCCACTGAGGATAGATGTGAGCCGCTAGATTAAAACTATATTATCCATAGATGCTTGAGGGTAAAATACAAAAGAATAAAAACAAGAAACCCTAATCCTCTTAACCTACCCGTATACCTCCTCTCCTCTAAACTTTTTATTTTGTTTTCCCATTCCTCATTTCATTTCTTTTTTCCCTTTGTATTTCTTTGTTTTGATATTATATGGATAGTTCGTTTAAAACCAAGGGCGGCCATTAGAGGAGATGCTTCAAAGTTTTGTTACAGGTATATTCGTAGAGAAGCAGTACACATAATATTGATTTTGTAGCGGGGTGACCAGTTTCAAAAAGGGTTAAAAGTCTGGTTTATTTTTTTAATTAATTAATTTACTTCGTTTATACTTCCCTTACTGCATGTATCCGAGCTGTGGCGGCTTTGTCTAGGTACTTCACAAATTTATGTGGGTAAAGGATTTACCCAGGCCATAGCATTTTTTTCATTTTTCTTTTAACGAAGAACAACCAGTGTAAAGAATGCAACATTCTCATTAATGCATAAAAAAGCTACTATTTTCTTGGATTCGAAAGTGAAACAAATGAGAGATTAGGAGAAAATAAATTGATCCAAATAGTAGTTGAATGAACACTAAAATGCTCTATTACTACATATTCATGTGCTAATATATGCTATGGAATGCACTTAAATATGTCTGCTTCCTTTCCATAAATCATGTAAGAAAAATCATTGTTTGGTAAGCAAATTGAGAAAACAAATAAGACACTTCTCTCTTAAAACATTTGGCAATACAATTAAAAAAGAATGTCCCGTTCCATATACCAACCACATTTGTTTCCTCAAGTTTATACCAACACAATGAGAATAGCTACCCTACCAAATTCAAAATCAAGCTTGAATAAATCTCTCTACATCATGATAAGATGAAGATTTAAACATAACTACATTCTTTCCAAAAGGATGCAAGCAGCCAAATATTTCATTTGCCAAGTTTACATACTAATCTACAAAATTAAGGAGAGGAAACTCTTTTATAACATACAAAATATTTTAAGCGTTCTTGTCAAATAGGAGATATGTGACCATAAGCTTCTAAGTTAAGGTTTTCGACCTTTTAAACATAATGGAAGGAAATTTCATTTTAACATGAATCCTGAAGTTCTATTACAACAACATTACTTGAAGATACAATTCATTTTAAATTATTTCCTTTGCAATACAATGTAAAATATCAAGCTTCATAATTTATATTTTAACCCTTACACTACTCTTCAAGGTAGAAGAAGGCATGATTGCAAATTCTATTGAAAGAATGTTTACATGACATGCATAAACAAGAGTATAAATTCTTTATAATATGAGAGAGACAAGATTCCATTTTAACAAGGATTCTTCTCAAAGAGTAACAAAACTTAATCCATTACATATAATTTCAAGCCATTTAAAAAGGAATAACATAACATTTGAGTCAACACTTGCTTGTACATGATTCACATGCGTCCCAACATGGGAGCCTTATAAATGAGATTACATCAATATTTACAAAACCAAATGAGATCAAGAAGTAAATCTTTCACCAAAAGTGGAAAAAACATAACACAAAAAGTCTCCAATTTCCCCAACAATCTTCAAACTTAAATTTGCATGCTTTCCATTCAATAAGGCCTCCAAAAACACAAGGAGAAAGGCTTGATTTAGCACCCAATATATAGGCATCATTACATTCCTTTCCCAAAGGTTAGAGGACATACTAGCCTCAACCAAGCCAATGGGAGAGAGAGATAGCTTCCACAAATGTGCACAAGAAAAGAAAGAGGTAACCACAAGCATATCACCATTATCACCGAATCACATCACCCTCTGATTTTCACAAATGTGTGTGCTTGAGATCACGGTGTAACTAGGTAATATGGGTGTTATCTCCAAGTTGTGGAAATCACTACTTGAGATAGACCTCCAAAGAAAGTTGGTTCTTGCTCCTAAACTATGTGCCATAATCTACTCTAATGCAAGAAAAACTATCTTATCCTAATCTAGCTTTCCAAGGTACCAGGGAGACAGAGTTAATGAAAACGAAGCCTACACTAAAGCGGTGATACACCAAAAAAGGAGGGAATGAGAATAGATTTCTAAGGTGTGAAAAATGGAAGCAAAATACGTACTAGAGAGGGTGATAACAGCTTTTCCGAATCTAAAACTACATTCACAACAATATTTCATATGCACACAATGATAATGAATCCATGCAATAGTATAAAATATACACAATATATTTTCAATAAGATCGAAGAGCCAAGAAGAATTCAAACAAACACAGGAAGGGAAGATACATCCAAAAAAATGCATCTATTGCTTCATTGATATGCACAGTTCAATATATTACAAAGTAAAGGCTTGAATCACCATGCAAGGATTCCACTACAAGGGCATGCAGCACATTGGATTCACAAAACCAAAAATGACATATTTTTCTACTTAAAACCATCCTCCTTTTACAATGAGCCCACACTTTAATTTATAGAATTTAGAAGAGTGAGGATTTAAATCCAAAATCTTCCTTTCAACCACTTTCAAGAGGTAATAAATTAAGTGAAATGATGGTATGTATCTTTCAAAAGGATTCACATGTTGTCGCATGACTTGCAAAAGTGAAAACCGTATGCCCATGCTTATAAATTACACTCCCAACTACCAATTAAAACATTGTTCTAAACCTGGTCCATTTTCCTCAAACTTATCTATCAATTCCACATTAACTTCTATATTTCTTAATTTATTTGCATCAAGCTCATATTCATGATTCCAATGAGATGATTTTTTTATTGTTTTGTTGAGAAATGTAAAGTATATGGCATTCTAAGTGTGAGCAGCTATTTTGAGTTTTCCAAGGATTTCATACATTTCACAAAGAGTTTTTTTTTTAGATGGTGATGTTCTTTATTTTAACCAACCTACCCTCATACAAAAAGAAACCAATTTTTTTGGCATAGAGGCTATCGTTCCTTTTCGAAAAGTCATTCCTTTTCGAAACGTTATGACCAAATTGAAGTTCAGGGCTCAGGCGTTCCACTTTCTGTTTGTATTGCCAGTATTGCAGGTTTTTAGGGAACTTGTATCCCCATGGTACTTGGACTATGTGGGCCTATTTTCTCCACGTCACCTGATTCAGGATTTTTTGTCCTTTCGCAACTACCATTGACTGGGCCAGGTGGGCCGTTGACTTCCGAATTCTCTGCACCACTTGCTGCTCGCAGCTATTTCGCTATTTTGGGTCCATGTGTCTCAATTATCCTACATTTTTCTCCTCCATCTCTCGCAATGAACTCACTGTGACCAAATCAGATTTTCAAGCGTTTCAACTGGTTTTGTCCTAGCTATTCTGCGGACCACGTTGGAAAAAATATCACTTTTTCCGCATTTATCCGGCTCGCAGCTATTTAAGCTTTATGGGGCCTCGCATGTACTTTCATCCTAGCTACCTCGTGGACTATGTGGGACATTTTATCTTCTTTTTCTTCATTTCTTTGAGTTTATTTGTTGATCGGTGAATTTGCGATGTGGGGAACTAGTGTCCCAACTAAACGTGTGCGACTTCGGATGCCAAAAGTTGACTTAGATGACAATACACTACCTCCTTTCCAAATTGGATCCGAACTAGGTAATGAAAAACCCCAAAGATAATCTACATTGGTTCCATCCGCACCCCCTAGACCCAATTTTCACTAAAATAGGCCCTTGACTTCATTTTTTCAATTTTTTTGTAAATTTTTTCTAACTCCTTGGATTTTTCTTTAGATAGGGAAGTAGAAAAGCCAAAGGATCCCTCAAAACCTGATTTTGGGCCTCGAACCATTTCTTCTTGCTCAAGCTTGAAGAAATTGTGTAAGTTATTAAAATTACCTTGGGGGTGAATTTTGGATAACAATAATATACAAGACTAACCTATACACCACAAAACAAAACAAATGCCAACAAAAACAAAAAGAGAGAAAACCATCTTCATCTCGTAATAACGGGAAGACTGGATGAGACATCCAATAGTGTCATAGAGTGTGGTCCAACTATGATGCCCGCTAAAACAACCCACTTGAGATCCAAGAACAACCTAGGATTAGTTAGGAAAATTATGGAATAGTTTTTTTTTGTTTAAGAGAGTCTACAACCGGCTATAAGACAACAAATTGTCACTAACAAGTTCGAGAACAATTCCAATCCAGTAGAATATATTTGTTTTTATTAACAATTGTTAGAGGTCACAAGGTCCCAAAATTTATGGTTAGAAGGTTCAATTAGGTTCAGAGGGTAATTCCTCAACATACCCACCCTCTAACAGGCTTAAAGATTCAATTTGATTTTTCTAAAAATTTACGCATTCAAAATTTCCTTAAATCATTCCCAATGGATAGAAAATTTCCTCATGTTTCCATTGATATAAAGAAGTCCTCATAACTCATCATATTTATCAAATTATGGGCCGGCGGACCTAGGGGTGAAAAGTTTCCCAAGAGTAGGCTGCAGCCCAGGGGAGAAAATTTGCCCCAAGGGCGGGTCTATGTGTTGGGCAAGAAAATTCTCCTAGAGGAGTAGTCGGGTCGGGCACGAGGTCACAGGAGACTTTTGAAATTTTCCACGTGGGGATGAAATGCCACCTTTGCACCCGTGATCCCGTGAGTTCGCAAGGGACACATGGCACCTCCTAAGCCACATGGGGAAAGTGGGGTGGCGGGGATAAAATATTTTTAACATCCCAAAGGGAAAAAGGGTAAAATTCACCCGCCTCCACCAACGCCTCGAGATGCCACGTGGTAGCACCTTGATTGGCTGCGGGCAAGTGGGGTGGTGGGAAAACTTTAGAAAAATTTCCAAAAATTTTCTAAAAACACAAAAGGCAAAAATGAACCCACTCCTCTGCCGATGCCTCACGATGCCACGTGGTAGCTCCTGATTGGCTATGGGCCGGTGGGGTGGCGGGGAAAATTTAGAAAAATTTAGA
This sequence comes from Taxus wallichiana var. yunnanensis, assembly GCA_018340775.1. Lineage (NCBI taxonomy): Eukaryota > Viridiplantae > Streptophyta > Pinopsida > Cupressales > Taxaceae > Taxus > Taxus wallichiana. The sequence goes on from CM031233.1 coordinate 174,219,131, forward strand.
TTTTTTTAGAAATGCTAAGTTAAAAGGCATCCACCGCCCTCCGCCAATGCCTCGTGGTGCCACGTGGCAGCCTCTGATTGGTTGTGGGTCGGTAGGGTGATAGGGAAAATTAGGAAAATTTTCCCAATAACTTTTCGATGCGCTAAGCATAAAAGGTATTTGCCCTCCACCAATGCCTCATGGTGCCACATGGTAGCCTCTAATTTATTGTGGGTCGGTGGGGCGGTGGGGAAAGTGGGAAAAATTTCCCAAAAAATTTTCCGAAGTCTTTGGGAAAATTTGGGCCTCGCTTAAGGAAATTTTTTCCAATTTTTTTTTTTTTTAACGCCAAGTGAAGAAAAAATTCAGAAGGCCATAACTTTTGATAGAGAGATCAGTTTTAGGAAAATGAGGACTTTCTGGAAATATCTTGACATCCTCTTTACTCAAGAATCATTAAATTTTGATTTTGATAAATTTTAAGTAGTCAATTTCAAGAAAATGATCTGTAGGCTTTTACAGTGCAAACTGGTAAAATTTAACTTATAAAATTTGTTCAATTTGATCTTCTTCCTCTCTCAACATGTCAAATAGACATGGAGATTTTTCTTAGGTGGATTTAGGATAGGTTTGTGAGGTAAATCTATTTGATTGAGTTCCAATTTGAAATTTTACAACTTGACAACAAAATGACTATGAAAGCTTTGAACTCGATTTTGCCAGGTTTTGAAAGATTTACTTTAAGTTTTTGTCTAATTGAACTCATTTATATCTTGGCATGTTCAATTTTAATGTTTCATTATTATTTCTTGATTGCAGGTTCAGTCTGTTCATTTATGGTAAAATTTACAGAGTTTAACGTGAAGCAAAAATGGAAACAACAAAATTAGCTCAATGGTTCTTATTTTACTTGCCTTACAAATGAATTCATTTCATGCTAGTTTCAAAAAGGTTTCATTCCTTCAATCAAATGATAAAGACAAGAATGTAACTTTTATTCTTTTCAAATCATGCACTTCACAAAACAGAGTACTACATTTCCTTCATACACATTTCTTTCTTTCAATCAGAGATTTCAATTACATTTAAAAGATCATATTCAATACCACAGTGTAATTTGAGAAAGGTAATACATCATTTATTGATTCCAAAAGACAACTTTGTAACATCCTTCTTTTATTCTTTGAATGCAATTTCTTTCACATTCTTTCAAAACAAAAACAAAGTTTATTTCTTTTACATTTCACTTTACAACTTTCATAATCAACACAACATCTTTCCATTACAAAACATTTACAAGTTCATCCACTTCAAGTGGGAAAGGTTACAATAAAATTTATCTCAACAAGGGACTGTCCAACTATCTTTTTCCTTGCTCTAGAACAACAACATGCGTATTTCTCATTCTTCCAAATTTGATAACAACAATACTAGGGAGAGGTAATGCTCTCCACCCAACCAAGACATCCAATGAAGAGGAGAATCCATCCTTATTCATTGGCCCCTGAGCCCCAACCACAATGCAATGAAATATGTGATTCAGACTTCATGGCAACAACAGACTTCCACAAACACACAAGCAACATTTCCACAATAAAACCACAGTCCAAAATAGAATGTAGTTTACAACTACATCAAAACATGACAACCAATACTAAGTCTTCATCAAGTATGCCAAAGGAGGAAAAACTATGGGGGATGCTTCTTATGCCTCCTAAAAGGGGAAATGGGTATCACCACCTGAATTACAAACTACCAAAATATAGTATATCAAAGCCCTGACATTCCTTATGCCTCCCCCAAGTACCTTGTATTCCTCACATTTCCTTATGCCTCCCCAACCTCTTATGGCACCCCATAATGAGTAAAGAAATATAAGCTATTTCTTTATGAGGTGGAACCCAATTCCCAAATCCCTCCACCCTTATACCTCCTTAAACCACACTTGTGTCTCCCACATAATAAACCCGATAGTCTTCTCCTAGACCATTTCTAGGCCATCTACCCAGCAACCCACAAGCATATCAAAACATTCACACATTAACATTTACATTCATAAAAGAAGAGTATTTCAAGATCCACACTCTTACCTCTCCATGATGGAGTTTCCCAAGTTCAAAAGAATAGATGTTTCCAAGCAAAAAATCCATACCAGCCAAGCATAAACACGCAACAATCTTCCAAAAAAAACTTCTTCAAGAAAGAGCTCCTAAACAACAAGGAATTCACCCAAGAATGAAGTCTCCAAAATGAAGCAACCCAAAACAAGGAAATCAATTTGAATTTAATAGAAGAGGGAAGGGAAGAGGATGAGGTGGGTCCATGTAGGATGTCACATCACACATCCTCAATTCCAACCCCCAAAGTCAACTTCATTCTCCAATGCATAATAAATAGGTGGGTGAATAATATGACAGTTTACTTACACACTCAAATCCAACCCACACCCCAAAGGACTGAAATTAAATCATGTAAGAAAAGTGTAATTAAAACCTACAATTTTCCTTCTCAAAAAGCATTATAAAATTCTAATCTCAACTCTCCAACTATAGGTATGGTTGGTAATTAAATTTAAGAGGTATGGGACAAGTTTAACTTGTCCCACAAGCCTCCAAAATCAGCCTCCAAGGACAATTTCGAATTTCCAAGAAGGTGGAGTGTTTCACACTCAAAAGTTAACTTACACATCACTTACACATCTCTTACAACACTTTAATTCAAGACCAACAACTCTATTAATTACTTTCTTATGAAATATTTTAATTAATTAACTTAACAACATGATTACTCACAAAATTACACACCATTTAATGAATAATGAAAGGGGCAAAGCACCACAAAATAAACACATGCAAACATAAACAAAGGACCAAATAAAAGAAATACATAAAACCCCATGGTCACATTTAAAGGTGATCCCTCCCATGGGAATCCTTAACACACACACAACACGCACAAATAAATGTTAGTTGTCATGGTGACCTTGTTGAATTCATCTAGAATTCCAATGTGGTTGGTCTCCAATCCCCGATGTTTTTGTGATATTTTAACCTGCAAAACACAAATACCTCCTTCGGCCTCGTGGCCATATCAGAAAATCCAAAATAATATAAATATAATTCCCAAAATCATTTAGATATATGAATCACAACAACATCAAAGCAATCTAACAATATCATTTATAGTTTTATCAACAACTATATCATCATCCAATAATTTCCATTTCTAAGTCTTCTCACAATATCCAATTATCACAAGTCCGAACAACATCCATAAAATAACCATGTCAAACAATATATCAACATCAACATATAAAATGTCTCTAATAATCATCATGTATCATAATCAATAAAGTCAACAATACTCCATGATCTAACATCTAACATCATACCATAATAAAGTCCATAATCATGTCCATAATATAATCAACGTTATCATGATTAGTATCAAAAAGGTGTCAAAGGAAAGTGGGCACTACATCTCCCTCCCCTTAGACTCGAATTTCTCCTTAAAGTCACTGGAAAAAATGTGGAAATTAAACTCGTAGCAAAGTATCAACCTCCCATGTAGTTTCAGTCTCATCATGTTTGTCCCACTTTGCCTGAACCTAATCAACCTCTCTTCCTCAAAGGCCTGGGGTCTTGTGATCTAGGATGTGAATGAGCTCCACCATCACTTACCCCGCACCTACATCTGCAATCATGCATCATAGCTAAATCAAGTCAACAATACTCCATGATCTAACATCTAACATCATACTTTGATAAATTCCATAATCATGTTCATAATATAATCAATATTATCATGATTAGTATCAAAAATGTGTCAAAGGGAAGTGGACACTACATCAACCATAGGATGCACACTTAGAAAATATTCAAAAACCTCTGTCTCCCTTTGAAATAATAATCCCTCCTTATTACTCCTCCCATTCTCCTAAATTCCTCCTTGGGACAATTTTCAAACCCATTGGGTTTCTTCTCCAAGGATGGGGAAGGAATTTCAAACCATATGAACTACCTTCTCCACCTTAATCCATATGAGGGGATAAAAGATAACCAACATGGCTTTCCCATCAATCCATGAGGTTTAAGAGGTAAAATCCTTCCCTCTTCCCCAAATGAAACTTCCAAATCCATCAAGCCATATGATGGATGGAGAAATAATCAAAATAACAAGAACAAGCAAGCATACAACACATGTAAAACAAGAACTTACATTTCACAATATAAAATCCACCATTTATGTGCAAAATTTACACAATAAGGATAAAAATCGTACTTCCAAAAATATCTCCAAACTCTAATCTTTTCAAAAATTTTGCCAAGAAAAAATCCAACTCCAAAATCATTCCAAGCACAAATGACAAGAAAAAAGTCCTCTTTCTCCTACATGAGGGAGTATTTACAGAAAATAAAATACATTTCCTCATAAATGATGGGGTGATATGTGTCACCCCTCTCTTCCCTCCAAGTGAATATTTCTAAAAAAACGAAAAGAAAAGATGAATCCTCATTTAAACACCCCTCTCCCAAATTACCCAAAAAGAAACTCGTGAACAGTTTATGCAACTTTTCACAACACACACACTCCAAATAATCTTACATGGATGGTCACAAAAGAGAGGCTAAATGGGAGGTAAAATCCTTCCTTGCCTTGAATTAATCCCCCTATCTAATAGATAGGGTCCAAGGGATTTGTTTCATGCTTAGTGAACCCCCAAAACCAAAAGGGATCACTTAAAATGCAAAAAATAACCAAATTTTGAGTTTGACACAAGAGGAGACAAATGTTGAGGATGTGGGGCCCACTCAAGGGTTCTTATGTTGCCCAAATCCTCATCACTTAAGCAAACAAAACACAATTACACTCCTAAAGCAAGTTGGGACCATTTAGTTCCTCAACCTAATTTATAACAATAATAAACAACTTAACCATAATTAATTTTAGCTAAAATTTAACATTGAAAATAAGGGTCATTTATGGTGCCCAATATAATTCAAGAAACAAGTAAGGCCTCACACATCTAACATGGTTAGAACTTATCCCTATGGGCCATTTATGCACATTTGCGTAGAACCCTCGAAATCCATGTTCTCTTATTCCTCGTAACCCTATAAAATCAATGGAAACATTAAATGTATCTAACTAATAGAAGTGTAAATCAACTACTCACTAAAAAATCAAGTATAAACATGCAATCTATGCTAACACGTTATCAATATGGAATTGTAATTGAGAAACATGTACAATTTCACATAAATTCACCATGTGTTAGGCATTCTAGTACATATAATGACATCCATCCATGATATATTATGATAGCACCAAATAACCAAATACTCCACAATACAAAGATGTGCAACAAAACCATGTTCATCATATACCCAATAAAATCAACATCATTGTAACATGTTAGTATTCAAAAAATCTACTAAAATGAGCTATCATAGTAGTCAAAGCTAAATTGGTGCTACGCACCCAAATCATTATACATGTCTATGAACAATCAAATATCATAAAATAATATCAAAATATGCCATAATCCATGTCTAATCATCAAATATGAGTATAGAGTCAGTAGATAAAATGAAGCTAGAAGATGTGGCCACTACTGATTCAAAAAAAGTCAACTTTGAATGATGTAAATTTCTATGCCTATATTTTCTTATCTCGACTTAAAGTACAATAATCATCTTCAAATTCATCGAAAACATTCCCTTATATTATTAAGAGATCAATTTTTTTCCTGATGAAATCCTTATAACTAGATGCTTCCCAAAAATGAAGTATTTTGAGACCATTAGGGTTACAAGGAGAAATTATTCAAGTTAGTGCATTTTGGCACAAATTCCCCTAAATTTTGAACACAATTTCAAAAAAACCCTATGGCGTAGAAGATAATTTTCATTTTATGATCTCATACATAAATACATCCATTTGTTCATTATTTTTTTAAATGTGTTAACGAAAAATGAATAACTCTACTTGTTCAAACTATATTTGTACTACATTTGAGTTAAGATCATTGACACCCATACAAATATTTAGGTCAACATGAAAAAGGGACGAAATGGTATTAAACAAAATAATAGGGGAAGAGACATATCTCATCACTAAACTCATCCAACTCACCCCTTTTACCTTTACCCCCTATCAACATCTCTTCACAAACCATAGTATGAAGTCTAGGTTTTCCCAAAAGCTTCATCCCTTCAAAGTGCAAGTCCCCAATGAAGATAGATCCATTTGTAATAAATAACAAGAAAGAGAAGGGGAAGAAAAGACAACAGATGGGTAGACATACATCTTATCCTTTGATTCGTGAAAAGGTCAAAATCCATGCAAGATTATAGGAAATAATCCATCTGAGAAAGGGGCTCCAAAATAAGAGGATCGCCATCAACAAACACCTCTACCCACTTTTTTTCCAATCTTGAATAGGATCCTTATAGCCCTCCAATGAAGCGAAGAAGCAAGGGAAGTGGTCTTAAAAATAAGAATGCAACCAACAGCTATAAAATATACAAAATAAACTTGCAACAATGATGGATTATACAAACAAATAGACAAAACAAAAGACAAAAATAAAAACGAACAACTTATATATTTAGTATTTATGGAAATTACAACGAGTTCTTTGCTGCTATGTATTTTTTTCCTTCTTCCCACACACATGTCTATTTTTCTTCTCTCTATTACATTTCCAACTTCAGCACCAAAACATAATACATACAAATCATAAATTATTTCATTCATAGCTGCATGTCGAGTTATATATCCTTGCACAAAATACATAAATACATCTCCATATTTTCGATAATGTCGAAATCAAATCTACACATTACATTAATGAATATATTTTTCCCTTTTCCTAAATCTACATTTTCAGAAGATTTTCATCTATTCTAAATCAACATTGAATGCGGGGTTGAGATTATCTCCAACACTCCCCCTTAATCTCAACACATTGTTATCTTTCTAAGAACTATATGTTCCATCTCCATAGCTACTGCTACCTTTTCCAGAGCTTCCATTCTTCACTTCATCTTCAACATAGACACCCAAACAACTTCTTAGATATTCAAATGCATATTTTCCCAATGGCTTAGTAAAAATATCAGCAAATTGATCTTGTGATCTAACAAACTCTAAACATATTTCCTTGTTATTAACCAACTCTCTTATAAAATGATATCTAGTGTCTATGTGCTTGCTTATTTTATGAAAAACATGATTTTTAGATAATTCAATGGCTGAGTTATTATCACAATAAATATTTTTTTCTTCTTCTTGTTTATGCATCAACTCAACTAGCATTCTCCTCATCCATACGGCTTGACATGTCACACTCGTTCTGTGCACATACTTTGCTTCATGTTGAAGAGAGAGTTACAATGTGTATTTATTTGAAGAAAATCATACTACCCCTATTTCAAAATGAAAATCATAACCAGAGGTACTTTTCCTATCATCAACACTATAAGAAAAATAACTATCCATGTATCTAATGAGTTTAAAATCATCCACAACTGAATACAAAATTCCATAGTTCTTTTTCCAAAAACATACCTCAGTATTATTTTTCTAGCTTTCCAATGAGAGTATTTTAGAGACTCCATGAACCTCAAAATAAGGCTCACACCATACATAATATCAGGCCTTGTGGTTGTCAAGTACATGAGACTACCAACTAGTCTTTTAAATAATCTAGGATCAACAAATGAACCACTATCTTCCTTGCTCAACTTCAGCCCTGTAACAACTAGTGTAGGTGTTGGTTTACAACTCAACATATTAAATATTTTCAACACATCACTTGCATACTTTGATTGAGAAATAAAAATACCTTCAGCTGATTGCTTAACTTCTATTCCCAAGAAGTATTTCATGAGACCAAGGTCAGTCATTTCAAACTCTTTCATCATGGTTGCCTTAAAATAATTTATAGAAATGTCTCCCATGAAAATTAAATCATCAACATAAAGACACACAATATTTTTTTACCTTTCTCATCCATTTTGATATAAAAATTATGTTCACTCCTTTCTGCTTGAAGCCATTCTTAATTAAATAAGAATCAATACTGATTCTACCATGCTTTAGGAGCTTGCTTGAGTCTGTAGAGCGCCTTTTTCAGCTTGTATACTTTTTCTTCATGACCTAAAATTTCATATCCTTCTAGTTGTTATACATAAAATTCTTCTTCAAGATAACCATTTAAAAATATGATTTTACATCCATTTGAAAAATAGGCCACTTGTTTTGAGTTGTAATGGCCAAAACAGTTCTTACCATATCCAAATGTGCTACAGGAGAAAACATTTCATTGTAATCAATACCAAGCTATTGAGTGAAACCTCTAGCAACCAATATTTCCTTATGCTTCAAAACTTTACCATCCATGCCATGTTTAGTTTTGTAAATCCATTTTACACTTATGACATCCTTTCTTGAGGATGATCCACCAAATCCCAAGTGTTATTCTTCTCAATAGATTCAATATCTTCATCCATGGATTCTGCCCATGCTTCATATTTTATTGCTTCATCAAAAGACATTGGATCATAAGAATTTGAAAATAAAGAAAAAACAGAGAAATAATTTTATGTTTCAACATTAAAATCAGATTCATAAATATCTCTTAAACTCCTTGTTTTTCATTGCAATAAACTTTCTAATGTAGGATCTGATGAACTATTGCTATCAATTGAGTTTGGTGGACTAATTTCTAAAGGTGTCATGGCTGGTGTTCTTGGTGAACTTTTCTTCCCAACTATAAAATTCTGATTTCTTGAAGATCTCCTTGTTGTAGATGGAGGCGTAGCTTGTGTTACAACTTGTGGTGCACATCCGGGAGTGGAAGAAGGTATTTCTTGAGGAATAACTTGTTGTTATAACACTTCATCACCCATATCATCATGTGAATCAACTATTGCTATACTTATTATTTTTTCTACACTTCCATCCCATGCTTCATTCTCAACAAATTGTACATCTCTGGTTGATTATAAATTTTCTAGTACTTGGATTAAACAACTTGTAAGCCTTTGTATCTTTTGAATACCAACAAAATATACTTCTCACCTCTATTATCCAACTTTCTTCTTATCTCTTCAAGAACATGTGCATATGCAACACAACTAAATACTCTGAAGTGTGCAACACTATGCTTTCTACCACTCCAAGCTTCTTGAGGAATGATATTCCTTACACTTTTAGTTGGACATATATTTGAAATATAAACAATAATTGCTACTACTTCATCCCAATATTCATTTGGTAAATTCTTTGACTTCAACATACTCCTTTTCATTTCCATAATGGTTCTATTTTTCCTTTCACCACACCGTTTTGTTGAGGTGTGTAGTGGGATATAAACTGTTTGTGAATACCATGTTCTCTACAAAAATTCAGAAAATCATTAGAAATATACTCACCACCTCTATCACTTCTTAATACCTTGATGTAGTAACCAATTTTCTTCTCCACAAGAGCCTTGAACTGCTGAAAGACTCCAAAAGCATAAAATTTATACACCAAAAATAAACCCAAGTCTTCCTTGTATAATCTTCATGAATGTCATAAAATATGAATAACCTCCAATAGAATTTGTTTGCATGGGTCCACATAAATCTAAGTGTACTCTCTCTGTGAGGTGCACTAATCTTGCAAATTTTCCAACTAGAAAGACTCTCTATGTTGCTTCCAAAAATAAACCCTTCACATAACCTTTATGGATTTTGAATCAATGCTAAAGCTTTTACCGCATTCTTCCAGTGTAATAAATTCAAACATCCAAAATTAAAATGTCCAAACATGAGATGCCATAACCATGATTCATCTATGAAAACTGATTGAAATGCTAATTGTATTCCTTGAGCGTAAGACTCTACATTAGCACAAGAATCAACAAAGGACTAGCTTGCATAAGTGTAAACCAAATTTATATCGGCACAAGACTCGGTGAAGGACTTGTTATCACAAAAATGTAGCACCATGGGATATGGAAATGGAAGATCCCTACTTTTTGCAAACATGAGACCATCTCTCAAGTTGTGGGACTTGCATACTTAAGATGGAATTCTAGAGAAGGTTGGTTCCTCTACCTAATCCTAATGCTAAAACTACTCCTAAGAAAGGAAATATAAGTAACTAATCCTAAAATAACAATTACAAGGGACTAGAGGGAGGGGAAGAGGGTTAGAAAGATGCATGAAAGGGAAATCCTAAGCTAATAAAGGTGATAGCACTAGAAAACGTGTGTGGAAATATTCTACTTAGGGAGAGTAGAGAAAAAAATACAGTTATAAGAGGCCAAATAGGTGTGACATGGTCCCAAATCTCTATTCACAAAAAAAAATCCATGAAACACAACAAAAACCTACAAATAAAAGGAGGTATGCACATAATAGAAAAAAAACAATGGAGAGGTAAGAGAATGCAAGAAAATAAATGTAAGAGGTGAGAACACTATTAAAAAAACTTTACTACTCTATGAATATACATAGTCCACTACAATTATAAACCTGAGGCACAATTTCATTTACAGAACCCATGATAAGGCTTGCAACTCAAGGAATTTGAGAAAGCAAATTGGAAGAGTTTCCCCATGCCCATTATATCCCCCAACTACCTCTCAAGTGAGAAGTGTTTTACAATATATAGAAGAAGTGTGTGTGTGTGTGAGAGAGAGAGAGAGAGAGAGAGAGTAAATATGAAATTAAATATCCCAACCACTTCTTCAACCACCCAAGACCAATCATCATTGAAGTTTGGACACCTAACATGGACATCATTAAATTTTGCAAAGCATGTAACCTAAAATGAACCCAAGATTATTTTTGAAATTTCACACCATTAAAGTAGTTTAATGTGGCAATAAATACATTAATATTATATACTCTTAAATACCTTTATGATAATATAAATTTTTCCTTATTTCGTTACCCGATCAAAAGTTATGAGCATCTGAAGATTACACATTAAAAATTGTGATTATGCAAAAAAGTTCCCTAGGTCCAAAATTTGCACTTTGCAAAAATGTTCTAAGGCTTGAAATTTGTGCTGTGCACTTTTCAAAAACGTTACTCGAGTCCGAGATTTGTGCACTTTGCAAAAAGTTCCCTGGCCCAAAATTTGCACTTTAATAGCCCATTTTTCACATTTTTTTAATTTTCTCCATTTTTTCACTAACTCCTTATATTTTTCTTGGTTAGGGAGTTAGGAAAAAATGGAATGAAGTGCCCAAATCCAATTTTCCCACTTTTATCCATTTTGAACCAAAAATTGGCTAAGTTTTGAACTCTTTTGCCTCTAGAAGAAGGGAAATGCACTAAAAATGGTCCCAAATTAAGTCCCCAAAAGCATTTAAATTACATGTTTATTTTAGATTCACCATTAAAGCTCCATGAAGTTGCCCAATTCAAAATTTTCCAACCTTTCAATTTTTTCTAGGGGGTAAAAATGGATAATAATTTGGTGACTCACGGGGATATCTACCTACTAGATGAGTTGATTAGTGGCCTTGATGCATTCATTGGGCATGGAGTCATTCTAGTAACCATGAAATCTGATCTAAACTCTGAAATCCTACCCCCTGAGCCTACTTGAAGTATTGCTTGAACTTAGAGCTGATTTTTTCCAAATTTTATGTCCTTTTATTATAAATTCTCCGAGTTTTGAACGAGTGGAAAATTGTCTTGAATCTGAAACTTTATTTTCTCTTTCCTCTGTAATCTGATCGATGAGACTAAAAATAAACCTCTGAAGTTATCCCACAATATGATTTCTTTTCCTAGTATAAAGAAGTGAAAGAATTGAAACATGACAAAGAATGGGAAACTACAGAGTTTGTTAGTTAACACATGTTGATTTGGGTATACTTAGAACTACTCTTAAATTTATTTTTCCCATGAAAAATTCCACTTCTAATGAACTATGCAATAACAACAAAACCACAACACACAAGCTATGTACAAAAGAGAAAATCATACATGTTTCAAGAGGAAACATGCAGAGTGTACACAAGTAATTCTTTTGAAAGAAAACCTACCTACTCTACTCTAACATGAGGAATGTAGAACTTAAGCAAAATCCTCGCCACCAACAGAGACAAAAGTAACTTTCTTTCCTCACAAATTTAGACCATATAACTGATTTGGCACTGAACATGGTCTTAAATAAGAGTGAAAACCTGAATTCCATATGGTATTTCACCCTTCTCTTTAAAGTATCAACAAACGAAACAAATACCTCTAATATTTGTTCTATATTTGGTTTTGTGAGGGATTGTAGCTGATGTTAGAACTTTGAAACTCATCCTCATACTCTAGATTGAACATGACTGGTGGTGACCCATTCTTTAGCTCTAATGAAGCCAAATACCGGATTGGGAAAGGTCTAATCCACCAAATTTTCCCATTGCTCGAGGCCCAAATTTAATAATGAATTCTTCCTGCAGACTTTATTGGCAAAGGTGATTGTTGCTGATTTGGATTTTGTGGCTCATCTAACCATAGATCTTCTCTATCTTGATGACTAGTTTGGAATTAGTGTCATAATTTTTCTTTCCTCTTCAATGTGAAACTCCTCAAAATAAATTATGAAATTGATGGAGTCCTTGGTAAATCATTGCAACTTCTTGAAGCTTGTGGATCACTTGGGAGTTTCTCCTTCCCCACCTGAAAACCAAACTGATTTTCTTGTCTCGATTTACTCATATAGCATGAAGTTTGTGAGATAAAATTCTTCCATTAGCTTCTCATCAAGGACTATAATGGGAATCAAGGTATTCAAGGATTTCCTCTGTGATGGATTCATCAACCAAATAAGATTCAACAAAAGATGAAGGAAGAGAGAAATTTGAATTTTCATTACTGAAGTGAGAAACCATGAAAGCTTTCTATGATAACTTTTTTTTACTAGGCTCTTTGAAACTAATTTGTTTTCCTCCATGTGCTCCTCTTCTTGTGGATTTGGATCTGATTTCTCTTCCTCTTCAATTGACTTTTCAACTGGTGACGGATCAAAAATATTTGAGAATATAGTGCCAATGTGAACACTACTCTCACAACATAAGTAATGTTGATCATATAATTATTTTTCTTTCTCTTGTTCATTTTAAAAATCATCCTTCACCACTTGTTCCTAAAATCCAACCTTAACTGAAGGCTTAGTCATTAATGAAATTTGAGTAATGTTGAACTTCACAGCCAAATTTTTCAATTTTATGTTGATTCTTCCATGCTTAGCTCTTTAGTTTTCTTCCTCCTTGATTGGTTTTCTGATTTTCATCTTCCCAAAATGGGTTTGGGAATGCAAGAGGAGGGAAGGTTGGGATTCAATTGATTTTTTCATTTCTTGAGGTGGTGTAAGAGGCACAACTTCTTGTTTCTGAGGAGGGATTTGGTTTTGGAAGGGAAAAGGGCATAAAAATTAAGATGGGGTGGGAGACTAGAAGATGGAGAAAGGGAATCCACACTAGGGGTAACATGTATAAAGCCATAATCATGACATTTAGGTTGAAATGATGTATATTGGGAAGAAGAAAAATAAATACTATGAGCTAGTGGTGTAGGACTTACCCATTGACAAGGTTTCCTTGCATCAAATTCATAAGCCTTTGTTTCCCCAATCCACTTTGCAACTTGGGGCATAATTTCAATCATGAAGTCGAGCTTCTAATAAGGGTTGTAATGTCTTGGCATAGGGCCAATCCATGGAAAAGGTTTCCTAAATTTTTTTGAATGATTTTAATTAAGATATAGCCTTGGTCTGCACCATGTTTTCTTTCATTCTCTCGATTTTCTATGTAAATCAGCTTCTTTAGGTGTGAAACTACCTCCAAAATTTGTATATCCCTACTCTACAACAACTACATATTTTGGGAAATGACCAAACTAAATTGAATCAAGCTAACATGGATATTCATACTTTTGATTTTAATTTTAAAATATTTCTTGGTATGTGTTAAAATAATATGGAGATGGATCTAAATAGCATTTTTGGTGCAAATGTGAATTCCATGATGGCAATGAAGTCATGAATGCACAACTTCATGAATGGAATAAAATAGGATATATAAAATGAAAACATTTATGGAGATGGATGAAAAGAAAAGTCTCAGTAACTCCAAAAATAGGTTGTGTGGACCAATGGAGTTGCATTAATTGTGTTTCAAAGTGCCTCCAAAGGCTGAGATTTCAATAAGAACACATAAAATTATTGAAATGAAAATGTAATCTCTTCAATCTTCTCCCATCATGTGTGATGAAAACTATTATCACAAAAAGTAGCACCACGGATATGGCAATGGCAAATCCTTACTTTTTTCTAACATGGGACCATCTCTCAAGTTGTGGGACTTTCTACTTGAGATGGAACTCTAGAGAAGGCCAGTTCCTCTACCTAATCCTAATGCTAAAACTACTCCTAAGAAAGCAAATACAACTAACTAATCCTAAACTAACCATGTCGAGGGACCAAAGAGAGAAGGAAATGGTAAGAAAGATGCATAAAAGGAAATACGAAGCTAATAGAGGTGATAGCACTAGAAAAAGAGTGTGGAAATATCCTGCTAAGGGAGAGTAGAGAAGAAAATGTAGATGGAAAAAGCCGAGAAAGTTGTGACATAGTTCCAAATCTCCATTCACCAACAAATCTCCATGAAACACAACATCATACACCTACAAATAAAAGGAGTCATGCACAAAATATAACAACAATGGAGAGGTAAGAGAATGCAAGAAAATAAATGCAATGGTTGAGAGAACACCAAAAACAAAAAATTTATTGCTCCATGAATATACATAGTCCATTATGCTTATAAAATAGTGGCACAATTTAATTTACAGAGCCCATGAAAGGCTTGCAGCTCAAGGAATTCGATAAATAAAATTGGAAAAGTTTCCCCTTGCCCAAAATATCATCCAACTACCTCTCAAATGAGAAGTGTTTTAAAATATATAGAAGTGAGAGAGAAAGAGAGAGAGCATAAATTTGAAATCAAATATCCCAACCACCCAAGACCAATTAGCATGGAAGTTTGCATACCCACAATGGGCATCATTAAATTTTTTTCTTAAAACATGTACTTGAAAACTACACCGATCTCTTTTTTTGCAATTTCAAAATATTAAAGCAATTTAATGTTGCCAAAAAATACTTTAATCGTATATTACTCTTTAAGAAATTTATGAGAATGGAAAGGTTTCCTTATTTTGTTACCCCAGATCAAAACTTATGAGCATCTCAAGATTGCATATTAAAAACTACAATTTTGCAAAAACATTCCCAGTCCGAAATTTACACTTTGCAAAAAAAGTTCACTACTTTGAGATTTGGGCACTTTTGAAAAACATTCTAGGGTTTGATATTTGTGAACTTTGCAAAAATTCCGAGTCCTTGTCAAATTGCAAAAGGCTTTGGGTCCTAGGGCACTTTACAAAAAGTTCCATTTCATGGTGCACTCTACAAAAAGGTTTTGTTGAGATACCCAAATTGATTCTCCTTCAAAGTCCGAGCAACATCACATGTTTAGCATCAAGCTTAGAGATAGATCATAATGAGTCATTTTTTAGCCAGGATGGGATTTTATCTATCCTCACTACTTTATGGTTGTGCCTTTCAACCAAGGTGAGAGAACCCTTTTGTAGCCTACTATTTTTGTGGAGGAGATGGAGATGTCCTTCCTTGTGAAATTATTAAGAAGACCTTGAAGAAAATATGATCAATGCAACAAAACCTAACTCTCATGAGTTGTCACTCTAGATAATGGAGATATTTTCTAAGCAAGGTTCAAGCCACTAAAGACAATGAAAACCTGATTGTTTCTGCATGTTTTGGTAGTAAAATTTTGCATTTGTATACACACATGACAAACAGGGGTAGTATGGGTATGATTAATTATTTTTGAATGAATTTGGTGGGAGGTGAAGCAGGATAAATTTGATTATACCAAATCTTTGAGAACTTTTACAAAAATGGAAAGCTTGAACAACAAAATGCTTTCAAAGTAGCTAGGATGTTCCTTTAACCAGAATATGTGCTCAATGGAGGCCCAGATCAACACTTTTCACACAAACTTCAAGGATCCAAAATGAAGGCTCAAATTGGAAAACTTAACTAAACATTATCAATCTCTGTTTCATCACACCTAAGATACCCTCAAAGGCTAACAAACAATCTTATAGTCATGCTAGGAGTCACAATGATTTTAAATTTGTTTATTTCACTATCAAATGGAAGCCTTCTTGATAAATGAAATTGTAAAATGCCACCAAACTATCACAAGGATAAGATCTTGTGTGATTCACACAAATTTCAATGTAAGAATGCAATAGGAACAAGAAAAAATACTTGCAGACATTCGGAACAAAGAAAACACAAATTTTTCCAAAATAACACAGATTAACTCAAGTTTGGTTAAATTTATCGAAAAGGAAAGTTTCTCAAACAATCTTAGAGATTTTCAATGGTTGTACACTCACAACCACCTTGACATGATCAAATGTAACACAAAGGAGATAAACAGGCTTCTTCAGATAGTTTCTCAGAAAGATGGGCTCTATCAAGCTTTTCTCTTAGGAAATCAGTTTTTGACTCCTAACACTCCTACATTCACAAATTCCCAACCCTTTTCACAAAAAATCATGCCTATTTATATCATTTTACAATAGAGCCTTTCCCCCAAAACCAGAGACATTGAGTGCACCAGTGCTCGCCATGATCTCGATCGCGATTCCCAGAATCAATCTGTAAAAAAAAATTCAGGTGCTCGGGGAAAATCTCTTCGAACCTCTCCTACATTCAACTCCTCTCTCTGGTAGATCACTTTTCCTTTTACTTGCCAACCACTTCCACCCCTAATCTATCAAATCTGGTTCCTTGCGTGCTCGGAAAAAGAAAATGGAAAATCGATCGAGCCCAAATCAGATCTCATCTTAATGGTAAAAGACGTCCCCATATTTTCCTCATCAAACCCAAATATCAACAAGTCTTTCACGTGCCAAGGAAAGAAAAATCAGGCCAAATCGACAATCATATTGCATATTAATGGTGAGAGACATTTTCAGACCTTCCCCACCAAACCAAGCCTCCAGATTAATGCTCCTCTTCATTTGGCATGTAGGAGACTCCAAGAAATGATAAAAAAACCATAAGAATACGCATCCCCAGGAGCTCTAGAGTGAAAATGGTAAAAATCAGATACAAATGCACAACTTCCATTGATTTCTATTTTGAATTTGGACCGTCCACATGGGAGATCCATTTTAGAGTGGGCTGCGGGTTCCCCTTTTCCTTTTACAACTTTTGGAAAAAAGTAAAATTTTCACATTTTTCTCCACACCTCCACCCTTGAGAAATGAGCTTAACATGTCCTAAGGTGGGTCCCAAAGGAACCATGGCCAAATTCTACTATTTCACCTCCTTTTTGGAAAAGGAAAATTTTCCAAATTTTCCCCACAACTCTGCCCTTCCGCCATTGACCGGGGCAAAATATTGACTATTTAATCCCATTTTCCCAAGAAGTCCAAGTTGCCTCCATGGTTTGGTCTGGCCATTTTGATGTTTTAATCCTTTTGGTAACAAGAGGAAAAAAATCCAAGTTACCTCTGATGGTCCGCTTCCCCCCCTCTGACTTTTCAAACTACCATGCATCACAATGGCACATCTTGAGATGGTCCCCAAAAGTTGAGACCTTGAAAGAGCATGGGCTCACCATGTGTTCTTACTGAAAGATTTGTATGAAGGTTTAAAACTTAGTGGAAGGTGCCATGTGTCAAGCTCCGAGGTAGTCTCCTTTGGCCATTGAAAATTCCAAGAAAATGCAAAGTGAGCGGAGGCCTCCAAGTGTCCTCCTAGCGCTTCTTTAAAATGAAATTCAAGGGCTCGGTCCTCAAACATGCGCGGTCCCTCCACGTGTCCCAGCCTCTCAAAACCTTTTGAAAAATACTAAGTATGGGAAGCCCCGATGGAAGCCTCCACATGTCTTCATGGCACAATTTCAAAATGGTGCCCAAAGTGGAGACCCTGAATGAGCGCAAGCTCACCATGTGTCCTGTTCCACCAAACTATACTAGCTGCATAAAAATTTGTCTAAGTCTCGGGAAAAGCAACGGAAACCTCCACGTGTCCTCCCAGTGCAACTTCAAGGCCAAACCAAAAGTGAACTTTCAAATGAGCATCATTCCTCCACGTGGACAAGTTTTGGGTTAAAAATTTCCAAAAATTTTAGGAGTGCCCCACCGAGCCGCATCAAATCAAAAATGAACACGTGGACACCCTCGGGGTGAAAATAAGAAATTTTCCCCACCACTTAAATTTTCTTTAATCGAGCCTGGCGGGGCCATGGGGTGAGTTCAAACTTTTCCAAAGTAGCCAAAAATAACAAGTTCAAAAAAAAACCCACCACATGCCCCATCCAATTAGAAGAAGCCACGTAAGCACCAAAAGAACCAATCAAAATTGAGCGAGCCACGGGATCAAATTTTCCTTTTTGCCAAAAAAAAAAAAAAGTGATAAGTTAAAGCATTTTTCCATTGTCCCTTGACCAACCAAAAGAATCCACATGACCGTTTGAAATGTTGAAGGAATAACTTTTTATAGGAAAAAGACACCTGTTAAACCATCAAAAAACATAGAAATTCACCATCATGCCCAAAACCTGAATTTTCGTTAAGGATGAAATTTTTTTGAAAAAAAACCAAGTGAATCATGGTTCCAAGCATCTTCCGACCATGGATTTGGATTTTCAAAGGCATGAAAATATAAATTGATCATTCTCAAGCTTCCATGGTCGAGGAAAAATAGGAAAAATGGAAAGCCCATGGATTTTGAAGAAATTAGGAAAAAACAGGGAAAACTCAGAGACTTCTTCAAGGAGGGACATGAAAATGGATTTTGAAAACAACTCGAGGCATTCAAAATGGAGGTAAAATCTTTTAGAACACCCACATCGAGAGAAAAAATATTTTAGAACACGCAGACAGAGGAAAATTAGGGAAAATGGGGAGAGATCAAAATGAGCACCAACATCATCTCGACTCGGGATGGGCACTCCTCTGCAGTGAGTGCCACAAGAAAAAGGTAGACCAAGTGCCAAAATATCCATTGGGAAAAGGAGTCATCTTGCAGAGAGCAGAAAACTAGAACTATCTCCCAAAAAAACCGAAAACCAAAAAAAACAAGCCACCAAGGACCGAGCGAACAAAAAAAACACAAAAGATAGGAAACAAACAACAAACTATACACTATACACTATAAAATGATGTTCACCTTGATTCTGGGGAATCAATCCAAGAAATGTTTCAAATGCCTACCATTAATAGGAAATTTGAGCAATTCCCCATCCAAGTCCTTCAGGAAGAAGGTATGTTCACCAATTCTAATATCAATGGAGTAAGGGCCCATCCATAGAGTGTCAAATTTTCCATGCTTGCCCTTATCCTCATGCCTGCTATCCCATAGTAGCACAAGATCCCCAACATTGAAAGCTCTGGGAGTGACCTTCTTGTCGAACAACTTCTTCAGCTTCTCTCTAAACTTTATATGCCTTTGGTGAGATGCCCTCCTTTCTTCATCAAGTTCAACAATCTAGTTAATGCGGGCATCATATGGACTTACTTCTTGATCTTCTAGTTGTTGCATGAACTGATATGAGGATAATTGCATATGTAGGGGCAGCAGGGCCTGAGTTCCATACACCAACTCAAATGGACTCTTTCCAGTGGCCCTTTTAATAGTAATTTGGTCAGCCCAGACAAAAAATTTCAACTACTCACCCCATTTTCTCTTGTTGAGCTCCAAGGTTCTTCTGATAATCTTTAGCAAATTTTTATTACTTGGACTCAGCTTGTCCATTTCCTTGGGGATTATAATTAGAAGCATATGTCAAATTTATCCCATATTCTCTACACATTGCCACCAAGGGTTTAGCTCTTGAAGCTCATGGCATTGTTAGCAACAACTTTGACTGCACCCCAAACCTACAGATGATATGGTTCAACATGAAGTCCATGACAATTTGGTGTGTTTCCCTTTTGGTGGGGATTGCCTCTACCCACTTGGTGAAGTAATCTGGCTACAAGAATCCACTTATGGCCAACACTTGAAGGGTCTAAAATCTCACCAATAAAATCCATTCCCCATTGCTTGAATGGAGCTTCAATTGATAGGATGCTAAAAGGAAGGGAGCTTGAAGCTTTCAGTCTTCTAGAGAAGCATTGGAACTCTCACATCTTCTAACCAAAAGTGTTGCATCCTTGAAAAGAGTTGGCCACCAATAACCAGCCCTCAGGATCTTGTGTGTTGTGACCCTTCCAGCAAAATTCCCCCACAAACTCCTCCATGGAGATCAACAATTATCTTGGGGGCTTCATCTTCAGTAATGCACCTTAAGAGGACTCCCTCAGGGTTCTTCCAAGCTAACCCATAATCAGTAATGACATATTTTGGGAAGCCAACTTAAGGGCCCTTTTCTGTTCTTACTCAAATACTCAGGGTAGTATAAATGTCTTGAGATAGAAAATCACATCCTTGTACCACTCAAAACTCATTAGTTTCTCAAAGACATCTACCCTTCCTTCTCTACCTCATTCACCTCAATAGTTTGCAAGTTTCTCTCAGCCATAAGCTTAGCCAAGCCCAAACCTCTCACCAACTTCATGGTTTGGATATCCATATCATATTCTTGCAACTTGTTCACCCACCTACACCTTTTTCTTGAGACTTCCATCTCTGATAAGATGTCTTTCACCATGGTGTGGGGAACATAAGCAAAATATTAGAACTCAAAATGTAAGGCTAAAACCTTTGTTTGCTTTTACCAAGGAAAATGCTTGTTTCTCCATAATAGTGTATTTCAGCTCAGCCCCTTGTAATGCCTTACTAAAAAAGGAAATTGGCCTCTCATCCCCTTCATCATCCTTTTGCAACAGGACATATGCAATGGTGTTCTCTGAAGAAAAAGAGAACAAATAGTTGAAAGGGATTCTTATAATCTGGAGCTACTAGAATAGGTGCATGCTTTAATGCCTCTTTAATCCCATTGAAAGCTTGAATGACATCCTCCTCCCACTTGATGACCTGGTCCTTCTTTAACATGGAGGTGATTGGAATGGTCAACTCAAAAAGTTTGATATAAATCTTCTAATGAAGTTTATCTACCCAAAGAAGGACTAGATTCCTTTCTTGGTTCTTGGAATTGGGACCTTGTTGATGGCCTCTACCCTTTCTGGATCAATCATCACTCCTTCTTGTGACACAATGTGACCAAGAACTTTTCCTTCTACACTCCAAAATGGCACTTCTTTGGATTGAGTGAAATGCCATACTCTCTACATCTTATCAACATCTTTTCCAAGTGCAGCAAGTGATCACCTCACTTTCTAGAGAACACAATCACATCATCCTAGTAAACAACAATAAAATCATTGATGTAACTAGAAAAAGAAACATCCATTGCTCTTTGAAAGGTTTCTCCAGCATTCATCAGACCAAAGGGCATCCTGACATACACATAAGTCCCCCAAGGAGTGGTAAAGGTTGTTTTAATTCTTTCTGACTCCTTCACCACAACTTGGTTGTAACCAGAGAAACCATCCAGGTAGAAAGTAGCTCAGAACTAGTTACTAGTTGCAACATGTTCTCCATGTTTGGTAAAGGATAATTATCCTTCATTGATGCTCTATTCAGATTTCTGAAATCCACACACAACCTGATGTCACCATTCTTCTTTAACTGGTACTAGGTTTTAACCCAAGAAGAATACCTTGTGGGCTGAATAATCCCTCCATCCCTCAACTTCTTCAATTCCTCTTGCATCTTAAGAGATAGGAGTGGATTGATTGGCCTCTGTTTCTACCTGAATGGTTTTGCATTGGACTCCAAGGGAATCTCATGTTGAAACAGATCCTCTTTGTATGCCTTCAGCTCATAATAAGTCCAAGCCATGCAATCTTGATACTTTTTCAGCAATTGGATGTAGGACTACTTCTCCTCCTTGCTGAGATTGCTTCCTAACCAGATATTCCTTGGTCTCTCCTTTGTGCCAAGGTCATGCTCATCAATATCCCTTGAGGCTGCCATGCATCTATAATAATGTGATCAACATTATCAAAATTGGACTCAAGAGCAACCAACCCTCTAGGAATGGTATTGGTTTTTAGTTGGATGATGCCTTTTCCAAACAAGGTTTCTTTACCCTTCTACTATGCACACCATTGGCTCCCAATCAATATTTTGATCAAAAACTCTCCTTTATTTTGTAAAATCTTTTGACCTGAGCATCATCATCAAAAACTTGCCAATGCTTAATGTTGTCAGTACAGATGGCCTTGTTAACACTTCAACATCATATTCACAATATGGGGACATTACACAATTATCAAACCAAGATCCCAACACAACAAGCTTGTCTTCCAAATCATTGAACTTCCTATCATGATGCACAATGTTGAATGAATCAAACATCTCAATGAGATCCCAAACTGCATGCTTATATTGTTTCATTCATTGATTTTTGTGGCATACAATTTTTGACTTGCTTTACAATTAATTAATTATGAATCTCCTTTAACAATGATGTCTTTAACACCATATTTCCATGCAATCCTCAAACCTAACAACAGTTCCTCATACTCAACAATGTTATTAGTGCACTCAAAGTTGAGCTTGAAGGAAAATACAAACTTTTCCTAGGCCTGGAGAGATCAAAACAACACCAACACCATTTCCAAACTTGGAGCAAGCTCCATCAAACAATAAAGTCCAAGGAGAGCCTGCTTGCTCAAGACACTTGCATTCTTCAATCTTGTGTTCTTTTCCATCAACAAATCCTACAAAGTTATCTACATCAACACTTGTGTACAATACCTCATAGGATGCATTGTTGGGATCCTCAATAAGGTGCAACATCTTCTTTTCCCCATACAACTTGACAAGGCTTCCCTCAATTGGGATGGTGGCATAGGACATATCCATTTGAACACTCCCACCAACACTTGCAGCCCACTTTCTAGATAACAACATACCCCACTTGGTTGGGTAGTCAACAATAACTACATCAAGCTTCAAATTTCTACCTAGATAGGCTGCAAGTTGTACCACCAGACCCTTCACACATCCCACCACTAGCACCTCTCTAGAATCCATGGTAGTGCACTTCCCATATGCAGTTGTTACTTTGATATTCAGTTCATTCATAACTTCCATAGAGGCATAACATTGCATGATGCCCTTGAATCAAACATACAATTGTGCAGCAATCTATCCTTAATGATCAGGGTGGTGAAGAATGGATCCACATTCAGCTGAGAATCTACTAAGGATGTTCCCAAATAAACCTTAGGTGGTTCATCTAGCTCTTCTGATGTTGGTGGTGCCTCTAATTCTTCAATGATTGGTGGAGTCTCTATAATGTTTATATTTCTTCCTAGGGCAGTCTTCTCCTCTTTCAGCCCCAAATACTCAAGAGCCTCTTTTTGTGCTCAGAATCCTAAGCAATTCAAAAATTGGAAATGAGATCTTGATCTGACTCAAGACTTGGGCAATATCATAAGGGACAAACTTTGGCAAGGTGGCATTGGAAGGAAGGTTGACACACTCATTAGATGGCACAGATTTTTGACAACTTGGGCATGAGGAGGGGTATGATTTTTGTTTGGGACAACAAGGCCTTTGGTAGATGCATCTTTCTTAGGAGCCTCTTTAGGAACATTTGAAAGCAATGGAGTTTTTGGCTTGGCTTGAGGCCTGTCCCTTTGACAACCCTACTTCTTGTGTTGTGTTCCTTTTCTTGAGCCACAACAACATTCATCAACAACTTCTATCCTCCTCAAATGGGATGCCTCCATCATACTTCTTTATCATTAAAGCCCTTAAATATTCAAATTCATTATTGGGAAATTCAAAATCTTGTACAATATCTACTTCTAAAGTATGAGAGGGAGGAAAAAGGTACCTAGGTGATGCAATCCCAAAAATCAGCAACTAGTTCTAGCACTTATCACTTCAGTTGAAGTTGCCCCTTGTTGTGAGCTTGTGGAGCAACCCATCATGCAGACATCATCATCATTATCATCATAGCTTCTTCCTCTTCTTCTCTGATCTTCCTCACATGGAGCATGGGGCATGAAACATCTGTCACACCAATCAATGACATCTTGTCTCCTCCATAATAACAACTCTAAGCCAAAGGATCAGGTACCATTCTATTATCCCTAGCTTGGGATTGTCTATTTCCAAATCCAATAGGTCCCTTGCCTCTATCATCAGATCTTTGGTGATTTGTGAACTTGTCTTGGCCTTGTTGCTTGTGTTGACCTTGTGAGCTCTTCCCAATCCCCTTTTCTACTGCCCGGGCTAATTTGTATGATATTTCTTTGACAACCCCTGCCAAAGTTTTCACAACTTCCTCCAAATCAGTAAACCTTACTTGTTTGAGGTTTTTCAGGTTAATTAGTTTTACACCCTCCCTTTTTGGAGGCTTTCCAATTGCCTTGATGTTATTCTCTATTTGCAGGCCATGGTGAATGCCTACCTCAAATTAGTAGGGTTTTTGTCCCTCAAGTAGTAAGAAACCTTTTTATCAAATGCATCTGAATATTTGATCAAACATGATTCATCACATGGCCTTATCCTAACAGGAAATCTCCTCAAGGTCTTATTAAACCTTGTGTTGAAATCATGTACTGACTCATTAGGATTCTTTTTGATGTTTTCAAATTTTGTCAAAAGAAACCTAGGGTCAGTTCTATCACCATACTACAATCTAAATGCATTGCTCATCTCTGTCCAAGAATCAATGGAATTATCTGGAAAAGCTTTATACTAGTCCCTTGCATCCTCTTCCAAAGTATGGATAAACAATTTGATATATACATCTTCATGTTCAATCTCAAAGTCTTCCATCATATTGATAAAAAGCTTTAGATGTTGATCACCAGTTATAGCATTGTTTCCTTGGAACTTTGGTAGTTTGTTCCTTACATCTTGAGGAACTACATTTGGATAACCAACCATCCCTACAAAATTTATAGGTCCAAAGGTATTTACAACAAATGGAGGTCTGGGTGGGGGTAGGGCCATGTTGTTTTGAGGAGGTGACCTGGAGGGGAGACAAATTGATGAGGGGTAGGGTCTTTGAAACACAGGAGTATAACTTTCAAAATGGATATCCCCTAAAGGCCTAGTTTCTTGAAATCCCTATCAACTTTTAAAAAGATAGGGGCAAAATGAGAAGAAAAAACTTTTCAAAATCAAATGAAGGCCCCTCTCCAGTTGGAGAATTCAATTCCACAAAGAGGCTACCTGATTTAGAAGCACTCGAATTGTAGTCTTCAATGATAGGCCGATCACTTTCATCAATGGAGATCCCTTTTCTTGTCTGCTGATCTCCAACAACTCTCCAGATTTTCTTCCTTCTATTTTGCTTTTCCTAGCTCTGAAATAATGTCCTAGTAGGATCCCTAGCAAAGAAATATCTTCTTCCTTCCATCTTTGCAAAGATTGGTAACAAATCTCACTTGATAGAGGTTAAGACATTGGTACTCATCAAGAATCAAATCAACAGGGAGTCGCCACTAAGGATTTCCACCTTAGTTGTGAAAATGCACTAAAATATGATCTGTCAAATGTCTATCAATACACTAGCAACTAGAAATGGAAAGACTTGACTCTTCTTTACCTAGATTTATCAATGAAAGCTAGTGCACTAGGTGTAAAACCAAAAAGAGTTACACATGATGTTTGACACTTATAACTTTTTACTAGGGTCCGAAAAATTTCTTACACTAGTTCCCGAACACAAAATGATGTTTGAAAATATGTATTAGAACTTTGAGCACATCAAAAGGTGTTGTTGACGAGTGTTTAAATGGGTTGAATATGAACTAAATCACTATGTCCCCAGGTGTGTGGTGCCAAATAAGGTGTTGGTACCCAAATTGATTCTCCTTCAAAGTCTGAGCAACATCACAGGTTTAATAGGAAGCTTAGAGATAGATAGATCATAATGAGTCATTTTGTAGCTAGGGGATGGGATCTAACTGGCCCTTTATCACTCAGATGTGGAGAAATGGATAACACCCTCAAGAGGATTTGATCTATCCTCACTACTTTATGGTTGTTCCTTTTAACCAAGGTGAGAGAACCCTTTTGTAGCCTATTGTTTGTGGAGGAGATGGAGATGTCCTTCCTTGTGAAATTATTAAGAAGACCTTGAAGAAAATATGATCAATGCAACAAAACCTAACTCTCACGAGTTGTCACTCTAGATAATGGAGATATTTTCTAAGCAAGGTTCAAGCCACTAAAGACAATGAAAACTTGATTGTTTCTACATGTTTTGGTAGTAAAATTTTGCATTTGTATACACACATGACAAACATGGGTAGTATGGGTATGATTAATTGTTTTTGAATGAATTTTGTGGGAGGTGAAGCAGGATAAAGTTGATTATACCAAATCTTTGAGAACTTTTACAAAAATGGAAAGCTCGAACAACAAAATGCTTTCAAAGTAGCTAGGGTGTTCCTTTAACTAGAATATGTGCTCCAATGGAGGCCTAGATCAACACTTTTCACACAAACTTCAAGGATCCAAAATGAAGGCTCAAATTGGAAAACTCAATTAAACATTATCAATCTCTATTTCATCATGCCTAAGATACCCTCAAAGGCTAACAAACAATCTTATAGTCATGCTAGGAGTCACAGTGATTTTAAATTTTTTTATTTCACTATCAAATGAAGCCCTTCTGATAAATGAAATTGCAAATGCCACAAAACTATCACAAGGATAAGATCTTGTGTGATTCACACATAGATTTCAATGTAAGAATGCAACAGAACAAGAAAAACTACTTGCAGACATTCAGAATGAAGAAAACACAAATTTTGCCCAAAAATAACACAAATTAACTCAAGTTTGATTAAATTTATCAGCAGGGGAAAGTTTCTCAAACAATCTTAGAGCTTGTCAATGGTTGTACACTCATAACCACCTTGACATGATCAAATTAACACAAAAGAGATAAACAAGCTTCTTCAGATAGTTTCTCGAAAGATAGGGCTCTATCAAAGCTTTTCTCTTAGGAAATCAGTTTCTAACTCCTAACACTCCTACATTCACAAATTCCTAACCCTTTTCATGAAAAATCATGCCTATTTATATCATTTTACAACAGAGATCCTTTCCCCCCAAAACCAGAGACATTGAGTGCACATGCTCACCATGATCTCGATCGTGATTCCCAGAATCAGATCTGTAAAAATTTGTCAGGTGCTCAAGGGAAGATCTCTTTGAACATCTCCCGCATTCAACTCCTTCCTCTAGTAGATCACTCTTCCTTTACTTCACCAACCACTTCCACCCCTAATTTGTCAAATCTAGTTCCTTGCATTGCTGGGAAAAGAAAATGGAAGATCGGATCGAGCCCAAAAATCAGATCTCATCTTAATGGTAAAAGACATCCCCATATTTTCCTCATCAAACCCAGATATCAATAGGTCTTTCACGTGCCAAGGAAAGAAAAATCGGGCCAAATCCATAGACAGTCATATTGCATATTAATGGTGAGAGACATTTTCAGACCTTCCCCACCAAACCAGGCCTCTAGATTAATGCTCCTCTTCATTTGGCGTGCAGGAGACTCCAAGAAATGATAAAAACCATAAGAATACACATCCCTAGGAGCTTTAGAGTGAAAATGGTAGAAAAATCAGATACAGATGCACAACTTGTTGTTGATTTCTATTTTGAATTTGGACCATCCACGTGGGAGATCCATTTTAGAGCGGGCTTATGGTTCCCCTTTTCCTTTTACAACTTTTGGAAAAATGTAAAATTTTCACATTTTCTCCACACCTCCACCTTTGAGAAATGAGCTCCGACATGTGTCCTAAGGTGGGTCCCAAAGGAACCGCGTCCAAATTCTACTATTTCACCTCCTTTTTGGAAAAGGGAAAATTTTCCAAATTTTCCAAATTTTCCCCAAAAGCCCACCGCCTTTCCACCATTTGACTTTTTTTCCAAGAGGAAAATTTTCCAAAATCCAAGTTTCCTCGGTCCGCTTCCCCACTCCTTGGGGAAAAATTTGACTATTTTTGTCGGGTATGCGGGCCATTTTGATGTTTTAATCCTTTTGGTAACAAGAGGAAAAAATCCAAGTTTTCTCTGATGGTCCACTTCCCCACCCTCTGACTTTCAAACTACCACGCATCACAATGGCGCATCTTGAGATGGTCCCAAAAGTTGAGATCTTGAAAGAGCGCAGGCTCACCACATGTCTCTGGACTAGAAAGATTTGTTTGAAGGTTTAAAACTCACCAAAAGGTGCCATGTGTTAGGCTCCGAGGTAGTCTCCTTTGGCTCATTGAAAATTCCAAGAAAAATGCAAAGTGAGCGGAGGCCTCCAAGTGTCCTCCTGGCACTTCTTTAAAATGAAACTTCAAGGGCCGGTCCTCAAACATGCGTGGTTTCTCCACATGTCCTAGCCTCTCAAAACCATTTTGAAAAAGACTAAGTATGGGAAACCCCAGCGGAAGCCTCCACGTGTCTTCATGGCACAATTTCAAAATGGTTCCCAAAGTAGAGACCCTGAATGAGCATGGGCTCACCATGTGTCCCTGTTCTACCAAACTATACCAGTTGCATAAAAAAATTTTCTAAGTCTGGGAAAAGCAACAGAAACCTCCACATGTCCTCCTCAGCAAACTCAAGGCCAAACCAAAAAGTGAACTTTCAAATGAGTGTCGTTCCTCCACGTGGAAAATTTTTGGGTTAAAACTTTCCACAAAGTTTAGGAGTGCCCCACTCGAGCCACATCAAATCAAAATGAACACGTGGACACCCTTGGGGTGAAAATAAGAAATTTTCCCTGCCACTTAAATTTTATTTAATCAAAGCCCAGGGGCCGCGGGGTGAGTTCAAATTTTTTTCCAAAGTAGCCAAAAATAACAAGTTAAAAAAACCACACCACCCCATCCAATTAGAAGAAGCCACGTAAGCACCAAAAGAACCAATCAAAATTGAGTGGAGCCACGGATCAAATTTGCCTTTTTGCCAAAAAATCAAAAAGTGATAAGTTAAAGCATTTGTCTATTGTCCCTAACCAACCAAAAGAAGCCACGTGACCACTAAATGCTAAGGAATAACTTTGATAGGAAAAAGACACCTGTTCAGACCATCAAAAACACAAAAATTCACCACTCATGCCTAGAACTGACTTTTCGTTAAGGATGAAAATTTTCTAAAACAAAACCAAGTGAATCATGGTTCCGAGCATCTTTTGACCATGGATTTGGATTTTCAAAGGAATGCAAATATAAATTGATCATTCTCGAGCTTCCATGGTTGAGGAAAAATAGGAAAAATGACAAAGCCCAGGATTTTGAAGAAATTAGGGCAAAAATAGGGAAACTCAGAGACTTCTTCAAGGAGGGACATGACAATGGATTTTGCAAACAAAAATGGTTCCAAGTCCCTAAAAGCATTTAAATTTCTTGTTTATTCCATATTCACCTTTAAATCTCCATGAAGTTTCCCAAGTAAATTTTTTCCAACCTATCAATTTTTACTAACGAGGCTAAAAATGGATAAAAGGACTCATTTAGCTTAGTGCAAGACTCGCTTGCATGAGTGTGATACTTACTAGCATGAGCACAAGAATTGTGGGCCTTTCCTTATTGAGCACATGAATCACTGCGTGAGTAAAAGACTCATGTGTTTGAGCATAGGACTCAACAAAGGACTGATTTGGCTTGGCGCAAGACTTGACCGCAAACTAAACTACTTTGATTTTACTGCGCAAACAAATATGATTTTCTTTCATTTCCTTATTGTAGTCTCAAGGGAAGCATTCTATTTCTTCCCATCTTCACTTTTTCAATCAACTAAGTTCTAGTGGGTTTTCCCACAATCATGCACTCATTATCATTAATGTAAACCGTGTAATCTTTATGTACAAGTTGTTTAATCTTGATTAAATTGTGCTCCAAACCAACAACATAAAAGACATCATTAATGAAATTTTACTCCCGCTTTTGGGGAAGAATGTCAACACTCCCTTTTCCCATTACATTGACTTGATTATTATTCCCAAGAGTAAACTTGCTCTTTATGGACTAATGCAAGATGGAAAATAACTCTAGATTTCCAGACATGTGATTGCTACAACTTGAATCTAAATACCAAATATCATGCGGAATTTCTTGAGCCATATTACATTGAATCAACGAATTTTTGAAATTAATTTACCAATATTTGTGCATGCAATAAAAGAGAAGTTTTTGTAGAACTTTCAAGATGATTCTAATTTTGTTTTCCTTGATCATATTGTTTCTTCTTACATTCAAAAGAGTAGTGTCCATACCTTTTGCAATAATGGTATTGAACATGTGACTTTTATTGTAAATTATTGGCTGAATTATTATGACCATGTAGCTGATCATGATTGTTTCCTCTTCCAACTTGGTCTGCAAGAATGTTGTTGCATCCTCTAAATGTATTTCCACCTCTTCCTCTAGGAGTGAATATACCTCCTATTGGTATCCAAATTGATTCTCCTTCAAAGTCTGAGTAGCATCACAGGTTTGGGAGGAAGATTAGAGGTAGATAGATCATAGTGAGTCATTTTGTAGCTGGGGATGAGATCTAACTAGCCCTTAGTCACTCAGATGTGGCGAAATGGATAGCACCCTCAAGAGGATTTGATCTATCCTCACTACTTTATGGTTGTGCCTTTCAACCAATGTGAGAGAACCCTTTTGTAGCTTGTTGTCTATGGAGGATATGGAAATATCCTTATTAATGAAGTTGTTAAGGAGACCTTGAAGAAAATATGATCAATGCACAAAATCTAACTCTCACAAGTTGTCACTCTAGATAGTGGAGATATTCTCTAGGCAAGGTTTAGGCTACTAAAGACATTCGAATCCTAATTGTTTCTGCATGTTTTGGTAGTAAAATTTGTGCATTTGTATACACACATGACAAAAAGGGTAGTATGGGTAGGATTAGTTGTTTTTAAATGGATTTTGGTGGGAGGTGAGGTAGGATGAACTTGATTCACCAGATCCTTGAGAGCTTTTGCAAAATAGAAGACTAAACCAAAAGAATGCCACAGAGCAGCTAAAATGTTTCTTCAACCAAAATATGTGCTTTAATGGAGGCCCATATTAGCATTTTTTCATACAATCTATGAGCTTCTAACATGAAGGATCGAGTTGGAAAATTCAACAAAACATCAAGATCTGAGCCCAATCACGCCTGAGGTACACCCGAGAGGCTTACAAACAACCTCTTTCAACATATGAGAGAAAACTATTTTAAATCATTTATTTCACTCCCGGATGAAAGCTCTTTTGAGAAATGAAATTGCATAATGCCACTAAACTCACAAGGATTGAGACCTATGTGATTGAGAGAAATTTTGATACAAGATTGCTACATGAACAAGAAAAACTATTTGTAGAAATTCGAAGTAAAACAAACACATTTTGCATAAGATCCATGCGAGAATAACTTGAGTTTGGTTAAATTTAACAATAGGGAAAGTTTCTAGAACAATCTCGAGTTTTTCAATGGTTAGACACTTGCAACCACCTCGACACGATCAAATTCAATACAAAAGAGATATACAGAGATTCTCAAGAAGCTTCTCAAAAGGATGGGCTTTATCAAACCTTTTTCTATTAGAAAAATTAGTCCCGACCCTTGAAAATCCAACCATTTACACAATAAATTTGTGTTATTTATAAAATTTACAATAGAGCCCTTTCCCCAAAAATCCGGTGTGTTGATGCCACAAGTGCTTGCCATGATCACGATCGTGATTCCCAGTTCGAGATCTATAAAAATTCACCAGTGCTCGGGGCGGATCTCTTTGAAAATCTCCCGCATTCTACTCCTTCCTCTAGAAAATCACTCCTCCTTCATTCCCCAACCACTTCCACTCATAATCTGTCAAATCATGTTCCTTGTGAGCTCGGAGAAGAAAAATGAAAAATCAAATTGAGCTCGATAGTCGCTAGACCATTTTAATGGAAAAAAATGTCTCCATATCTCCCCCACCAAACTTAGATATAAAATTAACTCTCCTCTCTATTTGGCGTGTAGGAAATACAACTTAGAAATCATGAAGACTCACACTTCCAAGAACTTTTCAGTCAAAATGGGGGAAAATCAGATTTAGAATCATAGTGTCGTTGATCTTCACTTTGAATTTGGGTTGTCCACATGGAATATTCAATTTTAAACGAGCTGAGGGGTTCCTTTGACTTTTTACAAACTTGTGAAAAAATGGATTTTTTTTCCATTTTTCTTCGCACCTTGCCCTTGAGAAATGAGCCTAACACGTGTCCTGAGGTGGGTCCCAAAGGAACCGCAGCCAAATTCTGATATTTCACCTCCCTTTTGGAAAAGGGAAAAATTTCAAATTTCCCTCATGTAGCTCTGCCCTTCCACTTCTAGTCTCTGATGTGGGTCCCAGTGGAACCCCGCTCCCTTTTTCCACAAAGGAAATTTCCCACTTTTCCTCTCCGAAGGTCCACACCTCCACCGTTGACTGTCAAGAAAGCTTTGACCCTTCCTCTATCAGGCTTGTGGGCCATTTTTGATATTTTAACCCTTTTGAGAATAAGAGGCAAAAATTTTAAGTTGCCTGATGGTCCGCTTCCCCACCCCTTTTGACTTTTCAAATTTCCACACGTCATAATGGCACATCTTGAGATGGTTTCAAAATTTGAGACCTTGAAAGAGCACGGGCTCACCACGTATCTTGGCCAAGAAAAATTTGTTTGAAGGATTGAAGCTCAGCGAAAGGCACCATGTGTCGAAATCTGAGGAAGTCCCCTTTGGCCGTTGAAAAGGCCAAAAAAATGTTATGTGAGTGGAGGCCTCTAAGTGTCCTCTTGGCACTTCTTTGAAGTAAAATTCAAGGGCCGTTCCTCAAAAATGTGTGGTTCCTCCATGTGTCCCAAACCTCCCAAAACCTTTTGAAAAATACTAAGTATGGGAAGACCCAATGGAAGCCTCCACGTGTCTCCATGGTGCAATTTCAAAATGATGCCCAAGTTTGAGACCGTGAATGAGCGTGGGCTTGCCACGTGTCTCTGTTTCACCAAAATGTACCAGCTGCATAAAGATTTGTCTAAGTCTGGGCAAAGTAGCATAATCCTCCACGTGTCCTCCTGGTGCAACTTCAAGGCCAAACCAAAAAGTGAATCTTCAAATGAGTGTTGTTCCTCATCGTGGACAAGCCTTGGGTTAAAACTTTTCACAATGTTTAGGAGTTCCCCATTGAGCCACATCAAATAAAAATGAACACATGAACACCCTCGGGAAAAAATAATAAATTTTCACCGCCACTTAAATTTGTTTTAATCATAGCCTTGCTTAGGGTTGCGGGGTGAGTTCATAATTTTTGCCAAAGTAGCAAATAAGAACAAGTTAAAAAGAGCCCACTACACCCCATCCAATTAGAATAAGCCGTTCCTTGTCGATGAAAGGACTCAAATTTGACCGGAGAAATGTCCATGAAACCGTAAAATGTAGAAAAATGATCATTTGAGCTCGGAGATGAAATTTTTTCCAAGGATCAAATAGGCTCTTCAAAGCTACATCAAATCATTTTCCTTCAAGTATTTAGGGAAAAATGACAAAGATAACAAATCCCAACCTGTAAAAATGGAAAGAATGAGAGGGCCCAATTTTTAGATAAATAGAGAATGGGAAACCCAAATTATAGACCACTTCGGAGGAACAAAGAAACAAGGAAACATAAATGGACCCATACATAAACTTCGACCCAGGAAAAGATTAATTATGGAAATAAAAAGAAAGAAAAGATCTCCCAGGCACAAACAGGGAATAAAATATGGCAGAGGCCGTAAATTGATAGATTTAAAAGGAAAAATGGAGTGAGACTATTTTGAGCACCAACACCTCCTCTAGCTCTTCCATGGATTGTAAAATCCTGAGATGAAAATGCATTTTTATACCTATATGTAATCTATTCAGCCTCTTCTCATGGTTTATCATGTAGCCATGCAACTCATATATTTCCATCTGACTTAAATCCTTAGTTTCCTCTATAGAAAAAACTAAAGATCAAACATAACAGGTAAAACTATGAGAATTTTTAAACTATCCATTGATCTTCTATGGTTTCCCCATGTGATTTATTTGATTTACAAGACTAACAAAATGTGTAAAAAATAATTCTCCTAAATTTGAATCTTTCATATTTAGATTCTTAAAATATTTTCTAAGCAACTGGAGTTTTGTTGCTTTAATTTTATCCTTACCTTGATATGCCACTTGGAGAGTTTCCCATGCATCCTTTGCTTGGTTTTCTACTGCAACTCTGGGAAGAATTCTCTCATGCATAGCTTGATGAATGTAAAAGAGGGATTTTCCATCCTTCTTCCTTTGTTCTTTCAAAATATATTTATATTCTTGTGTGAGTATGTTAAACAATGATTTATCTAGAGGTTTTATATACCTATTTTAAACAATATCCCAAACATCCTGGGATCTAAAAAGAGCTTTCATGGTCAAGGACCAATATTCATAATTTTTTCCATTGAATTGTGGATTCTGCAGACTTGAGAAAGTTGCTTCAGATGTGAACGCCATTAATGGATGTCAAATAAATCTACAGAGATCAGGAAGCAAAATAACTTAATCTTGATGAATAAAACCTCCTGCTTGGATACCAAATGAAGGGAAGAGGCAGGGGAAGAGATCTAAAAACACATAATTCAACTAATAACTATAAAATAGACAAAATAAACTTGCAACAATGATTGATTAAACAAATAGAATGCACAACAAAAGACAAATCAAAACTATCACTTATATATTTAGTATTTCTAGAAAATACAACGGAACTTCGTTGTTGTGTATTTTTTCCTTCTTTCCAAACACATGTCTATTTTTCTTCTCTCTATTACATTTCTAAATGCAGCACCAAAAAAGCGATACATACAAATAATAAATTCATTCATTCAAATTTGTATGTCGAGTTAGATATCCTTGCACAAAAAAACATAAATACATTTCCTGATTTTGAGAGAATGTCAGAATAAAATATGCACATTCCATTAATGAATACATTTTCCCTTTTTCCTAAATTTACCATTTTGAAGATTTCCGGATGTCATATGTTAGCATTGAATGCAAGGGTTGAGATGATCTCCGACATCCAAGTTGTGGAAAACAATCTTGCATTTGACACGAGAAAACAAAGGAGTTTTAAAATTCTAACTGTTGGTTTTAGGTCCTAAATCTTAAGACAAATTGAATGGAGGGTAGGAGGGGATTTCCTTGGGCACAATTTACATAGATATTAGTAGGGAACAACCTTGTGGACATCGAGTGGTGGAATCCACAGCTAGAAATTTTCTAAGAAGTTGACAATGCCCAAAAATTTATATATTTCCAAAAACTCCATAGGTAAAGCTGACATTCTAACCTAGGTATGGAATAGAGGAGTAAGGGTAGGGAAAACTGGTTTCCATCTCGCATAGGGAAAGACTTGTTTTTCCATAGAACTAGGGTAATCCCTACAAAACCCTTAAGGAGATCCTCATCCAACAAAAAGGAAAATAGAAAAGTGTCATTGGAGAGGGCTATAATTTCTAGTAGCCTAGAGGTCTTCCATTTTATATGGGTCCATGCTTTTACAAAGCCAATATTAAGGTGGATACTAGATAAACTACCTATAAAGAATATTTATATCTATTTTGGGCACTAGCAGACCACTACATATAGAATAGTCAACAAGGAGGAAATAATTGTCCAAGGAGGGAGATAGCTTGAGAAGATCACCCCGCTTTTGGTTAGTGAAGAGGAAATCAACCCATGTTTATGGTTGCATCCACTACCCTTCCCATCCAAGACCTCAACTAGTGACTCGGTTCTATATCAAGGTGCGTTTTGAATTTCATGCCCCCACTCTTCATCCTACATAATGAAAATTTGAATTTATAGTTGTTAAATTAAATGAAGAGAGTTAATACGCTATTATTTTGTTGCGAGGCAATCCTCGAGTTGAGCAGGAGAGTGCTTCAACCGTTAGCATTGTGAGAAAACGTTTTTATATGCCATGGATTCATCTCTAAAATACCCACTAATCCCTCGGCCTTTTGTAAATCCATTAGTGGAGACAAATTCCAGAGGGGGATTATGGCATTGGAAAAATAGGCAACAACGTAGACAATAACATCTATAGGGCACTAATTTATTTTATTTTACTATAGTTTCTATGAAGAGTAAATCAATTTATTAACAATATATGCTAGTAGTAGTTAGTGGCTAACCTTACATACCAATTCAATTCATTTCATTCAAAATTAAATTAAATTTACATAATTCTATTAAGATTATGATATTTAGGAGGCCTCAAATATTTATGCAAGTTCCTTTGTTGCAGGGTTCTTAAATTTAATTCATACTCATGTATCTTTCATACTTTATATTGTTTTGAAGTCTTGTAAGTTTTTTTGGGAGGAGAGATCAAGAAAAGTGAATAAGTAAAAATTCAAGGAAAAATTGCTGGGAAATATATAAGAAAAAGAGGATTATGATAAACTCTATGTTAGAGAACTAATTAGGATTTTATGCAGTAGTAACTACACAAAAAAATTATAATTTTTTCTTGGATGATAGAGACATAACATATCAAGTAATATAATATTTGGTTACGGTTGCTTTTTTTTCTAGAATACTTTTTTAAATTTATAAAAGGATTTAGCTCTAATATTTCCGAGGGTGCTAATAAAAGATAATCCGGCTCTACAGAATTCGGTCATAGTTCAGTGCTTCAAATCCATTGGAGAAATTGAACTCCATATAAAATAGATTTTCGAATCAAATTGTCGTGTTAGTGGGGTCAATTTTTCCTTGTTTTTCACCTAGGCCATTAGCAAAGGATCCAAATTATATAAATCTTTAATATCAGCAGTGCCATTTTGATAAGATGAATACACAAAGGCAGGGAATGTGCACATGATTACTCGGTGTCACTTAACTTAGTGGTGCGTTCACTTCACAAATTAACGGTCATTCAAATATGAAATGGAACATATGTTGAATGATTAAACATGAACAAAGACTGCAGTTTAATAGGAGGTCGAATTCTACTAAGTGAGTGATGGAGATGTATATTATTCTACTAAGTTAGTGATGGAGATGCATATTATTCTCATCATTTTGCCATTCTCACTTGTTTTTTTGCTAATTACGATCTCAGCCAGCAGAGACATAAGAGAGTTTTTAAAAGTCCACATGGATGCTTTTAATTGTCAAAACGTGGTTCAGAGGAGGGATACATGTGCTTAGTTCAAGAATATATGCACATTGAGTGGTGATAGTCCCACACATTTAATCGTTTCTGATAAGCATACAGAGAGTATCCCTATTTTTTTAAATTCGAGGATAAATATCAGTTGATAAGTACATATCATGTTCAATTAAGAGAGATAAATATAATTATTTTATAATGTTAATATTGGCTTGGTCACTAAATCATTACTAGTGTGTATCTCGTGAGTCTATTTGTCTATTTTTGGATTTTAAATTTTCAGTTCTCTAAGTACTTCTTAGTCACTCATACAAATGCTTTCAAATTTTCATAGCGATCTATTACTCTCGATTGTCATACCTAAAAATTCAAGACACTTCTCTCCTTTCCCATACAAAAGTGCTTAACAAGAACAAAAACACCAAATCGTTTGGTCGAAAACATGTAGTTTCCTCCAAAACCACCCAATGGTTATTTTATCATTTTGATGTCTTTTATGCGTTGGTAGTTTACTGATAGGCTGTTGAGTTTTGTCATTGATGTCAAGTTGATATTTGCCTTGTTGATATCAAGTTGTTGAGGTCAAAGTGAAGGAGCTAATAGAAGAAACATATCAAATTGTTGAGTTGTGTTTTCATTGAAGTCAAAAGCTTTATGCCATAGGTTTTTGATGTCAATAAAAGCTCAAGGAGCTGGCAGAAATAAAATGTTTTGGAATCATTTATATTAAATCTATTCTGGAGAATAAAACAAAAATAAATGGTTAAAGATCAATGTTTGTGTTTGTATGGAATAATCGGAGTGTGCTACGAGTGTGTATCTAGAACATAGTCAGACTGTAGTAAAAATAACACCATTACGCAACAAGAATGTAGCTAGAAATCTCCCGGTGTGTAGCACGTACACAACAAATTTAGATTGAAGGCCAAAGGTCACTAGTCAATGATGGATCTTTGAAGATCCGACTGATAAGAAGTGAAGAGTCACATGATAAGTTATAAAGGTAGATGGCGCTAAAAAGGTGGAGATGGGAATGAAGTGATACGCAAGTTATGTATATAAATGTAAGAGAAGTGACATGATGAGGATCATTCATAAAATCCAAGAGCAGATGGACAAAATATATATTTTGACTCACACGAAAATGTAAGAGGAAAAATTGTGCAACTATAGAGTAATAATGAATTGTTTAAGAGGAAGGATTAGTGAGTAGTGTAGATCTAAGGAATCCAACAAAATAAATAAAACACAAGTGCGTGTGGAGCAATTGGATGAAGGTGTGAATAGCAAAGAAGAAGGGAAGATAGATGGTCATCATTTAGTTATTAGAAGCGAAGAGAAGGCGATAAACACTCGGAGGTGGTTGAGTAGGTGTTGAGTCACTTAGGGAGTTGGTACTTCCTTGCAAGTTTGTGCTTTCTAAACCTTGGGGGAGTTATAGCTTCCTTGATAGTTTGTGATTGCAAAATCCAAGGGAGTTGGGGCTTCCTTGCAAGTTGGTTCTTTCTAAAACCATGTAGAGTTTGTTCTTGGAAATTTTTGGGGTTTATAATATTAAGTGGTAAACGCTTATTATAAAGCGCCAAATGACTTCGAGCCGACTTTTAAAGAGGGTATCGTGACCACTCACCTTATATATTAAGGTGATCCTTTAGGGATTGATTACACAGGGTTGTAAAATTATATGCAAGCTATATGTGTGAGAATATTTGTAAGTCTCATGAGAAAATGTGTGAGGTAGTTCATAATTCCTTATTGAAGGCATAACTACATGTGAAATAGTGGGAGTGCTAGGTAAAAGTATATTCTCAATAAAGATAAGTGATTTTCAGTGGTTTTTTTACCTTCCATGGTTTTCCCACTTATATCTTGTGTCACTATGTTCATTTACTTTCTGTTCATGTTATTTACATTCTATAATATGTAAATATAAAACATCTTAATCTTTGTTTAATCATTGCACATCATAATCTATAATCTTCAACAATTTATTTTGTGGATCTATAATTTGTTAATTATATATTCCCGTAAATTTCCTAACATGGTATTAGAGCTAGTGGTTATGCTTATGCAGAGCTAGATCTTGATGTTTTCTTATTTGAAGGAGTAAAGAACTTGATGTTTTTCAGATCTGCAAAACCATAGTTGTTCTGATATCAACTTCCATCTAATCATGTGAAAAATTTCAATTCCTGCTCAAATATTTTTGAAATACTTTTTAATTGGCTATTTAGATCTTGTTTGAGCATTTTGTGTGCATAGATCTATGTTTCGCAACCCTAGTTCTTTTTTCTTGCTCTTCACAATCATTTGCAGCTATTTCAAAAATTTAAAATAGCCATTATAGCTTGTTCTATATAGCCATTATAGATTTGGGTATTATTTAAAATAAATTATTTTGTTTTAGTTTATCTTAGGCTTCTCTAGCGGACTGAAAGTTTTTGCCTTGGAATATGGTTAATCACGTAGTTCTAAATCCGCCTCGACATTAAAAAGATTTTTTTGAAGTTACATTTTGTGAAGCTTGGGCCAATAAGATAATTCTAGGTAGAATCACTGGGTCAAATATTTTATAGATAATTTTTATTTTACAAATCTCGAGCCAATCATTAAGCTCCATCTAGCTTCGTATTATCGGTCTTTTTATATATCTTTTTTTGTTTTTCCAAATCTTAGGCCAATCATTAAGCTTGATCTAGTATCATGTTGTTAATATTTTTATAGATATTTTTGTCTTGGCGAAAGCATGACCCAATCATTAATCTCCATATAGCTTCGTTGTGTGAGTTTTTAATTGATCTTCTTGTGAGTTGCGATGTAAAAACCAATAAGGGTGTTACTGCGCTCTTCAAAATTAATTTTTGTCTTATTTTTGTCAAGTGTGAAATCATATCCGATAGAAAAGATCTTAGTGTTTTCATATTTTGCGTTGTCATTTCTTTTTTTAGTTTCTAACTCAAGTGAAATATGAACCAATAGGAAAGCACCAAGTCATTTCTTATTTTGCATTGTCAGTATTATTTTGTTTTGTTTTTGTCTATTGTGAAATTTGAGCCAATATAATTGCTCCAAGTGTCCTTGCATTTCACAATTATCAATATTTTCAATCATGGCTTTGGTTATTCATAGGAATAAGACAAATTTTTCACATCTTTCATCTTTGTCGAGTGCAGCGATCCATTAAAAAGAATCCGCTTACATTTGTTTTTTCACATTGTCATACTATTATTAAGCATGTAAGTGGCTAACCAATAATATTAAGCCACAGTTATTCACCTTTTTAAGACCTTGATAGAATTTTTCATTTGCAAACCGATAGAACATGACCATGTTCTTTCCTATTTTCTTTTTTCTTTTTTATAGCCGTGTCAAAGTGCGAAAAAGATATCCAAAAAATTAATGACACGTGTGTATGGTGTAATAGTTTAATTTTACTATTAATTTTCTTTTTAATTGTTTTTTACACTGCGAAATGTGATCTAATAACAAAGCACCACGTGTTTTTGATTTTCGTAGTGTCCTTTTTTCTTTTACCGCGTGGTTTTTTTATCGCATATTCTTTCAACCACGTTTCAGGACACTGATAAAATATTTGTCCTAGTTTATTTTAGAGACTTTACATCTTCCTATGGGGCCTGTTTTAGAATGTTGACATGTGTCATATCTTTTTCGTTCACGGTTTTTAAATTGTTTGTCTCTTGCCACTTGTATTTTTTCTTTTTCCCATAGATTTACAAATTTGAAGGGCTTAGATCTCTCTTGTGTAGCTTCTTTTTTTGCTAATTTTTTTGTGTACATATAATATTAAAAAAATATCTTGTTTTTGTCTCTTTACATGTCTTGTAAATAGTTGATTCATTTTTAGCTATTTTTTCTTCATCGTTGTTTGTGCATTTAAAATGGCCGTAATGCTAGTTTTTAATGGATAATCTTAGTTGTTAAATGGAACAAATTACAATATCTAGATCAGAATAAGGTTAAGATATTGTTTCATGGCTAGAAAAACTATGGGATATTGTAACTCGTGTGGAAAAATGACCCATCAGAAGACTTGAAAATCCTCAAACCTTAGCTCCTTCTCCCAAAGATCATGGGAATATTTATCCATTCTATTGCAAAACATAAGAGTTGTATTTTTAATGCATATAGGTCATATGGATTCTTTTGCTGATGTCCGGAAGAAATTAGAGACTTTGCATGAAGGAAATCATTTGTCCAAGA
Organism: Taxus wallichiana var. yunnanensis; assembly: GCA_018340775.1. Taxonomy (NCBI): domain Eukaryota; kingdom Viridiplantae; phylum Streptophyta; class Pinopsida; order Cupressales; family Taxaceae; genus Taxus; species Taxus wallichiana. The sequence goes on from CM031233.1 coordinate 174,260,637, forward strand.
TAATTAAGCTAATTTTAGAAGCTAGTTACAACTTGCGTGAAGGGGATGATAAAATTGAAAACATTAAAGCTTAATTTGATGGATTTAATCATGAATCATTTCAAGATTTATTTTTTATATTTTATCATTCAAATAAATATTCACGAAAAGTTTAGAAACTTTATCTATATTCTTAACTCTTAATATCGAATGAGAATGATCTTTACGATTTGGATCCTCTGTCTTCTCTGTTAACTAAAGAAGAATGTGTAATGAAAAATTTTTATTCAAAAGAGACTACTTCTCAAGAATTTTCCCTCATTATCATAAGTTTTCTAAAAATAATAATAATAGTAATCTTAATTATAAGTCTAATATCATATCAAGATTTAAATCCCATCCTATGTCTAATTCATTTAAAAATAGTCAGAACTTTAAAGTCAAATCTAATGGCACATGTAACAATTGTGTAAAATTTGGTCATAAAGAGTCTAATTATCATGTAAAAACTAACAAAGTTGTCAAAAATACAAAAAAATAGTAAATTTAACAATCGAAGAAAGGTCAGGAGAAGAAAAATCATGCAAATATTGTTGAAGCGAGTCTATTGTGCCATGTATCTGCTCTTTCACGGCTTCAAATGAAAATGAATGGATCCTAGATAGTGGTGCCTCTAGGCACATGACTTGTATTTATGGTATCCTCTCAAATGTTGTAAAATGTGAGGAAAATATATATCTAGGAGATAATTCCATAATTATATTTGTAAGTTGCGAAGATGTTAAACCGAAGAATTGAATGATTTAGAATGTCTTATATGTTCCTTAGTTTAAAAAATAAACTTTTATTTAGTTCTTAGTTAAGTCAAAAATACTACAAAGTTGTATTTACGTAAGATAAATGGTATGTAAAAGATGAAATATGTAATGTTATTGCATTTGGTATTTAGAAAAGTGGCTTAGTTATATTTGATAGATATGTTTCTTAATTTTGTTTTTCTTCTTCTTCTAAAAATGATCTTCACTTTGGCATGAAAGACCAGTCACGTGAATTTTAGATGTTTATATGAAATGTCTCTCCTAAATATTGTAGTCTATCTCCTAAGATGAAATATGATCATGAAACATGTGAAATTTTCTTGCGTGGTAAGAAACATTCTAAACCTTTTCACAAACATCATGATCCAAACTCCACTCATTTATTAGAGTTGATTCATAGTGATGTGAGAGGTCCACTTGAAGTTCCTACTCTCAGTGGAACTTTTTATGTTGTATGTTTTATTGATGATTTCTCTAGGATGACATGGTCTTATTTTATTAAGAAAAAGTATGATGTCTTGTCTAAATTTTAAGAATTTAAAACCTTAGTTGAAAAGTATTCCAAGTTCATGAGGTTACAAAGATAATTAATGAATATGTGCATGTTCTTGAAAAACCTTTTTGCCTCCCTTCGCTCTTGTGAGTGTCCTAAATCTAAAATGGTTCTGCAAGAATCTTTTCGATCTCCTTCTCGCTATGATGGATGTACACATTATAGGGCAGATTTATCAAACCTTTTCTCAAACTAGTATTCTGAATGGGCTAGAAATATGGTTTCAAACTATCAATCTAAAAGATTTTAAGAACGTAAAATTTTTGTGTAATCTTTGTATTATCTTAAGCAAGCTCTAGAGCATGGAATGTTAAGATAAAGATTTTTCTTTCATGACCTTGGTTTCTCTAATTGTTTTTTGATAATTATTTATGTGTTAAATATGAAAACAATTGTGTTATCTTTAATGTCTTCACTACAAGATAAAGGGTATAGTATCTACAATTTTTTCACATTTTCGTTGTGGATATTTTAGTCAAAATTGTGAATCCAAATTTGTGGACTCCACCTACAATAATTTTGTGGAAACCTAAAATGTGACAAAATTTGTGAAACTATCTACAACAAAAATAAGTGTAAAAAATTCACAATAATATAAATTGTGGTATTTGTCATAATTTTAATATTGTTACATACCTACAATTAAAAATTGTGTATACATTTACAAATTGCACATTGTTGTTGATCCACAATTATAAAATTTTGGCATGTGTCACAATAATTAGATCTACGTTGTAGATAAATTCACAATTTTTAAATTGTAACTATTTTCACAATTTTATTTAATTAAATTAGAATTATAAAAAATATAATATTATTTTTCAATTTTAATATTTTATTATTATAAATCTTAAATATTATTTTTTAACACAAATTTCTTATTAATATTCATTAAATAAAATATTTATTTTAACTATCATAATAAATTTTAGAAAATAATATAATATTATTTTAATTATTATATCAAAATTTATAATATCAATAACATAAATTTAATATTTAATTAAAAATTATTTTACAAATAAAATAGGAAAAATATTAAATTAAATAACTTGAAGTAAATTAAATATACAATAATTATAAAAGCACAATGCATGTAAAGCATGTTATAAATTTGCCATTTAAAAATATATTTTTTATGCAGCCTTTTACCAACGTAGTCAAACCTCAGTTATTAAAAGTTTTAAATAATACATAATCTAAAGATAGAATTAAACTATAAATATTAAAAACAATGCATGGCGGTAGAGAACTCAATCCGATATTTAAAAATTATATTTATTAATAAAACAATACTTTAGAAAGAGATAAATCTCTTTAAAATAGGAAATAAAAATATAGTTGCAGTTTGCATGTTTTTTCAATAAATATATGAAATTTGGATATTTCATATAATGTATAAATAACCATCCTATTAATAATATTTTTGACCAAATTGCTTGTAGAAGCTTTTATCCAGCTTTATTGAATCATTGGTTAAATAACACTGCTAGCTATAGTGTTGGTTGGCTGGACATGAGCGTTGCATTCTCTTTGCTGGGAAGGAACATTGATTGCTCGGAAGGAGCATTGATTGGAGTGTTGTTTTCTCCTAACTGGGCTTGAGCACTGACTGAAGTGTTGCATTCTCGAAGATTTTCACGTTCTTCAGTCTCCATTCCATCCGGTAAGTCAGATCCCTCACTTTCTTCAAATTCCTTCATTAATAATGAAAACACAAGTTAGTATATACATATTGTCTTATATATATTTCTTAAGGAGAGAAAAATGAAGTACATATATGATAGTATTCGTTTCCAAATTTATTTTCAATTGAAAAATACGATCTAAAGTCCTGAAAACAGACCACATACCATCAAATTCCAGTCCTGCAAACCTTAATTACAAATTTCCTTCAATTACACTTGAGTCTGCTACTCCCTGCTATTTCTATTCCAAGTTTTCTATAAATTTTTCTGTAAAAGGGTTTCTTGTTTCTTTTAGGAAAAATATCCCACCTTTTGGCTATATTCAACAGTATCTATGTATTTCCTCACGCATTCAAGAATAATTTTACTGTTTTGAGAAAAAAATCACTGTAGCAACACGAGTTCGAGATATGCCCTGCTACAAGCTCCTCTGGACTTGTTCCTTGCCCTTCCCATGATTGAAAATTGTTATCTCCGGATAAGATAGGCTCAGAGGGCATGGTTTTGTATACGCTTCTCACCTCAGGATGTGAACAGGGATAGCCTTCTTTTTTGTTGCTTTAAGTTTTTATGTAGGACACAAGGACCCCAACAGATGTGTCAAATTAGTGGTGGGAAATGATTTAGCTTTGCAGCCTCGGATTTGTTAAAGAAGAAACAATTTCAGTGACCCAGCATGGTTTTTGGAGGTTGGCGCTTCCGTTTCTCATGATTGATGGACTGTAGGTTCTTAAAACTGCCTTAGGACATAGATTTCTGTGCATTAAAATTGAACGAGGAAGATGTTTTTAGTCCTAAAACACCTGTTCAAGCAAGTGAAGGGGAAGATAAAGACAGGATGGGTGGATCAACATCTCCTTCCTCTGAGAGGGTGGAATATGAAAGTGGGTCGTTTGAGAAATTGGAGTTCCATGAGTTTTGTGGATGTGGGAATTCAGAAGGTTTAGACAAGGTATCAGACAGGAATGGAGCATCCGTTGTTTTATCTAAGGGCTCTGCGACAAACCTGCCTGCAAAATTTATGGATTTGGATATTTTTCAAAGCATAGAGGGTAGGGAGGGAAGCCTTGAGTTGCCACACAAGGAAGTTGAGGTGGGGAAGGATGATTCTTTTGACCAGTGTGAAGCAGGTCTTGTGGAAGCAATCAACCAATCTAAAGATGAAACCGTGGACAAGAGCTACGATATTTTGGAGGGTACAAATGAGACTGAATCCATAGAAAACTCTGTATTTCATGATTTTCCTATTTCCCAATCTAATGATGTTACAGCTTCTCAAGGATCGATTGATGTTAGTGAAATGTTTTCTTTCACTTCAGCCGATCGAGGGATTAGAGAGTTTGAACAGTCATGAAGAGAGAGAATCTTCCATGGCAGGTGAGGATGGACAATTGTTGGAAGGGATACATTATGAATACACCAATAGAGATTTCAGGGTCTCGTGACTTTGTTGGAGTTTCAGTCCACATGAATGGATTTATGAAATCTCTGTGTTCAAAAGACATGAATGCATATCTCGACAAAATATATATATCCACTACCCTGGTTTTAAAATTTACTGCTTCCTCTGAAATTTTGTGTATAACTTGAGCAGCCAGGCCTGTATTGGACGCTACAGATTCAATCTCACCACTGCAAGAAGAGGATGCTCATCTACTTCTCTGTGAACACAACATACTCACCCGTCAAACCTAAATAGTTAGTAACCTGCATCTAAAAGTAAGTAGTGATGACAATCCTTATAAGGCAAGCGTTGGGGAACTACAGAATTGTGTGCACTGCTGCATCCGCTGGCAGGGGATCAAGTTCAAGTAGTGATGACAATCCTTACAAGGTCCTTAGTGTTAGTCCATTAGAGAGATTCGAGAAAATAAAGGCTTCTTATACCCGAAAAAGTAAATATGCAGAAAGAAGAGGGGATGAGGCAACTGGCTAATCCATGTATGAATTTGAAGAAGTGAAAAGATTGGCTAGCGATTTGGGATTCCTCATATTTTGTTTTGTATTTTAATTCCGTCAGGTAACTGATTTCTTAGCTTCATTAAAAACTTAAACAATGACAAAAGATTTTTCAAATCCGGAGTGTAAAGCGATGCAACATTCTTACTATATTTCTGGTAAACCCCAAAAAACATAAAACCCCAAAAAAATATTATTTTGTATTCCCAAAAAAATAAAACAGAAAACATTGAATGAACATACCTTAAAGTTTAAAGGAATTTTTTGCGCTGAATATCTCCTCCTGTAGAAACTTTTGAAACAAACAAATGCAAAGCCGCATGAATTTTTATTTTTAAACCCTAAAAAAAACTAGCAAATTTGCATTTGCTCATGTGAGCCAAATAAATATTTGCGCGAAAATTTTTTTTCGAGGAGTAATATTATTTTTTATGCAAATATGAAAATAGTTGAATAAATCAACATAATTTGTGGAAAACCTAAAATTACTTCAATACGTGTTCTCCACCCAATAATGAAGAATTTCATTATTTTAATTTAGGTTACATGTTTTTTCTATAATTAAGGATTATACGTGGCACCAAAATTGAGTTATGTGGAGCTGAAATTGAATATTTCACATTAAAAAACATGGGTACTTTTTATTTAAAAAATATACTTTTAAATGTTATGAGTGTTAATATTTATATTTATCATAATTTATATTTTTTATAATATATATTTTACTTTTGATATTGTTAAGAATATTTTTATTACATAACTCGTTTATAATTTTATTATTTATTTATTTTTATAGCTATATTTTCTAGTTCTAATTCTATGTAACATAGAAACATTTTATATTAAGATTTATATTTATTCTAGTATACTTCTTTCTCAATATTATTCTCTTTTGATTTATTGTAGGGTTCTAAATTATCTTCATGTTTAAATTCATTCCCTATAATCGCATGTTAGATATAATTCATATGTGTGTCTTGGAATGCATTTTCAAAAATAACAAATACCAATCATTACACAAATTAATATTGCACTATGTAGCATTATTTGTAATAATATATAACACATAACTTTCCATTATTCATATGCAAAACTCGAAAAAAATTCATATTGGAAATGATCATCCTAATAATAAAAACTTTACTACTTGTGGAGTATGTTTGTTTTTGTCAATATTCCTCTTTCCCCGTGTATATATCCATATTCTTAAAATTAATATTTTTTTCTAAATACATGTAGATTACTACAATAAATAATATATGCTCTTCAATACATATTGTGATTGTTCATACAATTTTAAAATTCTCATTCAATTTCTAATTTATCCTATGAATCCAAAGACCTTATTCATTTAGCGTTTGATTTCTTATTGTTTTTAATAGATTTAAAGTTGAATACAAAAAAAACCATAAATTTTAATTATCATTTATGAATATATTGTTATCTATTTAATTTATTATCTCTTATTTTGGATGTTTATTAATGTGAACTTTAGGTTCTGTAACTATATTCACAATATTGTAATTTCTTGATATAAAAAAGTTGTAATTAACGTTAATTTTGAATAAAATGTAGGATACTAAATGACTATAAGCTCTAGTGATAGCGAAGGATTTGTAGCTCCCGAACCTTACACTTCCGAATGGTATGAGGAGCTTGTGTATTGTACCTGTCCAAAATGTGGAGGTTGTAGACGACAGAGGCGTAGAATAGAGATTCAACATTTAGGAAAACATGGTTCTACGCAAGAAACACCTATGGTATATGTCCATAACTAATATAGATCACTTTTAATACTAATTACTTTGCATTTAATTATTAACTATAATTAATTATTTATATAAAATGTTTTTGCAGGGTACTAGTTATGATGCCCCTTGTAATGAACCAAAAGAAAATATGGAGAGAATGAACCCAAATCAAATGATGGATGATGAAATGGGAATCTTGGAGCCTGGGATTGAAGATATGATGCATGAAATTTTCACTCATCCAGAATCTAACATGAAAACCCTTGCAAGTACAAAGTTATATGAAGGTGCATGAATCTCAGTGCTAGCGACAATCTTATTACTTCTAAATTTGAAGGCTATTTTCGGATGGTCAGATACTAGCTTTACAACACTTTTGAGGTACATTTAATTATTTCATATTATACAATTCATAATATAATTTTTATTATTATAAAATATTAATTATTTATTGTTCATTATTGCTATGGTTCAGGTTTCTAGCTGATAAACTACTTCCAGAAGGAAATCGACTACCACGCTCCTATAGGGAAGTGAAAAATTCTTTAAATGATTTGGGAATGGATTATAAAGTTTATCATGCTTGTCCTAATGATTGTATGCTATTCTATGGAGAAAATGAAAATAAAGAAAGTTTCCATGTGTGTGGTGAAAGTCGATATGAGCATCAAGGTGTTGTTAAATCTATTAAAGTTCCTCGTAAAGTACTTCACCATTTCCCATTAATACCACAACTTAAACATGTATTTCAATGTAATGATATTGGAAATCTCATGGATTGGCATTCACACAATAAGAGCATAGATGGAACAATGCGTATTGTAGCAGATGGGAAAGCATGGAAAGAAATCGATGAGAGATGGCCAGATTTTGCAAGTGAGCCACGAAATGCAAGGATTTCAATAGCGATGGATGGTTTTAATCCATACTCAATCCAGTCCTCAATGTACTCCATTTGGCCAATTGTTGCAGTTGTGAATAATCTCCCACCTTGGATGGCCATAAAAAAGGAGCAAATAATGTTGACTTTAATAGTTCCAGGTGAATTAACTTATACCCTTAGATATAATATATAATTCCTTATAGTTTATTTTCATCCCCACATGATTTAATTAATCTTATAATATTTTTATTACAATTACATTTGGAACTCATTCACTTACAGGAAAATATCAAGTGAAAAATATGGATATATACTTACGACCAGTCATTGAAGAACTTAAAGAGTTATGGAAAGGATTTCAAATGCATGATATTTCGAGGCCTATTGGTAGAAGGGACTTTTTTTTTTGAGGAATGATGTGTTGGACGATTCATGATGCCCCAGGATTATCTGTTTGTTGTGGTAAGTTGATTTATTTTAATATTTAAATTTTCATAAGAGTAACATGGATCTCAAAAATTTACCTCTAACTATAAATATTCTCAAAATCATAATTGTAGGTATTCAAACAAAAGGTAAATTTGGTTGCCCATCCTGTGGAAGTGAAACAATAGCTAAGCATTCCAATCACCTCAAAAAGGTTATCTTCCATGAATATAGGCAATTCTTGCCCATAAATCATCGATATCGAGTACGGAGGCGAGGTGAATTCAATAATAAGGAAATGAAATTGCCTATTCCAAAGTGTATGACACCAAATGATTGGTATACTTCATACAATAATGCTCAAGGTAAGGAATTAAACATAGGATTTGCATTAAATATATTTCTATTTTTTTATTTTATTACATCTCACTATATTTTTACATGATTTATCAAGGTGAACTCCCTCGAGGAATGAAGAGGTTCTCAATTTTTATGAACTTCCTTACTATAGATATTTACCGATTGTACACCTTCTTGATGTCATGCACATTGGATGCAATGTGTCAAAATCATTATGGTATCTTATCAATGGAAAAAAAGTTGATGGATTACGATTGAGAAGAGATCTTCAAGAAAATAATGTCATGCCTCATCTATGGCCAAATCCTATTGATGATTCATATTCTATCGGTCCTTGGAGATTAACAAATGAGGAGAAAAGACAAGTTAAATCGGCAATTAAGGAGATAAAATTCCCTACAGGATTTGCTGCAACACTCAAGAACGCATTCACAAGAGGAAAAGATGAAGAGTTGACAGGATTGAAGACACATGATTGGCATAACCTTCTTAAAGTGAGTTGTATACATAACATACATATATTACTATATATGAGTTTAAATCTTCAAAATATATTAGATATATAATGGAATTTATTTTTGTAGGTTATTCTACCAGCGATTATTCCAAATAGCTTTGAAAAACATATTAGACTTGCAATATTTGACTTATCAGCATATATGAGGTAAATTTCCTTTTAAAATCATTGTAAGATTAATTTATTTATGATAAAAAATAATTCTTGTTATTTAATATACTTATTATGATTTATGTTAGGTGGTTAACTTCAAAAGAGATTAGGCTGGAAGATATAGACTATTGGAAGAAGCAAGCACCTATACTACTATGTACAATTCAGAAGCATCTTCCACTAACATTTTTTTATTCGCAAGTTCACTATCTAGTACATCTTGTCAGAGAGATTGAATATTGTGGTCCTGTTACATCAAGGTCTATGTGGCTTGTAGAGCGCTTATTGAAGGTACTAAAACATTTTGTACGACAAAGAGCTCGCCCTGAGGGCTCTATTGCAACAGGTTATACTACTTTCAAAGCAATGGTACGTGTAACACAATATTTACCGAAATTCCATTTAGATACACCAATACTTTGGAGTAAATGTCAACAAGATATGCTCACTGGTGAAGTACTTCAAATGAGGTCAAAGTTGAGAACAATACGAGGTGTGTACATAATTTTTCATTTAATTTTTTTATTATATCACAAATATACTCATTTCAATAAAAAATTAAAGTTAACTTTTTTTGCAGAGTTGCAGATCCATATGAACACAAGAGGAAAAGATGAAGACTTGACAGGACTGAAGACACATGATTGGCATAACCTTCTTAAAGTGAGTTGTATAAGTAACATACATATATTACAATATATGAGTTCAAATCTTCAAAATATATTAGATATATAATCGAATTTATTTTTGTAGGTTATTCTACCAGCGATTATTCCAAATAGCTTTGACAAACATATTAGACATGCAATATTTGACTTATCGGCATATATGAGGTAAATTTAGTTTTAAAACAATTATAAGAATAATTTATGTATCATAAAAAATAATTGTTGTTATTGAATATACTTACTTATGATTTATGTTAGGTGGTTAACTTCAAAAGAGATTAGGCTGGAGGATATAGACTATTGGAAGAAGCAAGCACCTATACTACTATGTACAATTCAGAAGCATCTTCCACTCACATTTTTTGATTCGCAAGTTCACTATCTAGTACATCTTGTCAGAGAGATTGAATATTGTGGTCCTGTTACATCAAGGTCTATGTGGCTTGTAGAGCGCTTATTGAAGGTACTAAAACATTTTGTACGACAAAGAGCTCGCCCTGAGGGCTCTATTGCAACAGGTTATACTACTTTCAAAGCAATGGTACGTGTAACACAATATTTACCAAAATTTCATTTAGATACACCAATATTTTGGAGTAAATGTCAACAAGATATGCTCACCGGTGAAGTACTTCAAATGAGGTCAAAGTTGAGAACAATTCGAGGTGTGTACATAATTTTTCATTTAATTTTTTTATTATATCACTAATATACTCATTTCAATAAAAATTAAAGTTAACTTTTTTAGAGTTACAGATCCATATGAATGGGAGAGAATGCATGTTTTTGTTTCCCATCACACAAAATGCATGGATAAGTGGATTGATATTTATAATACAAAGAAGGAAGAAGCTGATAGAAATGCTTATTCAAATTTATCTAGGAGGGTGGGATCTATGAATAAAACTCACACAAGGAAGTTACAAGTTGAACATAGAAATACATGGCCAGATAAATGTACTTGGAGTTGGTTGAGAGAAAATATTATATTTCAAAATAATAAAGATCCTACAATTGTTTCTAGAGAAGAATTAGAAATTGCCACTGGGACACATATGAGAAAGGTATATTTTTATAATCTATAATAATAACTTTGGTAGTGTTCTACTTATTCTAATATCATATTCTTTACATTTTTAAATTACATATTCTAGATGAAATTTAAAACTATGTATTTTTATGTTGCAGGTGAGACATTACAAAGCAATGTGGGCATATGGTAAACATTTCCGTATTGAGAAGACTGATGAACTAAGGCATAGTTTTGATCGAGGTATCTCAGCGTACTTTGAGATGGATGGTTCAAATGAGTGTTCAAGGAAACAATACTATGGTATATTGCAAGAAATTATTGAGCTTGATTTCAGGGCATTCAAGAAGGTTATCTTTCATGTCAAGTGGTATCCAATGGTTGAGGATGGAAGTCAAATAGAACATTTAAAATGCATCGAAATGGTTTTCCCCTTATCAAAACATCAAGCTTTATGGAGACAAATGAGCCTTATGTATTCCCTAGTCAATGTGAGAATTTTTTTATTAAAGATACTAATGATATGAATTGGTCATTCATCATCGAACACAATCCAAGGAGCCAACGACATCCATCATTTTCAGATGTGAACCCTGATTCTAACAATGGTGCTAATAGTGATGAAGATGAAACAAACAATGAAAATGAATATGAACCACTGGTTGAAATTGAAGATCATGTCGAGTCACAAGAGTCCCAAGAGGAATATCATGAATTAAGACAATCAGATGATGGTATACTACCGGAGGAGGAATAGAAGAAGATGATATTTCAGATTACATGAGTAGACAAGATTCAACAATGATATTTAATAATCTTGTTGATGATGATATTGGATATGATGGAGAAGATGCCATGATTAATTTAGTTGTGGACTTAGGGGAATTGGAAATTAGTACAAAACAAGTTCAAGAGTTGGTTCAAGATGATGAGGAATTCAATCAAGATGACATGCAAAATGAGTTATTTAATTGTAGACATTTAAATTAAAGTTGTAAATTTTTCTTGAATTTTTTTTAATACAATAATTTACTACAAAATTTATTTGTTATAGTAGCTGACCACTCTAAAAAAAATATGCTGTAAAATTTTATTTTTTTGTATCATGATCCTAACTACTGTTAAATTTTAATAATTTTTAATTTAATTTAATTTCAAATGTACTAGATATATTATGTGTTTTAAATATAATTATAGAATGTAATCTTTTATTATTATGATTCAAAAATTCGAACAATAGAAGGAGAGTTTACATTTTTAATAAATCTAATTGGTTAAAATTTCAAATATATTGTGGATTATCCAAAAACATTATTAAGGTAATGTCGTTTTCCAACAATAAATATTATATAATTATAATGAAATTATATTGATATAATTATTATTTATTTATAATTATATTATTTACAATTATGTAAGTGAGCTAATAATATCATTAATGTGGATTTTCCACTATTTAAGTCTAATGGAGCCTCTATATATTTGACAATTTAATTGAATTGACTAGTCAAACTATTTATTTGTAGTTGTGTAAATTATTCACAAATAACATTTGTAATATTATGTAGATTATTCACATAAATAATATTGGAATTTAGAGTAGTGTAGATTACTTAAGATTTTCTTATTTTTGCAATCCTCATTATTATCACTATTTATTTTATTAATGTAGATTATCTACAATAAGAGTTTGACTAAATTTTTAATGTAGATTGTCAACAATTAGAGTGAGTTAGGGATAATACTCAGTTTAAATTTTAAGGGTTTAAATTTTTAATAATAAAATCAAATCTTAAAAATTATGTGATTATTTATTTTTGATAAAACTCAAATCTTAAAAACTATGTGATTATTTATTTATGATATATTTTGTAGATTATGAAAAATAAGAATTAATTTTTGTCTATATTTTTTATTTTTTAGACAAAGAGTAATCATAGTTTTAGCCGTAATTTTTAAATTTTTTTTTTTGAAATTTAGAATGTTGTGGAAATTAGGAATTGCAATCTACATTTTATTTAGAGTATCCTTTGAATATAGTTTGAGAATTTTTATCTTTTTTCCAAAACAAATAGATATATTGTGATTTTTCTACAATAAATTTATATGATTATGAATATTCCACAAATTACATATAACTTTCATGAAATTGTGAAACATCTACTTTGTATATTATAAAACCACCCATTTAATGTTGCTAATCTACATTTTTTCCACAAATTGATTATTTTGTGGATAACATTGTGGAAAATTAGCCCTCTTTCTAGTAGTGTTATATAATGATGATCTTGTGATTAATATATAGTATATAATAATTTAATTATTAGAATCCATTAAGACAAATTAATTAAATGAATGATTTATATGTATAAATAATTTTATATGGTTATTTGTCAAAATCTCAAATTTATGGTTGCATCACAAGATCGTTATGTTATAACCTTCTCAAAAGGGTTAATATGATTGATTTTCAGCATGTCTCTACTCCTATGGTATTTTTATTTATTTAACTTTCACTAGGCCTAATATATCCTATACATATGTAATTGTACTTTAGATTCATACACACACACATCCTTATGTGTACAATCAATTATTTTTTATATCATTCCTTTTGTTATAATGCACGATTATTTGGTTATTATGATATATAGCCTACGATAATGTGTATAGAAAATCTATATTTGGATTTGTGTTCAAATGTTTTTGAGAAGGTGCCATCACTTAAGTAGAAAGAAGAAACAAATAGTTTCTATCTCTTACTACTTAAGTATATATAATATGCAATCGAAGCATAAAAAGAAACATGTGGCTCAAATTAATATTGAAAGAAATTTATATATTTTTCGTCTAAAGGAAGCACTCAAATTTTATGTGAAAGACAAATTTATATTGCTCTTGAAAAAATGTATCTAGTCTAGCATCAAAGAACCAAACATAGTGAGATTCATGTACACTTCATCGGGAAAGAGTTCTCGATCGTGATGTTTATCTTAACTTTTGAGTGGGTTTCCGACTTTTTTGAGCCATTGGGTGCTAAAACGTTCTGCATGTTCTATGCTATGTTAAATAATTTAGATATTAGATCTTGTGATCACATGGTTGACGTTCATCTCCACCTCAATTAGCGAGCATATGTTTTTGGCCTTTTAGAGCTGCACTAGAGGGGGAAAATAATAAATGAGAATGTTGCATGTTTGTTTCTTATGCAATGACATCTCTTAATGGCCTCAATGTGTTAAATTAGATACCACCAAGAATATTTCTATGTTTTTTGAGTATATTTTCATGTATGTGAAGTTTACTTGTAATTCCCAACAAAACATTAGTTGTGGGAATTCCTTGTTTTATAAAAGGATCTATAATATGATGTAAGTCTTCATTCTTAATCACTTTATCTTGAGAATTTGTATATGTTCTTGTGCATTGTGGTTTTTATGAAATTCTTGGAACATTGTTTTGAGCCACGGAAAAACAAAGTATCGTGGATTTTATAAAACTTGAAATGCAATTGATTGTTATGTGGCTTGTATAAGTCCATGGGACCTATTGTGGTAGTGTACTTACAGTTGAAAAACTAGCATGTACTCTGCAATTGATGCACAATTACAAAAAACTACAAACATGTAGAACACATTTTTTTGGATGCTAGCCTAAATCATGAGTTGATTTATGGATTGTAATTATTTTTGTATCCAAAGGTAACTTGGCATAAGGAACAAATATTAACATGTTTTTGCATGTTTCCCCACTTAACATTAAGGGGGAGTGTTGGTGTTTATAATATTAAGTGGGAAACTACTTGTTATAAAACTACCAAATGCCTCTAGATTGGATTTTAAAAATTGGATCATGACTACCCACGTTATATATAACAAGGTGATCCTTTAGGGATTTGTTACACACGGTTGTAACATTTTATGTGAGCTATATGTGTAAAAATATGTAAGTCTCATGATAAATTGTGTGAGGAACTTCATAATTCATTATTGAAGGTGTAACTTCATGTGAAATAGTGGGAGTAATGGGTAAATAAATATTCTCTATAAAGATAAGTGATTTTCATTGGGTTTTTTTACCTTTTATGGGTTTTCCCACTTATATCTTGTGTCACTATGTTCATTTACTTTTTGTTCATGTTATTTACATTCTATAATATGCAAATATAAAACATCTTCATCTTTGTTTAATCACTTTGCACATCATAATTTATAATCTTTTGCAATTTATTACATCACTGGATTTATAATTTTTAGTTATATCTTCCCATAAATTTGTTAAAACCGTTTGAGTTGGTGCTTTGCATTTAAGGTTTGGTGTTCCTTCTGAATTTGTTACTTCAATATATTTTGATTTTTGTTTACAAATGAAAATATACGTGGGTTATCTTATCCTTGAGGGTTTCTGTATATCTGATGTGTTCGTGTGTGTTCTCTATTGTTTCATGCTCGTGTGGATGGTTGTTATGTTGAATGGTTCATGTAGGTTAAGTAAAAGTAAATATAATTGAAAGAGAATGTTTTTAAGGACACTGATTCACCCCCAAAATGATTGTGCTTCCAACAATTGGTATGAGATCTTGGAACTTTGGAAAAAGTGTAACTGTAGTGCCCACTCCTCTTTGACGCTATTTTCATTTCGATACTTAGACATTTTGATTATTATATTTTGAGCACTAGATGATAGTCTATGTGGATATTTTGACTATTGATATATTGTAATTCACATTTTGATTATGATACACTAGTGACACGATGAGGCAGGTTGATATATGTTGATTTGCATTATTTAGATTTTATACTTACACGTTATAGTCTGAATGTTATGATTAGAATTATGATCTCATGGATGTTAGAATAAAATTATTTGATATGTTGATAGATGATAGAATTACTTAATTTTAGATGATGATTATTGATTTCTATGTATATATTATTTCGATGTTGTTGATACGGTCATGAGGCCAGAGAGGTATTTTTTTGTTTTCATGGACATTATATCATACATCGAAAGGGGATAGGGGACCAACCACAGAAGAATGTTGGGTGTTTTGCAACATGGCCAAATTTGACAACTTGTGTCTAATGTTTATGTTGTGTTATTACATGCCTAGTTAGGAGGTTTCCCATGGGGTGACCTCACATGTGTGGCCATGGGGTGTAATTTTTTCCCTTCTTTTAATTTTGTGTGTTTTATTTTGTGTTATATGTATTTAATTATTGGGAAATTTTAGTCACTTTATTAGCAATTATTAATGTGTCTTAATTAGCTAATCCAACTTAATTTGTTAACTATAAAGGATGTGACAATTAAATAATTATTAGAGGATATGTTCCTTGAAATCTTGTGGATGTAAATTAGATTTGTGTTAGGTTTTGTGTTGTGTACTCTTTCCCAACTTCAAAATTCGGATTTTGACTTGGGAGACATTTTTGAGGCTTGTGGGACAAGAAAAACTTGGCTCATGTCTCTTAAATTCATCCAACAACCATACCTATGGTATGAGGAGTTAATTTTAGGCTTAATTATGCATTCTGGAGTGTAAAAATGGTAAATAATTACACTTTCCTACTTATCACAATTAATTTTTCCTTAATAAGCATGGTGTGCAAGTTGAGTGCCACGTGTGTATGTCATAAGTCTTACATGTTCATTTATTGTTTTGGGATTGGTGTTTTACTTGTGTGTTGGAATGGAGGAATGATGAAGTGACATCCTAAATGGAGCCAACTCATCATCCGACATCTCTATCTATTTATTGGTTGAATTTGAAGGATTTTGGGTCACTTGTTTTATTTTCTTTTATTGTACTTTTGGAATTAGGAGCTTGTTGGAGTTTCAATTTGGATTGTTCTTGGCTTGAAGGTGTTAAAATATTATTGGAGTGGAGACTATTGGAAGCTTGATGGAGAGGTAGGATCTCCACTTATCACGCTTTTATTTATGCATTTAGATGTAAACAAAAGTGTGCTTGATTGAATATTGTATTAGTGTTGTGAATGTGGTTATTATGACTGGGTAGTTTTCCTTAAGAAGGGTATGGGAGATGGAACTATGGGACCATTGGCGAGGGAAAAGGGATATGTGAGGCATGAATTTTGGAGGGAGTTTGAATGAGAGTTTCACCTATGGGGAGTGAAAAGTGTTCACATGGAAATATTTTTGCATATTTGCAAGGGGAGATATAAGGATGTATTTGATTGTTTGTATTGTGCACATGGAGGCTTTTGGGTGAAACTCCTACTTCACTTAGGAGGGAAAAGGAGGTGGTTCCCATATTCCTTTCTCTTTTTTTCTTGATGTCAAGCCTATATGTTGTTGAGAAAGTTGTAAATATTGTTGAGTATGTCCATTTGAATGTGTTGTATGTTTTATGGATTGTATGTTTTTGTGGAAGCCATTTTTGTAAAGGTTGTCAAAGTTGCACTACACTCCTAATTGTTCTTTGGTTGGGGCTCGGAGCGAATAAGGTTATGGATTATCCTCTTAGTGGATTAAAGGTGGGGCAAAGAGTGTCACCTATCCCCCTTTCTTTGTATTATGATCCAAGTTTTTGAAGAGTTGATGGATGCAAGTTGAAAGCTAAAAGTTGGGAGAAGACATTGAAATGAAGACTTGTGTTTTGACCTTTTTGAAGAATCTCTATGTTGTAATTTGATCATATTATTATTCAAGATTTTTAACTCTTGTTGGTGCTTGAATTAGTCTCACCTCGTTCGCCATTAAAATCCCTTAGTTTGTGGCCTATGACATTTTTATCTCCCGTGTTGGTGCTTGAAGACTCTGTTCTCCATTGATCACCCCCTTCTTGGTGAAAATCACTTCAAAACATTAAAACTCAAGCTATTCATTCCATTTCATTTTTCGTAGTTGTGTGTTGTTGTCCCTACCATTTTTGTCCCGGTACTGAGGAGACGTGGTTGAATGTAGCTCGGATGATAATGTTTGAACCTTACAACATTTCTAGATTCTTTCCCTAAAGAAAATTTCATTTCAAATTTCAAACGGTGGTTTCCCTGCATTTTTACAGCTTGACGGGTGTGATTTTCTCATCAAATTTACATCTCTACATCAGTGGCAATGTGGCCCTTTTTTGGATGTGGCTCGGCATGGAAATATAGAAATTTGTAGATCGTTTCAACCCAAAACCTATCCACGTAGAGGAATGGTGCTCGTTTGAAGACTCACCTTTTTGTTTGGCCTTGAAGTTGCGCTGGGGAGACATGTGGAGGATTCCGTTGCTTTTCACGGATTTAGAAAAAAAATTCATACAGCTGATATAGTTTTGGCAAGCCATGGACACGTGGTGGGCTGGGGCTCATTTGAAGATATATTTCAAGGTCCCACATTAACAAATGTGATAGAGGGACAGTGGAGGTTTCCACTAGCTCATTAGGAATTAAATTTTTAAGGAAATTTTAAGGCACAGGACATGTGGTGAGACCACGGTCATTCGGGTCTCCACGTTTGGGGAGCATCTTGAAGTTTCAACATAAAGATGATTGGAGGTTTCCGTTGGGCCTTCCTTTACTTAGACTTTTCAAGTAATTTCCTAAAGGGCCTAAGACATGTGGTGGTACCGCACATGTTTAGGGACCGGCCCATGGGTTTTATTTTGTAGAAGTGCCAAGAGGATACTTGGAGGCTTCCGCTCAATCTACCTTTTGCTTGGACTTTTCAACAGCCAAAGAAGACTATCCCAGACCTTGGACACATGACGCCTTCCACTGAACTCTCAAGTTTTTTAACATACTTTGCCAGAATGAGACACGTGTTGAGCCCACCCTTGTTTGGGGTCTCTACATTTCGGGACCATCTCAAGATGCATCATTGAGATGCGTGGAGGTTTGAAAAGTCAAAGGATGGAGGTGCGGGCTCTTGGGGAAATTTTGGAAAATTTTATTTTTCCAAAAATAGGTAAAATGATAGAATTGAGTTGCGATTCATCCGTACCCACATTGGGACACATGTTAATCCCATTTTTCAAAGGATGAGGGTAGAGCAAAATGAGAAATTTTTCATTTTTTCCAAAAGGTATAAAAGTAAAAAATGAACCTTGAGACCAGTCTTAACTTGGATCTTCCACGTGGATGGTCCAAATTTGAAAGGAAATCGGCAACAACTATGCATCATATCGATTTTCTACCATTTTTCTCCAAAGCTCCAGGGATACGATTTTTATTGTTTTTATTGTTTCTTGGAGTCTCCTACATGCCAAATGAAGTGGAATATTAATTTGATACCCTAGTTTGGTGAGGAAGGCCTTAAATTTTTTTACCATTAAAGATGTAATCGACTATCGGATTTGATCCGATCTTTATTTCCTTGGCACACAAGAAACTAGTTGATATCTTGGTTTGGTGGGAAAAATCTGAAAACATCTTTTACCATTAAGATGTGATTTGACTATAAGGTTCGATCTGATTTTCTAGTCTTTCCTTCCTTGGCACACAAAGAACCAGATTTGACAGATTAGAGGAGGAAGTAGTTGGCGCATGAGATGAAGAATGACTTACTAGGTGAAAAATTGAATGCTAGAAATATTTGGAGAGATTTTCCCACTTTGCACCTAACTAATTTTTGCAAATCTGATTAAGAGTCACGATCAAAGTTGTAACACGTAATCATCCTTTGAATTTTTTTGGTTTTGGGGGAAAAATCTATTGTAAATGAAATTTATAAATTGCATGAATTTTTCATGCAAATCGTCTGAGTGTTAGAGGTCACAAGCTAATTCCTAAGAGAAAAGTTTGTGAGTTCATCCTTCCGAGACATTATCTAAGGAAATTGTTTATTTATTTTTATTCTAAATTTTATCATGTCAAGGTGGTTGCGAGTGTACAACCATTGATAAGATTTGAGATTGTTCT
Organism: Taxus wallichiana var. yunnanensis; assembly: GCA_018340775.1. NCBI lineage: Eukaryota > Viridiplantae > Streptophyta > Pinopsida > Cupressales > Taxaceae > Taxus > Taxus wallichiana. The sequence goes on from CM031233.1 coordinate 174,280,292, forward strand.
ATAAACTTTCCCCTCCTGATGAGTTTAATCAAATTTGAGTAAATCTGGTTGAATTTCAGCAAAGTTGTGTTTGCTTCATCCTTGAATATCTGCAAAATAGTTTTTGTTGTTCCCATTTCAATCTTACATTGAAATCTTTGTGAATAAAAAAGATCTTAGCTTTGTGATAGTTTGGTGGCATTTGTAATTTCATTTATTAGAAGATATTTCATTTGATAGTGAAATAAACAAATTTAAAATCACTTTACTCCTATAATTATGATTAAGGTTGTTTGTTAGCCTTTGAGGGTATCTTAGGTGTGATAAAAAAGTTGATAATGTTCGAGTTAAGTTTTTCCAATTTGAGCCTTCATTTTGGATCCTTAAATTTTATGTCAAAACAGTTGATCTGGGCCTCCAATGAAGCAAACCTTACGGTTAAAGGAACATTATAGTTGTTACAAAACATTACATTGGTCAAGATTTCCATTTTTGTAAAACCTCTCAAATATCTAGCTAGTCAAAATCCACTCTGCCTCACCTCCCACCAAAATTCATTTAAAGACAAGCAATCCTACCCATACTACCCTGTATGTCCTACGTGTATCCAAATGCATAAAATATGTTAGCAAAACATGCGAAGCAATCGGGGTTTTATTGTATTTAGTAGCATTGACCTTGCTTATAAAATATCTCCATTATCTAGGGTGACAACTCATGAGTGTTATATTTTTGTTGTATTGATCATATTTTTTCAAGGTCTTCCTAATAAAATTTGCAAAGAAGGATATCTCTGCTCCCTCCACAAGCAAGAGGTAGGCTACAAAAGGATCCTCTCACCTGGTTGAAAGGCACAACCATAAAGTAGTGAGGATAGATTAAATCCTCTTAAGGGTGCTACCCATTTCTCCACACCTGAGTGAAAAAGAGCAAGCTGTATTTCTTCCTTGGCTACAAAATGACACACAACATGATCTACTTGTCTCTAAGCTTCTGTCAAAACCGTGATCTTTGCTCATCTTACGAGAGAGAATCAATTTAGGTACCAACAATGTTACAGTGCCATTATTGGTGACATTGTGATTGCAGTTCATATCTAGATCCTAGTAAACATTTCTTATATGTTCTAAGTGCTAATACATTATTTCAACATCATCCTGTGTTCAGGCCTGTGATAAGTGTTCAAATTTACAAGTGTTGTGTGTAATATTTCTAGTTTCTATAGTTATTGCACTAAGTTTCATTGATAAATCTGGGTAGAGGAAGGTCGATCTTTCCATTTCTAGTTTCTAGTGTTAACAGACATTTGAAAGATCATATTTTTAGTGCATTTTCACAACTAAGGTGGAATTCCTTAGTGGAAACTCCATGTTGATCTAATTTTGATAAATACCAGTGTCTTAGCCTCTGTCAAGTAAGATTTGTTACTAATCTTTGCAAATCTGGAAGGAAGAAGATCTTTCTTCGCTAGGGATCCTACTAGGAAATTATTTCCAGAGATAGGAAAAACAAAGTCAGAAGGAAGAAGATCCTGGAGAGTTGTTGGAGATCAGTAGTCAAGAAAAGAGATCTCCATTGATGAAAGTGATCAGCCTATCATTGAAGATTTCCATTCAAGTGCTTCTGAATCAGGTAGTCTTTTGTGGAATTAAATTATCCATCTGGAGAGGGGCCTTCATTTGAATTTGAAGAGTTTACTTCTCATTTTGCCCTTGTGTTTTCCAAAATTGATACCGATTTCCAAGAAATAGATCCTGTAGAGGATGTCCATTTTGGAAGTTATACTCTTGTGTTTCAAAGACCCCTTGTCCCTTATCAGTTTGATTCTCCTCCAAGGTCACCTCCTCAAAACAACATGGCCCATCCCCACCCAAACCTCCTTTTGTTGTAAATACCTTTGGTCCTATAAATTTTAGAGGGATGGCTAGTTATCCAAATGCAGTTCCCCAAGATGTAAGAAATAGAATACCAAATTTCCAAGGAAATAATGCTATAACTAGTGATCAACACTTAAAGCTCTTTATCAACATGATGGAAGACTTTGAGATTGAATTTGAAGATGTATATATCAAATTGTTTATCCATACTTTGGAAGAAGATGCAAGGGACTGGTATAAAGCTTTTCTAGATAATTCCATTGATTCTTGGACTAAAATGAATAATGCATTCAGACTGTAGTATGGTGACAAAATGGATCCTAGGTTTCTTTTTTCAGAATTTGAGAATATTAAAAATAATCCCAATGAATCAGTGCATGAATTCAACACTATATTTAATAAGACATTGAGGAGATTTCCTGTAATTTTAAGGCCATGTGATGAATCTTGTCTTATAAAGTATTTAGATGCATTTGATAAGAAAGTTTCTTACTACTTGAGGGACAAAAACCCTACCAATTTGAGGCAGGCCTTTACCATGGCTCTGTAAATTGAGAATAACATCAAAGCAATTGGAAAACCTCCTAAGAGGGAAGGTTTGAAACTCATTAACCCAGGAACGACCTCAAGCAAGTAAGGCTATTGATTTGGAGGAAGTTGTGAAAATTTTGGTGAGAGTTGTCAAAGAAACATCATACGAATTAGCCTGGGAAGAGAAAGGAATTGGGAAGAGTTCACAAAGTCATGATAAGCAACAAGGTTAAGAAATATTTACCAATCATCCTAGAAATTAGTAGAGATCTCATGGCGAGGCAAAAGACCCATTGGATCTACAAATAGGCATCCCTAAACTAGGTAAAACATAATGGTATCGAGACCCTTTGGTAGCCAAAGTTGTTGTTGTTAAGGAAACAAATTCAATTGATTGGTGTGACAGATGTTTCATGCCCCATGTTGCATGTGAGGTATATCAGCAAGTAGAAGAGGAATCTGATGATGATAACACCGATGATGATGCATGCATGATGTAGTGCTCTATAAGCTAACAACAAGGAGCAACTACAACGAGGTAATAAGTGCTAGAACTGCTACTGATTTTTAGGATTACATTCATTGGGTACCTCTTCTTCCTCCCTCTCATACTTTAGAAATAGATATTGTACAAGATTTTTAATTACCCAATAATGACTTTGAATATTTACGAGCCATAATGATAAATAATTATGATGGAGGAATCCCATCTGAGGAAGATACGCAGTCATTGATGAATGTTTCTCTTACGGAAGAGAAGGATTATAATACTAGGAATAGAGTTGTCAAAGGATCGGGGCCTCAAGTCAAACATAAAGTTCAATTTATTTCAAATATTCCAAAAGATGCTCCTAAGAAAGATACACCTTCCAAAGGTCCTGTTGTCCCAAACAAGATACATAATTCTCCTCTTGCTCAAGCTGTCAAAAATCTTGTACCATCTTATGAATGTGTTAATCTTGCTTCCAATGATACCTTGCCAAAGTGTGTTCCATATGACATTGCCCAAGTTTTGAGTCAAATCAAACTTAGTGTTCCAATTGTTGAGATGCTTAGGATTCCTGAGCACAAGAAGAGGGCATTGGAGTATTTGGGATTGAAAGAAGAGAAGAGTACCTCTGGTAGAAACATAAATATTGTGGAGACTCCTCCAATCATTGAAGAGCTAGAAACACCACTAGCATTAGAAGAACTAGGCGAACTACCTTAGGTTTATCTGGGAACATATTTGGTAGAGTGTCGACTAAATGTAGATCCATTCTTCACCATTCGATCATTAAGGATAGATTGCTACATAACTGTATGTTTGATTCAAGAGCATCATGATATGTCATGCATCTCTAAGTCATGAATGAACTAGTTATATAAGTAACAATAGCATATGGGAAGTGCAATGACATGGATTCCAGAGAGGTGTCGGTGGTGGGATGTGTGAAAGGTGCAGTGGTACAACTTGTAGCCTATCTGGGTAGGAACTTGAAACTTGATGTTGTTATTGTTTATTTCCCAGCTAAGTGAGATATGTCGTTGTCAAGAAAATGGGCTACAAGTGTTGGTCGAGTGTTCAAATGGATATTTCCTATGCCACCATCCCAATTGAGGGTAACCTGGTCAAGTTGTATGGAGAAAAGAATATGTTGCACCTTATTAAAGATCCCAACAATGCATCTTATGAAGTGTTGTACACAAGTGTTGATGCTGATAACTTAATTGGATTTCATGATGGGAAAGAGAAAAAAATGGAGCAATGTAAGATTCTTGGACAAGTAGGCTCTCCATGGACTTTTCTATTTGATGAAGCTTGTTCGAAATTTACAAATGGTGTCGGTGTAGTTCTGATTTATCCAAGCTTATAAGAGTTTGTTTTTTCTTTCAAACTTAACTTTTAGTGTACTAACAACATTGTTGAGTATGAAGCATTGTTGTTAGGTTTGAGAATTGCTTGGAAATATTATGTTAAAGACATCATTGTTAAGGGAGATTCAGAACTAATTGTTAAACAAATCAAAAAACTTTATGCTACTAAGAATTAGAGAATGAAATAGTACAAGCATGCATTCTGGGACTTGATTGAGATGTTTGATTCATTTAAAATTTTGCATCATGATAAGAAGTTCAATGTTATGGAAGAAAAGATTGCATTTTTGAGATCTCGGTTTGATAGTTGTGCAATGTCCACATATTGTGATTATGATGTTGAAGTGTTAACAATGCCATCTGTCCCTGACAACATTAAACATTTGCAAATTTTTGATGATGATGCTTAGGTCAAAATATTTTTGCATAACAAAATGGAGTTGTTGATCAGTGTATTGATTGGGAACCAATGGTGTGTACGATAAAAGGTAAAGAAACTTTTCTTGACAAAGGCATCATCCAACTCCAAACTAATACCATTCCTAGGGGACTGGTTGCTCTTGAATCAAACTTTTATAATGCTTATTGCAATATAAACAGGAATATATCAGCTGAAGGGATGTTGAGGAGCATGATCTGGGAATAGAGGAGAAACCAAGGCAGATCTAGTTGGGAAGAAATCTAAATAAGGAGGAAAAATAGTCCAATGTCCAACTATTGAAGAATTATAAGGATTTCTTGGCTTGGTCTTATTTTGAGTTGAAGGCATACAGAGAGGATCTGTTTCAACATGAAATTCCTTTAGAGTCTAATGCAAAACCATTTAGACAAAATCGAGAGGCTGATTAATCCACTCCTCTCTGTGAAGATGCAAGAAGAACTGAAGAAACTGAGGGATGGAGGGATCATTCAGCCAACAAGGTATTCTTCTTGGGTTGCAAACTTAGTGCCAGTTAGAAAAAAGAATGGTGATATCAGGTTGTGCGTGGATTTTAGAAATATGAATAGAGCATCAATGAAGGATAATTATCCTTTACCAAACATGGATAACATGTTGCAATTGGTTACTGGCTCTGAGTTGTTATCTACTTTGGATGGTTTCTCTGGGTATAACTAGGTAGTTGTGAAGCAATCAGAGAGAATCAAAACTGCTTTCACTACTCCATGGGGTACCTATGTGTATGTGAGGATGTCGTTTGGCCTGATGAATGTTGGAGCTAATTTTTAGAGAGCAATGGATGTAGCATTCTCAGGATATATAAATGACTTCATTGCTATGTATCAGGATGATGTGATAGTTTTCTCCAGGAGAAGAAGTGATCACCTGCAACATTTAGAAAAGATGTTGATAAGATGCAGAGAGTATGGCATTTCACTCAATCCAAAGAAGTTCCATTTCGAGTGTAAAAGGCCAAGTTTCTTGGTCACATTGTATCAAAGGATGGTGTCATGATTGATCCCGAGAGGGTAGAGGCCATCAAAGGTCCCAATTCCAAGAACCAAGAAAGGAATTCAATCCTTCTTTGGGAAAATAAACTTTATCAGAAGATTCATATCAAACTTTGTTGAGTTGACCATTCCAATTACTTGCATGCTAAAAAGGACCAAGTTATCAAATGGGAAGAGGATTTCATTCAAGCTTTCAATGGGATCAAGGAAGCATTAAAGCATGCCCCTGTTTTAGCAGCTCCAAATTATAAGAAGCCTTTTCAGATATTTTCTTTTGCTTTAGAGAACACTATTGCATCCTGTCATCACATTGCGATGAAGGATGATGAAGGGGCTGAGAGACCAATTTCCTTTTTCAGTAAGGAATTGCAAGGGGTTGAGTTGAAGTACACCATTATGGAGAAGCAAGAATTTGCATTGGTAAAAGCAACAAATGGTTTTAGACCCTACATTTTGAGCTCTAAAGTTGTTGCTTATGTTCCCCACACCATGGTGAAAGATGTCTTATCAGAGATGGAGGTCTCAAGAAAAAGATGTAGATGGGTGAACAATTTGTAGGAGTATAACTTGAATATCCAAACAATGAAATTGGTAAGAGGTCAGGGCTTAGGTAAAATTATGGATGAGAGCAAACATGCAAACTATTGAGGTAAATGAAGTAGAATATGGAAGGGTGGATGTCCTTGAAAATTTGGTGAGTTTTTAATGGTACAGGGGATATAATATTTTATCTCGGACATCTATACTAACCTGAGTATTTGAGTAGAAATCAGAAAAGAGCTATTAAGTTGGCTTCCCAAAAATATGTCATTACTAATTTTGGGTTAGCTTGGAAGAACCCTGAGGGAGTCCTCTTAAGGAGCAATCGAAGATGAATCCCCCAAGATAATTGCTGATCTCTATGGGGGAGTTTATGGGGGCATTTCACTAGAAAAATCACAACACACAAGATCCTGAGGGTTTGTTATTGGTGGCCAACTCTTTTCAGGGATACAAATTTTTTGGTTAGAAGATGTGAGAGTTACGAAGGTTTTTCTGGAATATTGAAAGCTTCAGGATCCCTTCCTTTGCATCTTGTATCAATTGAAGCTTCGTTTAAGATATGGGGAATGGATTTCATTGGTGAGATTTCAAATCCTTCAAGTGCTGACCATAAGTGGATTCTTGTAGCCACTTATTACTTCAATAAGTGGGTGGAGGAAATCCCCAACAAGAGAGCAACACACCAAATTTTCATGGACTTCATGTTGAACCATATCATTTGCAGGTTTGGAGTGCCAGTTAAAATTGTTGTTGACAATGCCATGAGCTTCGAGATAAACCTTTGGTGGAAATGTGTAAATAATATGGGACAAATTTGAAATATGCCTCAAACTATAACCCCAAGGAAATGGACAAGAATATTCCAACAATAAAAATCATATAAAAATCATCGGAGAACATTGGATCTCGAACAAAAGGAAGTGGGGTGAGTAGTTTATGTTCACTGTTTGGGCTGATAGAATTAGTGTTAAAAGAGCTAATGGAAAAATTCCATTTGAATTAGGGTATGGCACTCAAGATTTACTTCCCCTATATATTTAATTATCCTCATATCAATTCATTCAAAAACTTTAAGATCATGAAGTTAGTCCATATAATGCTCACATTAACAAGATTGTTGAACTTGATGAAGAAAGGAAGGCATCTCACCAAAGGCACATGTGAAGTTCGAGAAAAAAATTAAAGAAGTTAGTTGACAAGAAGGTCACTCCTAGAGCTTTCAGTATTAGAGACCTTTTGTTGTTATGGGATAGAAGACATGAAGACATGGGCAAGCATGGTAAATTTTATGCACTATGGATGGGTCCTTACTCCATTGACATTTGGATTGGTGAACATACCTTCTTCTTGAAATACTTGGATGGGGAATTACTTGAATTTCTGTTAATGGTAGGAACTTGAAACATTTCCTGGATTGATTCCCTAGAATCAAGGTGAGCATCATTTGTATAGTGTATAGTTTGTTGGTTGCTTTCTATATTTTGTGTTTTTTCTTGTTTTAGTCCTTGGTGACCTAGTTTTTTTGGTTCCTCGGTTCGTTTTTAGGAGATGGTTTTGGTTTTCTACTCTACAAGTGGATCCTTTACCCAATGGATGTTTTTGGCACTTGGTCTATTATTTAGTTCTTGTGGCACTCACAGGGAGTGCCCATCCCCGATTCAGCCGATGTTGGTGCTCGAATTAGTCTCGCCCCATTTGCCATTAAAATCCCTCAGTTTGTGGCCTCTATCACATTTTTATCTCCCCGTGTTGGTGATTGAGGACTCTGTCCTCCATTAGTTTCCATGATTAGTTCCCTCCTTGGTCGAAGATCACTTAAAAACCCAGAATTTGTTGATTCGTTCCTCTATCCATCTGAAGGTGTTTGTCAATTGGGCATAAAACTCAAGTTATTCCTTTCCTTTCGTTTTCGTAGTCATGTGTTATTGTCCCTACCATTTTTATCCGAGGTACTTAGGAGACATGATTGAATGTATCTCGAAGGATCATGTGTGAACCTTACAACATTTCCAAATTCTTTATCCCTAAAGAAAATTTCATTTCCAGGATCAAATAGTGGTTTCCCTACATTTTTATAGCTTGCGGTGTGCTTTTCCCGTCAAATTTACATGTCTACATCAGTGGCAACGTGGCCCTTTTTGGATGCGGCTCAGTGGGGCACTCTAAAACTTTGCAGATCATTTCAACCCAAAACTTGTCCATGTGGAGGAATGACGCTCATTTGAAGACTCACATTTTTATTTGGCCTTGGAGTTGCGGCTGGGAGACACGTGGGGATTCTATTTCTTTTCCCAGACTTAGAAAAAAATTTCATGCGGTGATATAGTTTTTGCAGGCCGTGGACACATGGTGGGCTAGTGTTCACTGGAAGATTTATCTCGGGGTCCCACCTTAACAAATGCGAGAGATGGAGAAGTGGAGGCTTCCGCCGGCTCATTGAAATTAAAATTTTTAAAGAATTTTTTTAAGGCTTGGGACACGTGGTGAGACCACACTCATTTAGGGTCTCCACATTTGGGTACCATCTTGAATTTGCATCATAAAGACACATGGAGGTTTCCACCTAGCCTTTCTTTACTTAGACTTTTCAAGTTATTTCCTAAAGGGCCTAAGACATGTGGAGGGACCATGCATGTTTAGGGACCGACCCTTTGGTTTTATTTTGAAGAAGTGCAAGGAGGAAACGTGGAGGATTCCACTCAATCTACCTTTTGCTTGGACTTTTCAACACCCAAAGAAGATTGTCCTAGACCTTGGACACATGGCGCCTTCCGTTGAACTCTCAAGTTTTTAACAGACTTTGCTTTAGAATGAGACACGTGTTGAGCCCGCCCCTGTTTGGGGTATCTACTTTTCGAGACCATCTCAAGATGTGCCATTGAGATGCATGGCACTTTGAAAAGTCAAAAGGTGGAGGTGCAGACTCTTGAGGAAAATTTGGAAAAAATAAAAATTCCAAAAATAGGTAAAATGGCAAAATTGAGTGTGGTTCCTCGAGGACCCACATTGCAACACACGTGTCAAGCCCATTTTCAAAGGCGGATCGGCGGAGAAAAATGAGAAATTTTTCATTTTTTCCAAAAGGTTTAAAAGGTAAAAAGGAACCTCTAGGCCTGTCTTAACTCAGATATTCCACGTGGATGATCCAAATTCAAAAGGGAAATCGACAACAACTATGCATCTGTATCTGATTTTCTGTGATTTTTCTCCAAATCTCTTGAGGATGTAAATTTTTATGGATTTTTATCATTTCTTGGAGTCTCTTGCACACCAAATGAAAAGGAATATTAATTTGATACCCTAGTTTGGTGAGGAATGTCTGAAAACATCTTATACCATAAAAGATGTAATCTGATTGTCGGATTCAATCCGATCTTTCTTTCCTTGGCACGTAAGAAATGAGTTGATATCTTGGTTTGGTGGGAAAAATTTTGAAAACGTCTTTTACCATTACGATGTGATCTTACTATCGGGTTCGATCTAATTTTCCAGTCTCTCCTTCATTCGCATGTAAAGAACCAAATTTGATAGATTGGATGAGGAAGTAGTTAGTGCGTGAGATGAAGAACGACTTACTGGGTGAAAATTGAATGCTAGAAATATTTGGAGAGATTTTCCCTTTGCGCACCTGAAAATTTTTTTGCAAATATAATTCTGAGAGTCACGATCAAAGTTGTAACACGCAATAGTGCTTTGAATTTTTTTGGTTTTGGGGGAAAAACTCTATTGTAAATGAAATGCTATAAACAACATGAATTTGTCATGCAAATCGTTGGAGTGTTAGAGGTCGGAATCTAATTCCTGAGAGAAAATTTGATAGAGCTCATCTTTCTCGAGACATTATATGAGGACCCTGTTTATTTATTTTTGAATTAAATTTTATCATGTCAAGGTATTTGCATGTGTACTGACCATTGACAAGCTCGAGATTGTTCTATAAACTTTCCCTCGCTAATGAATTTAATCAAATTTGAGTAATATTTGTGTTGAATTTGAGCAAATTTGTGTGTGATTCATCCCTAAACTTTATAAATAGTTATTCTTGTTCCCATTGCAATCGACATTGAAATATTTGTGAATCACACAAGATATTAGCTTTGTGATAGTTTGGTGGCATTTCCGATTTCATTTATTAGAATAGATTTCATTTGATAGTGAAATAAACAAATTTAAAATCACTTTACTCCTAGCATGATGATTAAGGTTGTTTGTTAGCCTTTGAGTGTATCTTAGGCACGATAAAACAAAGGTTGATAATGTTCAGTTAAGGTTTTCCAATTTGAGCCTTCATTTTGGATCCTTAAAGTTTGTGTGAAAATGTGTTGATCTGGGCCTCCGATTAAGTAAACCTTCTGGTTAAAGGAAAATTATAGTTGTTCTCAAGCATTTTGTTGGAAAAACTTTCCAAATTTGTAAAACCTCTCAAATATCCGCGATTCAAAATCCACTTTGCCTCACCCGCCACCAAAATTTATTTAAAAACAACCAATCCTACCCATACTACCCCTATTTGTCCTACGTGTATCCAAATGCATAATTTATGTTACCAAAACATGTAGAAGCAATCATGTTTTCATTGTCTTTAGTAGCATGAACCTTGCTTATAAAATATCTCCATTATCTAGGGTGACAACTCGTGAGAGTTAGATTTTTGTTGTATTGATCATATTTTCTTCAAGGTCTTTTTAATAAACTTTGCAAAGAAGGATATCTTTGTCTCCTCCACAAACAATAGGCTACAAAAGGATCCTCTCACCCTGGTTGAAAGGTACAACCATAAAGTAGTGAGGATAGATCCAATCCTCTTAAGGGTGCTACCCATCTCTCCACACCTGAGTGACAAAGAGCAGGCTACATTTTTTCCTCGGCTACAAAATGACACACAACATGATCTACTTGTCTCTAAGCTTATTTTCAAAACCGTGATGCTACTCACTTCGAGGGATAATTAATTTGGGTACCGACAATGCCCACATTTTACACACACAAATACAACAGTAAAATACTAGGATAATTTTTTTACTTACATTGCTCACTACACAACGCCACAAAGGCTCCAAGTAAGGAAAACTCCATAACACATATGACACTTACATAAGCCATCGACCCACATAGACACATGACAACACCATATACATGTCGATGCCACACCTTCCCCAATGAACGAATGCTAGCAATAACCCAACCACAAGAAAAGGGACTCAAGGATTGCAACCCCACAACACATCATTTCCATGATTACATCTTAGTTATGATTAACATTCCAGGAACATTTTTATACAAGGATGATTTTATCCATTTTCCACATACATATTCTGCAATTCATTTCACATTCAACTTATTGTTCGACCATTTAAGTTTTCTCTTTATCCCTTATGAAAATCTCCATAACTTACATAATTAAATTCCATATTTCCAATTACCTACAAAGTTCCTAATTCTCTCGTTCTTATGCTAAAGGTTTGTTTTCTCAAAATATGTTTAGTTGACATTTAATTTTACCCTCATTATGCAAGGGGACCAACTAGAAGTTGTCAAGGGAAAAATTATATCTACACACGAATCCCAAGTTAACCTCCGAATTGACTAAGGTTTGGTTTAATTCTAACTACACCAAATGATCTATGCCTCAACTATATATGATTTTAAGGCAAGAGGAAATATTTATGCTAAAACACCTTCAAGAAAAGACCAAGGTGATATGTTGATAGAAACCAAGGTAACACTTTTAACGAGAGTAACTAATGAGTTCATTAACAAGAGTTTAAGACCTAGAACAAGTATTTCATGATTTCCATTTCAAGCGCTGATCTGGGGTCTCACAAGGAATTTATTCAATGACAAGAAAATTGTAGATCTAAATTTGTAAGGATTATTAGTCCACTAGGATATCAAGGGATTAATAGCTCTACTTACTCCATTAATGGTTTGGTTACACCGCATAGTCGTTGCTTCAAAAAAGGACCATTAAGGTGACTTCCAAGGTGGTCTTCACCACTCAACACAGTGTCGACCCTAAAGAGAACACATTATCCTCACGGTTACCAAACCTAGAAGGAAACCACATACTCCGGATAAAGTTGGACCATGTCGTTCCTAAAATATGGGTTCACGAAAATGTCGCTAAACATAACGACTATGACGGTAAACTCAAACTAGGGTTTTATTTACCTAAATGAGGAGGTTCCATCGAGAACAAATTTAAATTTCATTATACGGTTTCAATTTATTCTATGGTAATAAGGACTACACATGAAGACATGTTATACACAAATCTTATACTAGGGTTGAGTGTATTGATTAAATCTCTTTATTACATTTATAAGGTAAGAATATCCCATAATAATTAATTAATCGTTTATTGAAACTGAAAATGCACTACAATATATTAACTTCAAATTCATTTACTATATATATATATCAAAACCCTTTTACCATACGCAACTATGAATCAAATTGAACCTGTGATTAAATGCACATTTCCTAAAATATCGCTAAAACTAGCATCTCATACATATTAGCAAATTTCAAAAATAAAATTTCTGTAACAAGAGACTAAATTATACATATATTCATTTTACAATGACCTAAATAAATTACAATAATAAATAATGAATTATACATTGTCTTTTCACCATCTTTCTTACTGAACCTCGCAAAACCATGTGAGCATGAAATCGGTGATAAATCGTTGGCATGGAATCCACCCTAATCTAGCATAATTAATGTTTTTTTTTCAATTTCCCAATTACATATATTAATAATTACAATTTTCATTCAAAAGAAAAGGTTTAGAGACATGTATTCATTTCATTTAATTTCGTAACTAAGGAGAGAGAAGGAGATAGGAAAGAGAGAGAAACACTATTTTTCCAAAATTCAGATTTAACACAACAAGCCAAAAGATAGAGTTCCAAACAATTATTTACAAGTGTTAACAAGTTTCCAAAGGGGTTTGGTAACCCGATGAGGGTCCCACAATTTTCTTTTACATTTTCCTGCTACCTACAAAAATGTTCAAATCAGGCTCGAATGCTAAGAAACTACTTTCAAACATTGTCTTCCGATGAGAAAACACACAATGATTAAATTTATACATGTTCACTTATATACCAAGAGTTCATATGAACTAATAGAATTCAAAACTCGGCAAATAGTTTATGATGAGCGGCTAGTTTTCCGGGGCTATTCGTTGTAATTGGCTTAGTTGCAACAGAATAAATGTTAGCTCGAGGGCTAAAAAAACGACATCCAAAATTGGTGTTTAATGGATGAACATGCAATGAGAAAATTTCTATAAGTTCCTCTATATATGGAGAGTTCACTAGAGTCAACAGACAGAGAACTAGGAAATAGTTATCAAAAAACAAACATGTTTTCTAAAGCCACCAGTCATTGCCAAAATATCAAGAAGAGTGTTTTAACATATATTTGCGAAGGTGGATAGATATTTCATTGTTTAGGGATAAAACGACAAGCCAAAATGAAACCCAACTTTTCAAATTTAAGAGTTTCGTACAACCGCAAAACGATGTAATAGGGCTCCTGAAGGGTGTCAAAAAGATAGTATCCGATCATTCGAGGTTGATTCAAGGATTAAAGTGACTCATCACATAACAAGGTACATGAGGGAAGCTTAACATCCCCTTTCCAGAGTTACGAAGGTTGTTTTCCGCAACTCGAGAAAATCATGATTTATCTGTTTTATGAATGGATTGGTGAACATATTTTGCATGGTGCTCAACTTCAACTTGTCAATAAAGAGATATTGTAGCAATCTAGTTTGGTTGGGACATTTTTGATCATCACATAGTGAGGTTTTACGTTCATTGTTTACCAAGGAATATTAGATCCTATAAGTTACGATATAACGTTTTATTGTTTTAATAAACAAGTTTATTTAATACAATCAAATATATGGAAAACCTCCCATTTAAAATTTTATTCTATTACAAAATAAAAAACTAAAGAACAAAAATTATGAGAGATGAACCATTCCTAAGATATATTTGTGTCCATCATGTATGGCGGCTTCATCCACTTTCCAAAAGGTGTTTTATGTTTTTTAGCATTTCGTCAAAAGGTTTACGTGCACCCGAACTCTCATCTACTTTCCTTTTAACACAAATCCATGCGTTATTTTCAAAGCTTGATCTGGAAGTTCCGTAGGTGGGAAATTTACAAATATTTGACCCCTCATTCAACCCACATACATCAACTTTACACCAAGTCTGGATTTGGCTTCCTCCATACTTCTAAAAAGTAGCCCAAAATACAAAGTGGAAGTTATCCAAACTTACATCCTTTTCAATTCCTTGATATATAAAACACGAGCCCGATTTTCAGGAGTATAATTCCTAAACCTTGGAAGGGCTAGAATCTCAGTTAGAGGTAGCCTACCAGCCTCTAAGTCAATAGTTTTTGCACAAAGCCAAAGCCGAGTTACATCAACCTCCTCATCTTTCACGATCTCCACTTTAGTGTCTAAAACATATTTTTTTTTTTTTAATATTATCATAGATAACAAGCACTAAGATGATTTTCCCCCTTAAAGATCTTGCAACCTCTTGAAAAATGGGCATAATATTTTCATAATCCTTTCTATATACAAGGAGCAAGATTCGTTTCTTTACAAAAATATCAAATATCAAAGAAGTAGTTTCTCTACTAAAAATTGTCAAAAATAAGAAGATCTTGTTTACACATATGAATTTAGATATGGCACTCTTCTCAACATTTCCAAATCCTTTTCAAAAAATCCATTTCGTGCATACCTACAGTCAAAGCTGCCTAGAAAACCATGTTTTTCTTTTAAAAGACATTTTGTCAAACAACTTACCCGCCTTAATAAAGGCTCCACATTCTGCAAGCACGTTTACCATGGCATTTGTAAGTACAACATCTAAAAAAATTCCTCAATATTTTCCTTCTTATTGGATGCCAATTCCTTGATCTAGAGTTCACATTTTGGCACAAGAAAGAAGTACATAGGAAAATAAACTGATCCGATTGGAGACATCTTTGTTACAAAAGTGAAACAATGTGACTGTCCCATTGCTGATCACAGCCAACAATGGCCTTATTATATAAAGCAACGATCAATGCATTCCTACATATGAGGAGTTGAGTCTGCCATTGGAGGGCTGGAGAAAGCATGCAAATAGTTATTCCTTATATTTCTTCAGATCCACATCCTCTTTCATTTGGGCATTATCTTATAAATTGTTTGGAAGCCTTTCTTCCTCTCGTGATATTATTTATCCTCTGGTAACAAGTAAAGCTCTTGGATTAATATGCAAGAAAGGTGACCAGTCTGACAGTATTTATTAACGCACCCATACAATGTCGAGATCTCTCACACCTAACCTTGCCACTCCACCAACCTGACACAAGTTTCCTTCCCAAGAAAACAACCCACGTGCCTTCACATGGGTTTATTTACTCAATTCACCAACTTCTCAATCCCCCTTTCCTCTCATATTTATTTTTATCTTTTTTTTTTGCATATTGATTTATGGATTAGCAAGATGGTCTAGGGCACTACACACTTAGAGTGGAAGATTGTAACGTTTGTATGTTTGAAAGAAGGTATTGTAATATTTAATTTATTTCAAGTTGTAGTTATTTAGTGAATGAAGAAAGAACCTTTGTTGTATATCTTATTGGAAAAGATGAGTTTTATTGAAAGAAATGGATTATAATTTCTTGTATTACAAAATAATGTTATTATAACTTAGTTGTGATATTTGTATTTTATGGTTATAAAGAGAAATTCCAAAGTATGTTTAATAACGTTTGCATTTCATGTTGAAGGTTGTATGTTTGAATGGAAAAGGTATGGATTTAGAAATTTTGAGTTATGAAACTGGATATAATATCAGTCTAGCAACCAATGAATGGAAGACACCTTAGCTAAAATTAATTTTACATTAAATACAAACTTAAGTTGAAAACTATTGAAAAATTCATATATTGAAGGTTCTATTTTCAGAAACAGATTGTGGCCTGCATGCAGAAAAACTACCGCCTAGCTCATAACAGTGGTCGATGAACCACCTCCTAGGAAGGGTGGCATCCAAAGGACCACCGTCTGCATGAAGCGTGGTTTCATCACTTTTGATGGAAAATTAAAATTTTGGACTGTGAAAACCCATATTGAAATTTAATTGAAATCTAAGCTTAAAACCATCAAAAGGAAACTACCAACAACTAGTAATTAATTAAATTTAATTGTTTAATCCTTTCAATCCTTTTATAGACACCAAAATGTGTAAAATTTATAGATTTAATGAAATGGGGTTTCTTCCCCAATTGTTGAACTCAAAAAGAATGTTTACATTAAATAACAAAAACAAATCCATGGTGGGATCTCTACATTAAGCAATGAGAATATTACAATATTAAAACCTTTACAACTAAAACAAAGAAAATTTCTCCATGGATTCACTTCTTGCTCTCATGGCTTCTCCTCATTGTCCACTTCAAAAGTTTGTAAAAGAAAATTGAGAAAATGAGGTTGTTTTGGGAAAAATAGGAATAAAAGGAAACCCATAAGAATATTTAGGGAAACCTAAATCTAAGGGCTATGATAGATTCAATCCAATGGCCCAAATTAAACCCTACCTCACTTAAGTGGGAGGTATTTTGTGGAAATGAAATGTAAATAAAAAATAACATGGGTAATGGGGTGAATGGGGCCACTTAGTGGCTAGGAAAAATAATTAAACTTTTGTGTTAGAAAATAAAGGAATCTTGGTGCATGATAATTAATTAAACTTATGGAACTTGGTAAATGTATTATTTTAAACCATAAATATATCTTAGGAAGTAAATTAATAATATTTAATTATTAATTTAATTCTAACTTTCACAAGCTTGTGTAGAAAGACTTTAACCAAGAAATTTTTAACTTTGTAGACCCCTTTTAAAACAAAAATAATAATTATTACCGTAAATTTGACTATTAATTTATTAGTTCTATTTGTTTTGAGAGTAGAAATTTGTGGGTGTTACACTTGGTATCAGAGTCGTGGGTTCAACACTTGGACCCTAGGCACACTTGGAAACACAAAACACAACAAGTAAACCTAACGCAACTCTAAACCTAGAACACACAACATTGCATGATGTTTTAAAATGTAGAAAACTTAGAAAACTGAAACAAATCCTAGATGATGATAAAATAACTCCCATCTTGGTTTGTGTAGGAGGCATAGACTAGACAAGGGGTCCTTACACGTGAACCTAGATCTACCACCCCTAGATCAGGCAGTAACAACTATATTGCCTTAGATACTACAGACACTACAAGATGTTAATTCTACTTTAAACAGAGGATCTTAAGGAGGAAGGCATAGTAGACATGATGGAGCATCGTTAGTGGAGGCTCGTGTATTGCCATGTCACAATGTAAAGGATAGGGTAGAGCACTCCCATGTGGAGTTGGTTGGACATGAGTCACCACCTGAGAAACACTGAGACATAGATCTTTGAAACACGAGAGATAGATCTAGGATCCCTAGGATGAGAGATGTTCATGTGGAGAGACCTAGGGGAAAAAATTTGACAACGATAGATCACATTAGATAGATCACGAAGTTACGTTCGCCATATTTTTCTGGTAACACGGGATAATTTAAGGCAAGGCATGGTTGGTTAGCTTTAGTGGATGCTTCAACTAATGTCGTTTTACTAGCAACACAAAATCTTGTTTTTATCCACCTTTTGAGAGACGGAGTCAGAGTTTGGTGGAGGAATGAGGATCAGAAGCTCTATGTAGATTATGAGACAGTTACTTGGGAGATTTTTGAGGAGCATTCCAAGAGATTCATCTAGAATGGACTAAAGAATTTAATGATATGAAAAAAGCCTCCATGGCGGTAGAAGAGTATGAGGGTAGATTTTTGGATCTCGCTCGGTATTTTAACTACCTGTAAGATGAGCATATTAGGGTTCACAGGGTTCATCAGGGGCTTAAACTTAGACTTGGGTGGGGTAGTGCACATCCATTGCCCACATACCCTATCGATGTTCGTGGAGAAGGCATATATTACAGAGGAAACTAGGGGGAGACTCAACAGGCTCGAGACAAAGTGATGAGCCACATACAACAGTTACAAGATAGTTGGTCAAGGGGATCAACTCCTCCTCCTTATGGTAGAAACACATTAGAACAGTCTTTCTTTATGCCTCCTCCTCCTCAAAGCTGCAACAATAAAAATCCACCACCATTTTGACCTCCATAGTTCCATGATACTCGAGAGAGGTCATAATATGATAACTCCATCTGGGGGCCCAATGAGACTAAGGATCTACCTCGAGCACGGTCAATAGGAGGAGTACGTCCGTCGAGCACCCACATAGATCTATGACAGGATCATTGGGGTATATAGCACAGACTACCGGGCCACCTAGAGGAGTATATTCTCACTGGAGAGGACTAAGTAGTTGCTTTATGGGTGTAAAGTACATGGTCATCACTGAGAGAGTTCCCTCGAACCCTACTAATTAGGGAAAGGAACTTTTTATGAGCCTATGGATGGTGACATGACAAGGAGCCATAGGATTTAAGATGCAATTGAGAACAACCGGGTATAGTACCGGGGCATGGTGATTGAGACCACAAGTAGCATTGGTGGTATTTCTATCCCTATCTTATTTTATTCAGGCTCATTAGATTCTTTCATTTCTCTATCTTTAGTAGAGTGATGCAGGGATGGTGGTAATTTGGAAGGGCCTTATTCGGGATGTTGAAATTTCTTCTGGAGCCAAATTCTCAGTGGAATCCTTAGTTAAGGAGTGTGTAGTGGACCTAGGACCCTTTACCATGACTTTGGATCTTTGTATCCTTCCCTTGGGTTCATATGGAGTTATCTTGGGCATGGATTGGTTGTCTGCACATAGAGCTAGAGTTGATTGTCACAATAAGATTATATCTTGTGTAGATGATTTGGGAGTGGAGTCAGTGATTGTTGGAGTTAGGAGACCCATCTCTATTCACACCATATCCACTATGTAGTTTAAGCGGTGTGTGTGTGACAGGGTCGTTAGTTAGTTTCCATCATTGTTAGTCGGCGATCGAGGTTGAGACTCATGGACCATCACTTGATGACCACCCCATTTTACAGGAGTTTTATGATGTTTTTCCTAGTGAGTTGTTAGGGTTACCTCCCCCACATGAGATAGAATTTCATATTGATTTAGTTCCGGAGTAGATCCTATCTCATGCACGCACCATATAGGATGACCACACCTAGCTATGTGATCTTAAGTTGTAGTTGGAGGGCCTTCATAAGAGATTCATATTTTGTCCTAATATATATCCTTGGGGTCTATTAATGATATTTGTGAAGAAATTAAATAGATATTTTTGTTTGAGTGTAGACTACGAGGCAATTTGAACAAAGTAACGATCGAAATTGTTACCCCCTTCCACAGATAAATGATTTATTTGATCAAATAAAGGAGGCCACTAGATTTTCTAAGATAGATCTTAAGTCAGGCTATCATGATCAGCTAAGGATTGTGGATGAGGATATCCACAAGACAACTTTCCACATGAGATGTGGTCAGTATGAGTTCAAAGTGGTACCTTCCGCCCGATGAACGCCTTGAGAGTATTCATGAGTTTGATGAATGGGGTGTTCAAGAAATTTTTGGATCACTTTGTGCTGATGTTTCTTGATGACATTTTGATATACTCATGTACACGTGATGAACATGAGGATCACATTTGACATGTTTTATAGTGTCTTCGTAAGTAGAAACTATACAGGAACTTGGAGAAGTGTTAATTTTTCCAATTACGCTTCAATACTTATGTCACATCATTTTTGGGGAAGGTATAGAATTCAATACTTCGAAGATTAGAGATATTATGGATTGACCAGCACCAACTAATGTGACCGAGGTGCACATTTCACGAGTTCATAAGTTATTCTTTGTGACAGCTTTTGCACTTATGAAGAAATGGGCAACTCAAAACTTTGTTACGATGGATAGCATTAGTGAAGTATACCTAAGCTAGGGGATTTTATTTCAAAACAATATTGTTACTATTGAATTAAATAATGATTACATGAAATTTACAGCTATGTGTGCTATTACAAAACATAACAGATCACATAGTCTACAATTTCATGACTATCTTCAACAAAAGAACACAAATCCCCAAAGGACAACTATGTTTCCTTGATGAAGACATCCAATTGTAGAGTAGATGAAATGCTAAGTTTTGGAACAACAAACATAATTACATATTGCAAAAATTAGAGTTCATTACTAGGTGTTACAAGTATTCTTTAATGTTCTTTCCTTCATGATTAAGACATTCAATTATATTACTGAGTTGTTTAGTTCATCATACAATCCATACGAAATCTGAAATGTAAAAAGAAATACACAACTCATTTTCAGAATTCAATGTTTTATTCATAAGGAATTTCAAATGTTCCCACACAAGCCGTGGGATGTAACTAAGAAGTAAAGTACAATACTAGAATAAGAGATACACATACATGAAAGAGAAAATAAAGAAGTATGAGTAAACCCATAATTTCCTTGAGGTTTTTCCTTCGGTTGATGCATCCTCGTCTTCAAATTTTTTCCTCTTCATCTTCATTACTAAGAGCACTATACATGAATACCCAAAAGAGAAAACTATCATTTTATGAGCCTAGGGTACAATCCATATTCCTATATTGTCCTAATCATGCACATGGATCTCTAATAACAGAGATATAGATTACTTTAAGATCAAAATTGCATATGGATTTGCTAACTTAGAAAGAAGGAGGAAGGAGAAAATAAACCATAGACATAAGAGAGGCAAAAAGACTAAATATTTTCTAACTATTTTCTCAAGTGTGCACGTGTAGATTACAAAATCAAGAAGCAATTAAGAAGTCCAAATACCCACGCCAAAGGAGTCATACCCAAATTTGGGTTCTAATATTTCAAGCTATGATTTAAAAAATATATGTGTAGATACAGAGTTTGGGAAAAATAATTCATTCAGGAAGGACAATTAAAGGTTCATATATAGATTTGTTGTAATACAACTCAAAGGAACAAATAAAGTTGCAGATCTAAGGAAGAAAATGCAGATCCTGGCTTTGATCATGAAAGACCCATTAATGGGTACTAAAATCAAAGTAACAATCAAGAAATCACTAGTTAAAATTGAAGCAGAGTAAACCCTCATTAAATTCAGAGCCAAAAGGAGAACCCGAATGAGTGAGTTTCAACTCATAGGTCGATGTTGTTCTAGAAATCACATTAAAAATGCAAAGGAAAAACAAGTATCAATGTTTTGAAGATGAAATAATAGAGACAAAGTAAAAGGGTGAGCTCAATACTGATCAAAATGAGCAATATGTAATCAAGAGATTACAAAAAAACATGAAGCCACTACCATCTTGTTCAAAATAACGATGATATAAAAAGGACTGAGCTCACAAACCTCAATAATGGTGGCCATAGAATCTTCACAGAGCTTCACAGGACACAAATCTTTTGAATAAAAGTCAAACTCAAAGCAACACAACTAGTCAAATCGACCAAATCTTGTAGTATAAGCCAACCCAAAACTCGAAGTGATCAAAATGGTGGCTATTAAATACAGATATTTCTAAAGCTAAGCTCAATAGAACTATAGATGCATATAAACCGAGCTCGAAAGATCATCTCCAATGGCCACCATCCAGGGAAAAATTTTGCAGAGTTCCTTTAGCTCGAGATAGAGCTCAAGAATGAAAATATGAAAGACTTAGGGTTTCGAGTGTTTTATTCATCAAATCAACAACCATGAATCAAAAGTACAAAGATCAATGCTCAGAATTGATCACCAAAATCGATGCAAACCCCAACTTGACACATGAAAATGGCAGGTCTTTTGGCAAACTTAACATCTTTTCATCATTTTGTAAAAGTGTCAAATTGACCATGAGCCCGAAAAATCTAATTGGATGTGGAGGTGTGGGCCCTTTTGTGTTTTGAGGCATTTTGGCAAAGGGAAAAATTCAAATGTTGAGCTCTATGAAAAAAAAAAAGGTACAACGTCATAGCCATTTGAGATTTTGAGCCCTTTTTGAAAAAGGGCATAAAGTTGTAAAATTACCCGCGGCCCCACTCATCCTAAGGGAAAATGTCAAATGTTGAGCCTACCTCAAAGAAATCAAAGCGGAGGAGCAGATTGTCAGAACGTTTTTGCCTTTGAAACTTTTAAGATTTGAAAAGGAGTAAAAATTTTAAAATTTCCCCAACTCCGCATTGAAGCATCAAAAGTCAATCATATTGAATTAAGTCAAAAGTGGATCATCGGGTCAATTTGAAAATTTGAGCCCCTTTTTGAAATGGAAAATAATGATAAAGTCACCCACGACCTCATCCAAACAAGGACACGTGTTCAATAAGTCAAAAGCAGAGAGTCGGGTAAATTTGAGATTTTGAGCCCTTTTTTAAAAAGGGAGAAAAGTTATAATATTACATGTGAATCCTCCCACACCATCAAAATCCCAAATTAGAAGCGAAGGGTGGGTTGAATGTTTAAAAATGCACAATCTCTATCAGAAATAGAAAAATAAAGTTTTCCAGCCCATTTTCAGTTCAAATCTATCCTACATGGACAACTCTTTTTCAAATGATGAAAGACAGAGTTATTTACAAAAACCTTTAGTCAAGCTTGAATAGTCAACAATGGCGGCCATGGGAAAATTTAGTAGAAATTTTCTAGCTCGAATGGAGCTCAACAATGAAAATACCAAAAATGATTAAGTTTGCAATACTCTTGCACCTTAATTCGAGTCCCGAGTTCACTAGATTCAACCATGGTTAGAAAGTGCTAATATTATCACTACAAATGGATAAGGTCACATACCTTCAACAAAGGATAGATCAGCAAGAAGACAAAATCTACATGCACAAGGAAGAAGACTTTGCTCATCAAGAAAAACTTATTTTTAGCAAATTATCACTCATGCTTTTCTTAAAAATAGAAACTGTAGTTGACTGAGTTATAACCAATGGTTGTTAATGCCTCTTTGTATTTGCATGTTCTATTTTTATTCCTTTATTTATTAATAGATGAAGGATAAAAATAGGATGCATGGGCAAGTACAATTCTAGCCTATTTTTAGGAAGGGTGGGAAATAATTTTGCTATATATTGTGTGCTTTGGCAAAGCACAAGGAAGAGGACTTTTAGATACAAGAGTGCTAAAGTAGTTTTTTCCCATTTTTTCCTCTGAAAGTGAATTATTTCCTTCCTTTCCAATTATTTGTAGTCTTGTGTATGTTCCATTAATCTTGTGAATGTAAGTTCCCTGATTGATCATCTTACCTGTTGCAAATTCAGTAATTTCTATGATATTAATGTGCATGTTTAACTTAGTAGTATTGTTGTGATACTTTCCCTCAATACACCAAAGTGTTTGCCCTTAATATTCTATAAAAAATTGTTGGCTTGTGCATCAAAAATCCTTTCCATATCAATTGTGCATATACTCAGTCAAAGACCTCATACAAATTTGGTGTATCACCCCATTTTTAATCCTTTTACAGTCTTCTTTTTACCCTTAAACCCCCAAAAAATTAGTTTAGGATACATCAATAAGGAACCGACCTTGATACCGAGACTCACCTCAAAATAGGTATACCCACAGACATGAGGTGTTTCCATTGTATCTACGAAAGAGAGAGATCCATTTTACAATCTTAGAACACTTACAACCATCTCTCTATAGGGTGCACTTTCAAGAGATACATTTTGGCATGCCCGGTGGGACCACGAATCAGATTTGCATGCAAGTTACAGATATTTACAGCAGATCTATAGTATATTTTACAGTAGATAAAAGTTACTTTCGACAACAAGTTGCAACAATCTATTTTAAAGACTTTAAAGATCTATTTGGCGACTCTGTAGGGCTGATTTCATACCAGTATTGTAGCATGTTCCATGCCTAAAGTGACTACAAGATCATTGGTAAGAGGAATTCCTCCTGAGTTTGTTTCTTTACCTTTGAATTCTGCAAGAAGGAGAAGAGTTGGTAATACTTTACCTTATAATAGGCCTAGTTTTGATAACCCTCCTCCTAATATTCCTTCACCACATATCAATTTCTCTATTCAAATCCTAGTTTTTCAAATGGATATTCAACCACCTAGGAATTTTGTGACCTTTACTAATGGCAGCCCATTAGTAATCCCAGTTTACCATGACATCCCTAATGCTGCCATGAAAAGTTTTCCATTATTCACTAGTGAAAATCAGTTACACCTACATAGCACATTAAGATGTTGCAGCCTTATGTGCAGTTCATAATATTACCCAAAAAGATGTGTCTTTGAGGCTTTTAGCTACATCCTTTAAAGGACAAGCCTTGCAATGGTATAGAAATCTAGAGATTGGAAGCATAAGAACTTGGGATGATTTAGGTGAAAATTGTTGAAATAGTTCCAAGATAATTCAAATCATTTGTCCCTCATAGAACAACTGTCTACTATTAAAAGAGCTCCTCATGAATTCATGTCTAGTTTCAACATTCATTTTTCTAGAACTTGGGAAAGAATCCCAGCAAGTGTTAAGCCTCAAGCTAACCATGCTTTCCTTTATTATCTAAGAGCTTTAAATAGTGATATTTCAACTATGATTCAATCTATGGGAGGTAATACTCTTCCAGATGCTTATGACATTGCTATAAAATTTGAAAACAACCTTATTCAAGACAAAAAATTAGCACCAAGGCCTTCAATACCTTTTTGGGTAGATTTAGCACCTATCCCACAGCCTATCACCATTTTGGAGCCTTATTATAGCCCCATCAAATGATGTGTTAAAAGTTTTGCAGACTTTTGGAAACAAGATGACTTCAATTGACAATAAAGTTTCATTACCTAACAAACCTTATCAAGCTCCTTATCAGCAAAACTAGCAAAATAGGTAGCCTTACCAATAGAATAAAAATTATAGGAAGCCTTATTCATAAAAGGCAATTTGATCCAAAGGCTCCTACTCCATCTAATGCTTTAGTCCCAGTTAATATGGCTACTGAAGAGTGGTGTCAACCTTGTAATCAACCTCATTCAGCTGCAAATTTCCCAAATGATTTTTAAACATAAGTCTTGTTGCACAACCTCAATCTGAAACATTATTCATGCCTCAAATGGAGGTGGGCAAGCAAGAAATTCATGTTCAGAAAGCACCTGAATAGAACTTAGTCTATTTTTAGTGAGGATGATTTCATTGCAGTTACTACTAGGGCTCAAGAAAAGGCTATAGAGAGTAAAAAAAAGTAGAATAGGCCTATTCTACCTACTATCATTGATAAAACAACAACTACTAAGCCCAAAACCAGCTAACAATGCATCTATTCTCTCAAAAAACAATAGTGTTATAGCTGGTAAAGAACAACAAAAACAACTACAACATGATCCAAGAAGGTTATTTATACCTTAGATATCAAAATCAGCTGAAGTAGAATTAGGTTCTATTAAAAGCCTATGCTAAAATAATAGAATTTGTCTCTAAAATGTTGCTTCTTTTAACATTGTTGATGTAATGAAAAATAATAATGTTAACATCTCAATGTGGGATGATCTATGTATTCCAAGACAAAAGATTTACTTTCTCATGAACTAGCTAAGCTGCAGATTTCTTCTAAAATAATAGAAAAGGAAGTCCAAAATAGACATGGTCCTTGGAACAATGGAACAAGACCGCATCAAATAAGTTAAATGGATGGTTCAGAAATTCTTAAATGCTCATGACATCAAGAAGCCACCACCATTTTATTTATCACTGATTATTAGAGAACATCTTGTTCATAACTATATGGACAGCGGTGCAAGTAACATAGTTATGCCAAAAGCAATTGCAAAAAATTACGGCTTCTATATGAACCTACAGAAAAGAGTGTCTATAGTTGGATGGAACTGCAACCAATATAGTTGGTGTTATCATAAATCTAGAGGTAACATTGCATGCTTGCCCAAATGTTTCCATTCTACAAGATATTACTGTTGTAGACTTACCTCCTTACTTTGCTATATGTTTATCAAGAGATTTCACAACAAAGATAGGAGGCTATCTCTCTTCATATTAGTCTTTCTTATTTTTCACTACTCGTTATGAGACCAAGGTTACAATCAAGTCATAATCATTTAGCTAGATTTCACATTGAGCCTCACACTTCTAATGCAGTAGCTAATTATGCAACCTTAGACTAGTCTAATTTTGATAATATAGCTCATGTTTTAGCACTAGATGGTGTTTCTAACCTATTTATGGATGAAAAGACACATGAAGAAATGCTCATGATACTTTCAAGGAAGTTGAAGAGTATCTATTTGGCGTGTATTGCTTACATGAATAAAATACACCAATTCCCTTGTTGTCCAAAACAGAAAACTTAACGAAAGGGATTTGGAAGCTTCATTTCAATGCAGCTAAAAACAAGAAAGGACAAGGAGCATGTTTGATTCTCACTTCCCCAACAAATGAAAGGTATTTCTCATCTTTGAGTCTCCAATTTTCATGCACTTGCAACGTAGCTGAATATGAAGCATTAATTCATGGATTACTTTGGGTCAAAAAGAGAGGTATTAGCATGTTACATATTTTTGGTGATTCTGAGTTGGTTATCAATCAAGTAAGAAATTTTAATGTTTGTAAGAATCCATTAATGAAGTCTTAGACATATATTTTTAGACTTAATGGAATATTTTGAAGCTATTAACATCCAATCCATTCCTAGAATAGAAAATAAGCATGTAGATAAACTTTCCAATTGGTGCTAGTTTTGAAGTGCTAGAACAAATTGAAAATAGCAAAATTCAGCCTCATATAAAGCTAATTGTCAGGCCTTCGATACCTGATAATGACTTGAATTGGCAGTTTTTGAAAGTGATGATCAAATTTGTAGGTTTTTTAGCAAGAAGCTGAGTTTTCTGTAGTAAATCAAGATAAATTACAACACTTATATGGTGACCAAATTGTTCAATTAAAGAAAAAAAATTCCTCAAGGTTTGGTCACATTAGAAGACATCTTCAACACTGATGATCAATTAAGGAAGGTCAAGACTAAGATGTCAACACATGCTGATAACTATGAAGAAATCTCAATTGATGAAGGGAAAAATTGTTTCTCGAAAGGTATGTTCTTTAGCTGAAAAACATTCTTTTATTAATCTTTGCAAGGAATTCAAAGATGTTTTTTCTGGAAAT
Source organism: Taxus wallichiana var. yunnanensis (assembly GCA_018340775.1). Lineage (NCBI taxonomy): Eukaryota > Viridiplantae > Streptophyta > Pinopsida > Cupressales > Taxaceae > Taxus > Taxus wallichiana. The sequence continues at coordinate 174,307,750 of CM031233.1, forward strand.
ACCAAGACTTGAAAGGGTTTGATCCCAGTTTAGCACATCATACTATTGAATTAGCTAAATTCCAAGCTAGTTAGGTAAAAATAGAGGCCTGTAAATCCCAAAATAGAGCCTCTAATGAGGAAAGAGTTATCTAAGTTGATTGAATCAGGTATTATCTTTCCAATTAAGCATTCAAGTTGGGTAGCCAATCTTGTTCTGTTAGGAAGAAAAATGGAGAAATTAGATTATGTGTGGATTTTAGAGATCTTAATAAAGCTTCATTAAAATATCACTACCCACTTCCAACTATGGATCAAATTTTGAGAATGCAGATTTTATTCGAGATAGACTATCTCTTCTAGATTTATAGTGGATACAATCGATTTTAGTTCAAGAAGAAGATAGGTACAAAATAGCTTTTACCACCAAGTGGGGTACTTATGCTTACACAAGAATGTGTTTTGGCCTTTCAAATGCTGGTGCAACATTTCAACATGCAATGGAAATGGCGTTTCATAGCTTGTTAAATAAATGCATCCTTTTTTATTTAGATGATGTTACTGTATTTTCAAAAATTCAGATGAGCATCTAATACATCTAAGGAAGACTTTTCAGTTATGCAAAAATTTTGGGATATCTTTAAATCAGCTAAAGTTTATATTTTTGGACATCAAGGAAAATTACTTGGTTATATTTTTCTAAGAAAGGTTTAACAATTGATCCTTTCAGAATCAAGCCATATCACAAAAGTTATGATTGCCTCATCATAAGAAGTTTTTTTTGGAAAAATCAACTTTGTTAGAGGATTTGTTCCATATTTTGCAGCATTGGTTAAACCATTGACAACTATGCTAAAGAAAGAGAAGAATTTCTCTTAGACCAGCGAAGGGAGAGAAGGGTTTGAAGAAATCAAAGTAGCCATCTCTCAAGCTCCTACTCTTGAAAATCCAAATTTTGATAAAGATTTTACAATGTATGAACTTGCAGGAGTTGAAACAATCTCATCCATATTAACTCAGGTTAATGATGAAAATACATAACAACCAATTGTTTTCTTTGGACAAAGCTTGCACTATTATGAAATAAGGTACACATTTCTTGAAAAACAAGTACTTTCAGTAGTCAAATGGCTAAAGAATTTTAGGTACATGCTTTTAAATAATAAAATACATGTTCTTGTTTCTCATCCAAGTGTGAAATATTTCTTGTTAAATAAATAATTGAATGAGAAAAGAGCAGGTTGGATAACGAAAGTTATGGAATATGATGTTGATATCCGGGTTGTTAAGATAGTTCGAGGAAAAGGCTTATGTGAGCACCTAATTGCTGATATGGAAAAACAACATGAACCAGAATCAGAAGATCCAAAACAACATGTTGAATTGAAACATCAACAATCGATGCCATGGACATCCGAAAACCAACAACCTAAACTTTCTCAAGAGGTCTAAGAATCAAGATGGATGATCTTTAGTTAACTATTTATAGCATGGTATTTATCCGGAGGGTATGGACAAAAATAAACAAAGGTATTTCAGATTACAAGTTGTACCCTATGTTTTCATTGATGGTGTATTATTGAAAAGGGATGTAAATAGAATCTTGATGCAATTCCTTGACTATGATAAAATTTAGCAATTATTATCGAAATTCCACGAAGGACCTATTGATGGAAAATCACAAGCCCCTACAGATATCCTTTGGTCGATGGGTTGAGACTCTTATTGCGATTGCATAACATAGAGATTTTCGCAAGTGTGGGACCTTGTGATTCGGGAAATCTCTCCAAACGAAGGTCGGTTCCTATTCCTCTGTTCATATGCACACATAAAATGTAGAGGATATTTTCAAAAACCTAATCTAACTTGTCATGAGACGAGTTAAGAAGATGCATAAAATAAACATAAACTAACAAAGGTGATGCATCGAGGAATGGAGAGCACTGTCTTGCCAATAAACTCAAACCATTAAAATGCAATGCAAAATCATGCATGAGATAACCAAATTTGCATGTGAAAGATCAAGAGGATGAAAATGAACAAAGAGAGGGTTGAGAATCATCCACAGACATGCATTATTTGCTCCAAATATTGATACAATAAACTATAAAATGCCAAGAGGCAAAGTTGCATTATCTTGGACTTTTAGATGGGAGGTTTGAACTCAATCAAAGAGAAGAAGCTCCTACTTGGAAAAAAGAATGTCCAACCTTTAAAAGAATCCTCCTTACAATTTATAGGAAGAATGAGAGAGGGAAGAGAGAACAATTCCAAATCTAGCCCAAATTAATGACCTCAGAGATTGTATTTAATTCATCTCATTATGGTGGTAGGTGAGAACCCTAAAACCCAAAAAATGGCGAATGTATTTTGCATTTTTGAAGAATTTTTTCTCACCCAATTAAATATATCCAATTGTAGTTGGAGATAAGGACCTTGTAATATTTCTGAAAAAATTCCAACCTTGCATGAATCAAGCTCCCCCCATGAAAAGTTATGGCCATTTGAATATCTGGGTCAGGGTTTGCTTCCTATCGGGTTCGGGTGTCAGCGCTCAAAATGTTGTGCCTCCTGAAGGTGCACCTTGGTGCATCCATCCTCACGTTAACATACTCTTAAATGCATTATAGGCGCTGAAAATGTGGTGTTGATGCACCTAATTACCATTTGCGCCAAACAACATGAACGAATTTTTCATGTCGACACCTTCCCGATCTGCATGCCTTGAAGTTTCAACCTATGCCAATCGCGATTTTTCATGTTGACACCTTCTAACTATGCCTTCAACCCGCAGGTCCAAGAATAAGATGAATTTTTCCGTGTCGACACCTTCTGATCTACACCTTCAACTTGGACAAGGCATGAATGAAGGCGTTTCAAATAAATGTCATGTTTTGAGTTATCTTTGATTAAATGGAATCTTGTTTTCTATGTTTACCCGGGAGGAGATATATACAATTCCATGAAGGACCTGCATAGAGGGTCATTTCTTAAGACGTACCACAACCTTAAAAATTATGAAAGATGGTTATTATTGGCCTAACATATTTAATGATTGTTTTGAATGGATCAGAAAGTGTAAGAAATGTGCTTTCTTTGTTGGAAAATAACGTTTAGCTTCACTACCCTTACAACCTATTTCAGTTGATCAACCTTTTATACAGTGGGGTCTTGATTTTATTGGCATGATAAACCCACCTTCTTCACAAGGACACAAGTGGATTTTGACCACCACAGATTACTTTACACACTAGACTAAAGCAATAGCCTTGAAAGATGCTAATGAAACTTTGATACTATCCTTTTATGAAGGTATAGTTTATAGATTTGGTGTTCTAACAACTATCATATTAGATAATTCTTTAGCATTTCTCAGTGCAAAGGTAATAGATTGGGCTGTTAATCATGGAATTTATCTAAGTTCTTCATCTAACTATTACCCACAAGGTAATGGGTTAGCTGAAAGTACTAACAAGAATATTTTAAGGATCATCAGAAGAACACTCAAAGATAACCAGAGAGCTTGGCATCTAATGTTGAATTCAACACTTTGGGCTGATAGAGTGACTCCTAAAAGATCAGTTGGCAATTCACCATACAAGCTTGTTTACGGAAGAGAAGAAAGAATGCCTATTTCAGTTGAGTTACCCACATTAGATTTGTTACATCAAATGGAGTTACTTGAGAATGAACCATTGTAGGTTCATTATGCAAAATTAATGGAGTTACAAGAGCTAAGAGATCAAGCTCATTTAAACATGGAAAAGAATCGAAATAGATGAAGAAGACTTTTGATAAGAAATCCAAATTTAGAATCTTCAATGAAGGAGATATTATGTTAAAGTGGGATGTTGATCATGCAAAGCCAGGAAGACACACAAAGTTCGATACAATCTGGAGTGGTCCTTATATAATTTCAGCTTACAAAGAACAAAATACTTTTCAAATTTCAAAGGCTGAATGGAGAGGAACTTCCCATTCCATGAATGGTATGTTTCTCAAACACTGTTATTGAAAATCCTATAGTGTCTGTTTAGAGTAGGATTTCCCTTCAATAAGTGTAGTCCCTACACATTGCATAATTTTTCAATTCAATAAGTGCATTTGTGCACATGATCTGGTTTACTAGATCCTTTCCTAGTTTTAGTTCATTTTGGAAGGGTTAGACCTTCAGAAGGCAAGATTTTGGTTACATGCTTTAGACTCCATGCCCAATGGACAAGAGCAAGGCACTAGTTTACAAGCTAGCAAGAAGCTTTCCCCAGATCGCTAGAAATGTTGACAATTTTTGCACTTATGTAAAAATGGGAAACTCAAAACTTCATTATGATGGATAGCATTGGTGAAGTATACCTAAGCTAGGGGAGTTTTTTTAGAACAATATTATTACTGTTGAATTAAATAATGATTACACAAAATTTGCAGCTATGTGTGCTATTACAAAACATAACAGATCACATAGTCTACAATTTCATGACTATCTTAAGTAAAAGAACACAATTCCCCAAAGGATAGCTTTGTTGCCTTAATGAAGAAATCCAATTATAGAGTAGAAGAATTGTAAGCTTTGGAAACAACAAACATAATTGCATATTACAGAAATCAGATTTCATTACTGGTGTTACAAGTATTCTTTAATGTTCTTTCCTTCATGATTAAGATATTAAATTATATTTCTGAGTTTTTTACTTCATCATACAATCCATACAGAAAAGCTAAAATGCAGAAAGAAATACACAACTCATTTTCAGAATTCAATGTTTTATTCAGAAGGAATTTCAAATTTTCCCACATAAGTCATGGGATGTAACTAAGAAGTAAAGTACATCTACTGTAATAAGAGGTACACATGCATGAAAGAGAAAATAAAGGAGTATGAGTAAACCCATCATTTCCTTGAGGTTTGTCCTTTGGTTGATGCATCCTCATCTTCAAATTTGTTCCCTCTTCATCTTCATTACTGAGAGCACTATACCTGAAAACACAAAAGAGAAAACTATTAGTTTATGAGCTCAGGGTACAATCCATATTCCTATACTGTCATAATTCATGCACATGGATCTCTAATAATAGGAGATATAGATTACTTGAAGATCAAAACTACATACATGATTTTCTCACTCAGAAAGAAGGAGCAAGAAGAAAAGAAACCATGGACATAAGAGAGGCCAAAAATCCTAAATATTTTCTAACTGTTTTCTCAAGTGTGCAGGTGTAGATTGTAGAATCAAGAAGCAATAAAGAAGTCCAAATACCCATGCCAAAGGAGTGATACCCAAATCTGGGTTGTAATATTTCAAGCCACAATTTGAAAAATACATGTGCAGATACAGAGTTTTGGAAAAATAATTCATTCAGGAAGGACAATTAAAGGTTCATATATAGATTTGTTGCAATACAACTCAAAGGAATGAATAAAGTTACAAATCTAAGGAAGAAAATGTAGATCCTAGCTTTGATCAAGAAAGACCCATTAATGGGTACTAAAATCAGAGTAAGGATCAAGAACTCACTGGTTAAAATTGAAGCAGAGAAAACCCTCATCGAATTTAGAGCCAAAAGGAGAACCCAGAATGAGTTTCAACTTAGAGATCAATGTTGTTCTAAAAATCACATTAAAAATGCAAAGGAAAAATGAGTATCAATGTTTTGAAGATGAAATAACAGAGACAAAGTAAAAGGGTGAGCTCAATATTGATTGAAATGAGCAATATACAGTTAGGAGATTACAAAAAAAAACAAAGCCACTACCATCTTGTTCAAAATAATGATGATACAGAAAGGAATGAGCTCACAAACCTCAACAATGGCGGCCATAGAATCTTCGCAGAGCTTCACAAGACACAAATATTTTGAAGAAAATCTGAACTCAAAGCAACACAACTGGTCAAATCAACCAAATATTGTAGTATAAGCCAACCCAAAACTCGAAGTGATCAAAATGGTGGCTATTAAATAACAAATTTTTAAATCTGAGCTCAAGAATAAACTATAGATACATATAAACTGAGCTCAAAGATCATCTCCAATGGCCACCGTCTAGGAAAATTTTTGCAGAGATCCTTTAGCTCGGATAGAGATCAAGAATGAATTATGAAAGACTTAGGGTTTTGAGTGTTTTATTCATCAGATCAACAACCACAAATCAAAGGTACAAAGATCAATGCTCATAATTGATCACAAAATTGATGCAAATCCCAACTTGACACATGAAAATGGTGGGTCTTTTTCATGAACTTAGCATCTTTTCATCATTTTGTAAAAGTGTCAAACTGACCCACGAACCCGATGAAATATAAATGGATGTGGAGGTGCGAGCCCTTTTGTGTTTTGAGGAATTTTGGCAAAGGGAAAAAGTTGAATGACCCAGCCGCAACAAAAAAATGTCAGCCCGAACAAAAAATCGAGCTCGATTGGAGATTTTTAAGCCCTTTTTGAAAAGGGTGTAAAGTTGTAAAATGGCCCATAGCCCCGCTCATGCCAAGGGAAAAATTCAAATGTTCACACACCTCAAAAAAATTCAAAGTGGAGGAGTGGATTGTCGGAGCTTCCTTTGAAACTTTTAAATTTTTTGAAAAGGGACTAATGTTTAAAAATTGCTTGTGACTCATTGAAGCATCAAAAAGTCAATAATATTGAATTGACTCAAATGCGAGCATCGGGTCAATTTGAAATTTTGAGCCCCTTTTTCGAAAAGGAAAAAAGTGATAAAGTCACCTACGACCTTGCTGAAGACTGAACAAGGACAAGTATTCAATAAGTCAAAATCGGAGAGTCGAGTTAATTTGAGATTTTGAGCCCTTTTTGAAAAAGGGGAAAAAGTGATAAAATTTCCCATGACTCCACCCACACCATCAAAAGCCCAAATTAGAAGTGGAAGGGTGGGTTGAATGTTTAAAAATGCACAATCTCTATCAGAAATGGAAAAAGAAAGTTTTCAGGCCCATTTTCAGTTCAAATCTATCATACGTGGACAAATCTTTTTCAAAATGATGAAAGATAGAGTTCTTTATAGAAACCTTCAGTCAAGTTTGAGCAGTCAACAATGGCGTCCAGGGGAAAATTTAGAGGAACTTTTCTAGATCGAATGGAGCTCAATAATGCAAATACCAAAAACAATTAAGTTTTCAATACTCTTGCACCTTAATTCGAGTCCCGAGTTCACCAGATTCAACCATGGTTAGAAATTGCTAATATTATCACTATAAATGGATAAGGTCGCATACCTTCAACAAAAGGACAGATCAGCAAGAAGATAGAATCTACATGCACAAGGAAGAAGACTTGATCATTAAGAAAAACTTATTTTTAGAAAATTATCACTCATTCTTTTCTTAAAAATAGAACAACCGACTGCAATTGAATCGAGTTGTAACCAATGCTTGTTAATGCCTCTTTGTATTTGAATGTTCTATTTTTATTCCTTTATTTATTAATAGATGGGGGATAAAAATATGTTGCATGGGCGAGTACAATTCTAGCCTATTTTTAGGAAGGGTGGGAAATAATTTTGCTATATATTGTGTGCTTTGACAAAGCACAAGGAAGAGAAATTTTAGATACATGAGTGCTAAAGTAATTTTTGCCAGTTTTTCCCTCTGAATGTGAAGTATTTCCTACCTTTCCAATTATTTACAGTCTTATGTATGATCTATTAATCTTGTGAATGTAAGTTCCCTGATTGATCATCTTACCCTATTGCAAATTTTGTAATTTTTGTGATATTAATGTAGATGTTTAACTTAGCAGTATTGTTGTGATACTTTCCCTCAATACACCAAAGTGGTTTCCCTTAATATTATGTAGAATATTTTTAGCTTGTGCATAAAAATCCTTTCCATATCAATTGTGAATATACTCAGTCAAACACCTCATACAAATTTGGTGTATCACCCAATTTTAACCCTTTTACGATCTTGTTTTTACCGTTAAGCCCCCAGAAAATCAGTTTAGGATACATCAATAAGGAACCGGCCTTGATACCGGAGACTCACCTCAAAATAGGTATACCCACAGACCTGAGGTGTTTCCATTGTATCTACAAAAGAGAGAGATCCATTTTACAAGGTTAGAACACCTACAATCATCTCTCTACAAGGTGCACTTTTGAGAGATAACGGTTACTACATGAGTTTTATTCAGGACTTCTCTCGATTTCAAACCTCATCACTTACCTTCAGCAGAAAGGCAAGAATTTTTTTTTTCTGATGGATATGAGTAGGACTTCAGTACATTGTAGGAATGCCTTTTGACAACACTGATTATTATAGTGTCAAATCCTCAGAGGGATTTCTTTGTGTGTACAAATGCTTCTTTGGTAGGATTAAGAGGTGTTTTGATGTAAGATGGCTATGTAGTAGCCTTTGAGTATCGAAAACTCAAGGATTATGAGCTCAATTATCTAACTCATGAACTTGAGCTTGTAGTAGTAGTGTATGATTTGGTGTTGTGTTGGCAACATTTCCTTTACGGCGAAGAGTTCATTCTTAGGACAAACCATTTGAGCTTACATCACCTCTTCATGCAACCCAATCTCAATGCTCGTCAGTGACATTGGATGGAGTTGTTATGTGAGTACAACATGGAGATAGATCATGTGAAGGGGAAGGAGAATGTGGTTTCATATTCTTTGAGTCGAAGAAGAGATTTGGTTATTCCTACATCATTGGGTAAATACTTGCGATGTGGGATTTTGGGACAACTTCCATATGACACATTCTACCTTGCAGCTATAATAAACATTGAGTCTCAGAGATCCCTCGAGGGGAATTTTGATGGATTTACATTAGATTCAGATGGAGTTATCGAACACGAGGCCATATCTATGTACGTAGGGGTGGAGGTTTGAGACAAGATATCTTGACAAGGGCTCATCATGCACCTTATTTAGCCCATCCAGGGGCGAAGAAGATGCACACTAGTTTGAGATACTTATACCATTTGAGAGGACTTCAGAGATATGTATCTCAATTTGTGTCACGTTTTTAGAGTGTTAGAGGGTGAAAGTCTATCATCAGTATCTAGTTGGCCTTCTCTACCCACATGCTATACCGGAGTGGAAATGGAACACCATTTCCATGGATTTCATAGTAGGCTACTAACATCGAGATACCACCACAATGTCATCATGGTCACGATGGATAGATTGACGAAAGTGGCTCATTTTTCTCTGGTGAAGACCACCTATACAACTAGTGTAGTGGCACAAGTATACTTAGATGAGATTTTAGAATGCACGAGATTCCACGGAAGATTATTTGTGACCGTGATCCCTTATACACCTCTCATTTTTGACTACCATGTAACATGCCCTTGGGACGAGTATCAACTTCAGTACAACATATCATCCAGAGACAAATGGATAGATGGAGCGGGTGAATCATATTTTAGAGGACATGCTTCGGATGTACATCATGGACCATTAGTCGAGGTGGGAGGAGTATTTGTACTTGGTGGAGTTTTCTTATAATAACATCTTTTAGAGTTCTATTGGTATGGCTCCATTTTAGGAACTTTATGGCAGGGAGTGCAAGACACCACTGATTTGGGATAGATTGGAGGAAAAGTTATCTCTTGGTCTTGCTTTTTTATAGGACATGGAGTAGAAGATTGTTTTAATTAGAGAGAAACTACATGATGCACATGATAGACATAAGAAATATATATATCTAAGGAGAGTTAACCACAATAATGAGGTGGGAATGAAGGTTTTCCTTTGTTTCATACCTCATAAGATCCCTATCTGTTATGGAAAAGGATCTAAGTTATCTCCTAGATTCGTGGGTCCATTCAAGATCTTGGAGTAGATCGGTCCCTTAGCTTATCGTCTAGCCTTGCCACCCATCTTGTCTCAAATCCACAATGTATTTCATGTTTTTATTCTTAGGAGATACATTCCATATCCCTCTCATGTATTGGATTATACTACATTGCAACTATAGGAGCAAGGGCATGTGATTCTGGAGCCCATGTGCATCATAAAATGCATGACCACAGGCCTTAGAGGCCATGATATTGACCAGGTGCAAGTCCAATGGGAAACCTATGATGAAACCGCAACCACACGAGAGGATGATACTTTATTTTGGACCCGGTTTCCACATCTATTTTAGTTAATTGTAGGACGAAGTCAAGTCTAAGGGGAGGGGGATGTAGTGCCCACTCCTCTTCAACACTATTTTAATTATGATGATATTACTTTGTTGGATCAATACTTAGACATTTTGATTATTATATTTTGAGCAGTAAATGATAGAATATGAAGATATTTGGACTATTGATATGTTGTGATTCACATTTTGATTATGATACACTAGATGAAACTAGTAAATAGTTTGATATATGTTGATTTGCATTATTTGGATTTTATATTGACACGTTATACTTTGGATGTTAGAATTGAATTATTTGATATGTTGATAGATGATAGAATTACTTAATTTTGGATGATGATTATTGATTTCTATGTATATATTATTTCTTGATGTTGTTGATGCATCCATGAGGCTAGAGAGGTATTTTGTTTGTGTTTGTAGGGACATTATATCATACATCAAAAGGGGATAGGGGACCAACCACAAAAGAATGTTGGGTGTTTTGCAACATGGCCAAATTTGAAAACTTGTGTCTAATGTTTATGTTGTGTTATTACATGCCTAGTTAGGAGGTTTTCCATGGGGGTGACCTCATATGTGTGGCCATGGGGTGTAATATTTTCCCTTCTTTTAATTTTTTATGTTTTATTTTTATGTTATATGTATTTAATTATTGGGAAATTTTAGTCACTTTATTAGAAATTATTAATGTGTCTTAATTAGTTAATCCAACTTAATTTGTTAACTAAAATAAGGATGTGACAATTGGATAATTATGAGGTAGATGGTCCTTGAAATATTGTGGATGTAAATTAGATTTTTGTTGGATTTTATGTTGTGTACTCTTTCCCAACTTCAAAATTCATATTTTGACTTGGGAGGCTTTTTTGGAGGCTTGTGGGACAAGCTAAGCTCTTCCCATACCTATGGGAAGGGAGTTAATTTTAGGCTTTGTAATGCATTTTGGAGTGTAAAAAGGTAAATAATTACACTTTCCTACTTACCACAATTAATTTTTCTTTGATAAGTGTGGTGTGCAAGTTGGAGTATCATGTGGGCATGTCAAAATTCTTACATACTCATTTGTAATTTTGGGCTTGGTGCTTGAATTGTGTATTGGAATGGAGGAATGATGAATTGGCATACTACATAGAGCCACCTCATCATCCTCACATCTCATTTGTATTTATTGATTGAATTTGAAGGATGTTGGGTTAATTGTTTCATTTTCTTCTCTTGCACTTTTGGAATTGGGAGTTTGCTGGAGTTACAATTTGGATTGAAATTGGCTTGAAGGTTTTAAAATATTGTTGGAGTGAAGACTCTTGGAAGCTTGATGGAGAGGTAGGCTCTCCACTTGTCACTTTTTTATTTATGCATTTGGATGTACTAAAAATGTGCTTGTTTGAATATTGTATGAGTGTTGTGAATTTGGTTATTGTGTTTGGGTAGTTTTCCTTAAGAAGGGTGTGGGAGATGGAGGAATGGGATGATTGGGGAGGAAAATGGAAATGTGAGGCATGAATTTTGAGGGATTTTGAATGGGAGTTTCACTTATGGGGAATGAAAATGAAAACATGAAAAAACTTTTACATATTTGTAAGGGGAGAGATAAGGATGTATTTGATTGTTTGTATTGTGCACATGGAGGCTTTTGGGTGAAACTCTTTCTTCACTTGGGAGGAAAAAGGATGTGGTTCCCATATTATTTTCTTCTTTTTCTTGATGTCAAGCCTATGTGTTTTTGAGAAAGTTGTAAATATTTTTGAGTATTCCCATTTGAATGTATTGTATGTTTTATGGATTGTATGTTTTTATGACAGCCATTTTTGTAAAGACTATACAAGTTACATTACACTACTCATTGTTATTTCGTTGGGGATTAGGGGTCTATAACAAGATGGATTATACTCTTATTGGATAAAAATTTTGGTGGAGAGCTTCACCTATCCCCATTTCTTTGTATTTTCATCCAAGTTTTTGACAGTTGATGGATGCGAGTTGAAAGCTAAAAGTTGGGAAAAGACATTGAAATGAAAACTTGTGTTTTGACCTTGTTGAAGAATATATATATGTTGTAATTTGATAATATTATTATTCCCACTTAGAGTGGAAGATTGTAACTTTTATATGTTTGAAAGAATTTTTTGTAATATTTCATTTATTCCAAGTTGTAGTGATTTAGTGAATGAAGAAACAAATTTTGTTGTATACGTTGTGGGAAACGAATAGTTTTATTAAAAGAAATGGATTAGATATTCTTGTATAAAAAAAAAATGTTATTGCAACATGTAGTTTTCATATTTGTATTTTATGGGTACAAAGAGAAATTCCAAAGTATGTTTGATAAAAGAAAATTTACATTTCATGTTGTTGAAGGTTGTATGTTTGAATGGAAAAGCTATGCATTTTGTAATTTTGAGCTATGAAACTGGATATACTATCAATTTAGCAACCAATGAATGGATGACACCTTAGTTAAAATTAATTTTTCATTAAACACCAACTTAAGTTGAAAATTGTTGAAAATTGCATATATTAAAGGTTCTATTTTCGAGAAACAAAATCGTTGCCCTGTGCAGAGTGGAAGTTTCAAAGCTGCTACCTAGCTTAGAGTGGCAGTTGATGAACTGAACCCTATGTATGACCACTAGTCTATGTAGGGCGGAAGTTTCATCACTTTTGATGGAAAATTAAAAATCCAGATTGTGAAAACCTAGATTGAAATTTAATTGAAATCTAAGCTTAAAACCATCAAAAGGAAACTACCAACAACTAGTAATTAATTAAATTTAATTTTTTAAGCCTTTCAATCCTTTTATAGACACCCAAATGTGTAAAATTCATAGATTTAATGAAATGGGGTTTCTTCCCCAATTGTTGAACTCAAAAATAATGTTTACATTAAATAACAAAACAAATCCATGGTGGGATCTCTACATTAAGCAATGAGAATCTTACAATAGTAAAACCTTTACAACTAAAACCAAGAAAAATTCTCCATGGATACACTTCTTGCTCTCATGGCTTCTCCTCCTCCTCTTCCAAAACCTACAAAACAAAAATGAGCAAATGAGGTTGTTTTGGGGAAAATATGAATAAAAGGAAACCCATAAGGATATTTAGGGCAACCCAAATCTAAGGGCTAGGATAGATTCAATCCAATGGCCCAAATTAAACCTACCTCACTTAAGTGGGAGGTATTTTGTGGAAATGAAATGTAAATAATAAAAAAATGGGTAATGGGGTGAATGGGGCCACTTAGTGGCTAGGAAAAATAATTAAACTTTTGTGTTAGAAAATAAAGGAACCTTGATGCATGATAATTAATTAAACTTATGGAACTTAGTAAATGTAATGTCTTAAACCATAAATGTATTGTAGGAATTAAATAAATAATATTTAATAATTAATTTGATTCCAACTTTCACAAGATTGTGCAGAAAGACTTTAACCTTGAGAAATTTATTAATTACGGAAATGTCTAACCTTGCAAACCCCTTCTAAAAAAAAAAAAAACAATATTATTACCGTAAATTTGACTATTAATTTATTAGTTCTATTTGTTTTGAGAGTAGAAATTTGTGGGTGTTACAGGAATGACTTGAAGGAAATACTTGAAAAATAATATGGCTAATCAAGTTCATTCTCAACCTATAAGGATCCTCTCTGAATGAGACCAACTACATATTTTGGAGCATCTGAATGAAGAACTATCTAATGTTGTTAGGATATGATATATGTCAATAATTGGTTATTTGATACATTATTCATACTACACCGAGAAAATGATGTAGTAGGGAAGAAGGCTTGTGAAATGAATATTAAATGAATGAATGTTATTCTATGTGGTATGTCGGAGGATCGGTTTTCAAAGTCACACATTGTGATACAACTAAATCAATTTGGGATAATTTTGATACCATCTCTCAAGGGGAAACCAAAGTCAAGTTGAAAAAGTTACAAACCACTGTAGATAGTCCGAAAGCTTGAGAATGAAGGAAGGTGAGAACATTTATGCTTATATTTTGAAATTTTATGATATGGTTTATATTATCAGAAATTTAGGAGAAAAAATAGAGGAGTCAATTTTTTTCCAAAAGGTATTAGTGATTTGACACCCAAGTTTGATTCTAAGGTATCTGTTGTATAAGAATCCAAGGATTGAAGAAAAATGAAGATGAATGAGATTCATGGGATCTTGATTGCCTATGAGATAAGAACAGATGATGGAATACCTCCCAAGAAGGATGTTGCATTCAAATCTAAAGAAGAAGGAAGAAGGTAAGAAGGAAATATTAATTTGGATTAAAATATTGTTGATGAAAAGATGGAATCCATGTTTTTAGAAAGATAAGGAGAGGCTAAGGTAAGTACAAAGGTAAGTTACCATTTAAATTTTTTAATTGTGGTAATATTTTTCATTTTTCATCCAAATTTCCTAACAAGAATAATAATGAACATGATGATCATGATGAATAGGAAAATAAGTTTCATAATAATGAAAAATGGAGTTTCAAGAAGCGTCTTAGCAATAAAATGTCATTGAAGAGAAAGATAAATTTCTTTACTAAAGAATAGAGTAGTGACAGTAGTTCTTCTCGATGTTAGTGACAATAATTTAGCTTATAATGATGATGACTAGATGTCAACCATTACAATAATGAAATTCTATTCATGACTAAAGGAGATGGTGGTGAATATTTAAATAGTCTCATAGAAGTTGAAGTTTTAGAATATGAAGAGAAAAAGTGAACTTAAAAAAGAGCTATTGAGTGTTGTAGATGAAATGAAGATCCAAAGAAACAAGAACAAAAAAATCAAGTCTTTAATTTAATATTATGAATAACAAATCAGTAGCATGGTTGATGAACATGATGAGATAACCAAAGAGCTTAAAACTCATGTTGATGTTGTGACAAAAATATCACAGCTAAGGAAGAGAAATGCACCACGGTCAAGACAGAAATAGATTCCTTGAAATCAAAGTTGGATTATGCATATAGCAAGTCGAATACCTTTGAGAAGTTTGAAAAGAACATTGAGGATCTAAATGACATGTTGAGTAGTAATAAGTATGGCAATGATAAGGCATGTCTTGATTTAAATAGAGACCACAAGAAGAAAAATTAAAATAACAAGGCGTGAACTAGTTTTAATGAAGATAAAAAGGAGAACAAGGAGGATGCTTACATGAAGAATAAGTTTAACTTCAAGAGTAACAAAATGAATAATCTTATCAGACATCCTAATGACATAAGGTATGAAAATTCCTTTAATTATTATTGTTATACATGCAATATGTTTGGTCATAGAGAAAGAGAGTGTAGACGCAACCTCCAAGAATTATTACTCGTGGGATTATGGAAGGAGGCACAATACACGTCAGTCAAGAGGTATATATTGTGTCATTTGCTATAATTTTAATAAAATTTAGCATATAACAAGATACTACATGATGAAAAGATTGTGAAAGAACAATCAAGACAAGAATATGTATGTCAAGAAGTCTACCCATGTGGATGAAGTAAAGGAGGAATAAAAGACAATTAAGCTAGGTTTTAATTAGTCTACAAGATAAGGTGGAATATTTGGTATGGAAAATAATAGACCAGATATTGAAGAATACCAAGAGTGTATGATATTATCTTAGATAGAGGATAATAATGATGATTCAGACATCAATCCATAATTTCCAAATAAGACAAGTCGATCCTAAAGAAAGGATATGAGCCTCATCATTGCAGGTGATGGATATCTGGGAATATCTTGAATTCATATTATTCTATAGCTCTATCTATTGAGTTGTCTCTATTAGGATTCATAAAGGCATTTATCACTCAAAGAAGCATTGTGAAGATGTGTTACAAATGTATTATCATGGTATAAATACATGAGGTAGCTGTGAGAAGGACAATATATGGTTGATGTATGAGTATGATGACTTGATCAGACTAGTCACATTCATGGCATTATATTGCAAGGTGATGAGAATCAAGAAGGTTTATGAAGGCTTGAAATGAAGATAGATAAATTGAATAGTTTGGTGTGTATTTACTGAGCATAGGTTTGTGTTTTTGGCCTAATATAACTCTAAGAAAGTAATTTTTCTACAACACCAATGTGAATTATTGGCCATATAGGCTATATGGTTATGGATGATATAAAGATCACAATGAGTCTATAGGAGTGATTCTAAAGAAATTTGAAGGCGGGATAATAGGACATTGAAATATGTGTATGGAAAAAAAGAGAAATTATGAAAAACCAATCAATTTTTTGAATTATTCATTGAGGTACTAACATGAAGATATGAGTGTTTTATGTGCAAGGAATATATTGTACAATTTCATTTTGCATATCATGAAAAATATATATTATGATTATTTTTTTTCATAGTGAAGCATGAAATGAATACCTAGTTGATAGGTTTATGTAAAGAAGATGTCATAATGAGGCTTGAGAAACATGTAGGAGGTAGATTAATATAATGTACGAGACATCAATTGACCTTTCTCTACCATGGTGGACTAGTTTGTTTCCTTTGAAAAATATATTTGGTTCCCGAAGAAGATCTTGTTATCCCTTGTGGATCAAGAGGAGAATATGGACATATGGGAATATTGGGTCAAGGTATGTGTTGGTATCCAAATTGATTCTCCTTTGCAAGCTGAGCAACATCACATATTTAACAAGAAGCCTAGAGATAGATAAATCATCATGTATGTCATTTTGTAGCCAGGGAGGTGATTCAGCTGGCTCTTTGTCACTCAGATGTTGGAGAAATGGATAGCACCATATAAAAGGATTTGATCTATCCTCACTACTTTAGGTCATGCCTTTCGACCAGGGTGAGAGGACCCATTTTGTAACCTTTGTTGGTGAAGGAGAATGAATATATCCTTCTTTGCACAAATTTGAAAGGAAACCTTGAGAAAATATGATTAATGCACCACAATTTAACTCTCACGAGTTGTCACTTCTAAACAATGGTGATATTTTATAAAAAAGGTTAAAGTAATTAAAGCAATTATGGAATCCTAATTGCTTCATATTTTGGTAGTAGAATTTATTCATTTGTGGACATACATGGAAAACAAGGGTAGTTCAGGTAGGATTCATTGTTTTTGAATAATTTTTGGTGGGAGATTAAGTAGGATAAACTTGATTTTCCAGATCTTTGAGAACCTTCACAACAATTGGAAAAATAATGATTGAATACTTCAGAATAGCTAAAATATTCCTTCAACCAAAAGGTGTACATCAATGGAGGCCCAAACTTGAACGGTTTTACACAATCTCAAATAATTTAACATGAAGGCTCGAACTAAAGACTCAATTAAACATTAAAGACCCTTGGTTCCTCACACCTAAGATACACTCAAAGTCTTATAGACAATATTTATCAACAAAATGACAAGGTAAAGTGATTATAAATTGTTTATCTCATTACAGAATGAAGGCTCTTCTTGTAATGAAATTGAAAATGCCACTAAACTATCACAGGGACAAGCTCTTGTGTGAGTCGGAGGGATGTTAACACAAGATTGCAATAGGAAGAGGAAATACTATTTGTAGACATTCTAAAATAAAGAAGACACAAATTTTCCCAAGACTAACACAAATTAATTCGAAGTTGATTAGATTCATCAGCGGGGAAGGTTTCTTGAACTATTTCAGATCTTGTCAAAGGTTGTACACTTGAAACTAACTTGACATGATCAAATCTTAAACATAAGAGATTAACAGGTTTTTCAGATGGTCTCTTAGGAAGATGGCCTTTCTCAATTTTTTCGTAAGAACTCAACCCCACGACCATTTGCATGAATAAAGAATTATTTATATAACACTCAATTTACATCAAAGCTTTCCCCCAAGAAAGGAATATTCGAGAACCTTTTTTGGCTACATGTTTGATCATGATTTCTAGAAAATGACGTTTAACGGTTTTGCAACTAAACGTTTCGATTGTTCACAAAGGTGAATCATTGTAAATATCTACCTCATTTCTTTAACTGGGAAATCCAGTCATCTCTTATGGCAACATGTTTTTCATCCTTTGCACTGCGAACCTTCATCATTTCAGCCATTTCCCATTATTTCCCCTATAACTTTGCTCTGCATCCAACTTCTCTGGTAATTTGCATTTTTGTGAGTGCCCGAGCAATTCCAACTTAAAAATATCAACCTTTACATTCCTTGGACTCAAAAATTAAGCTCTAAATTCATTCAATTACACTTTGGATACAAAATGACAAGGAATTTCATTATAAAAAATGATGAACAACAATGCATATTCGCATCTCCGTAAGTCTTGAGGAAAAAATGGCAAAAAAATCGAGATGCAATGCACAACAACCATTTATTCTACCCTTCTCAACTTTAGATTAGAGTCATCCACGTAGAAAAATATTATTCGAAGCGGCATGGGGTTTCCTTTTATATTTTATGACTTTTGGAGAAAATGTGCAATTTTCACATTTTGCCCACCCTCTGCCTTTGAAAATCAGGCTTGACACGTGGCTTAATCTGGGCCTTTGATGGAGTCATAGCTCATTTCTGCAATTTTACCCTTTTTAACAAAAAGGAAAAATTTCCAATTTTCCTCTGCCGACCCACCTTCTTGATTTTATATTTTGATGTGGGCCCCAGTAGAGTTGCGGGTCAATTTATAACTTTTTCCTTTTTACAAAAGGGAAAAAAACTTCAAAACGCCCTGAGACCCGCCTTCCACTTCTAACTTTTGAAATATGCCACGTGTCCTTCTTCGGGGTCAAAGTAAGACTTTTTCCTGCAAAGTTGCGAATCAATTTATAACATTTCTCCTTTTTACAAAAGGAAAAAAACTTCAAAATGCCCCAACACCCTCCCGCTTCTAACTTTTGAAATATGCCACGTGTCCTTCTTCGGGGTCAAAGTAAGACTTTTTCCCTGCGGGGTTGTGGATCAATTTATAACTTTGCTCCTTTTTACAAAAGAAAAAAACTTCAAAATGCTCCAGGTGACCCACCTCCCACTTCTAACTTTAGAAATATGCCACATGTCCTTCTTCGAGGTCAAAGTAAGACTTTTTCCCTTCCTCTTCATATTTGTTAGATAGCCAATCAGAGACTATTGGGGCCACGGGCCAATTTGATATTTTTTACAAATGTGACCAAAGTGGTAAATTTCACCAAAAAGACCCATCGGGGTGCATCCAAATCAGAAAGAACACATATCTAAAGATGCTGAGATATAATTTGATGCAGAAAACACGCTCGTCAAACAATAAGATGTAGGGGAACTTCACCATTTGTGCCCAGAATTGAATCTTTCTTTAAGGACAAAGAATTTGGAAATGATACAAATCCCAAATGTGATCCACGACCGTGAGGAAGGATTTTTAACAACATACAAATGAATAAAACCTTTTACGCATACATTTAGGGAAATAAAAATATGACAGAGCACGCAAATTGAAGAATTTTAAGAGCAAGCGGGGTGAGATAAAATTGAGCACTAATATCAGCTCGACTCGAGTGATGGCACTCCCAGTGAGTGCCACAAGAATAAATAGCAGAACAAGTTCCAAAAATAAACCATTGGACAATGGAGTCATGATCCAACCTTCCAATAACAAACTGAGAAACCAAAAAAAATGGCCGCTAAGGACTAGGACAAACAAAAATAGAAAAACACGAAAGCAGAAAGAAACCAAAAGACTATACACTTTACAATGGTGTATACCTCGATTCTGAGAAAATAATCAAGGAAAAATTTCAAGTTCCTGCTATTATGGATATGACCATGCTAAGCAGTTCGGATATGTCTTTAACAACTAGTCATATGATTGTTTCTCTTTTCCATCCAAGTTTTTATCTAACCACATTTTTTTAGGCTTATCCTTTATGCCTATGTCAAGATTTTCAACATCTCTTAAGGTTGCATCAAACATCGAGTCTAGGAAAATCAACCTACTTAGGATATCTGCATTGATCATTTTCATACTCCTTGTAAACAACATAGCTCACAGAGTTATCAACATCAGTTTCTGTGTGCAATACTTCATAAGAAGCATTGTTGGGGTCCTCAATGAGATATAACATTTTATTTTCACCAGGTAACTTCACAAGCCTGCCCTCAATTGGTATGGTGGCATAAGACATATCCATTTGCACATTTCCACCAACACTAGCTACCCACTTTCTGGATGATAACATTCCCCATTTGGTAAGCAATCAAAAATAACAACATCTAGTTTTAAGTTCTTTCCTGGGTAGGCTACAAGTTGCACTATCAAACCCTTGAGACATCTAACCACTGGCACCTCTCTAGAATCCATGGTAGTGTACTTCTCATAAGATGATGTTACTTTGAGATCTAACTCATTCATGACCTCAAGAGGCATTACATTACATGAGGCTATTGAATCAAACATACAGCTATGTAACAACTTATCCTTAATAATCAGAGTAGCAAAAAATGGATCCACCTTCAACTAAGACTCAACCAGAGAAGTTCCCAAATAAACATCAGGTGGTTCACCCAATTCCTCCAATGCTTGTGATTTTTCTAATTCTGCGATGGCGGGAGGAACCTTTACATTGTTTACATTTTTACCTTGGGTTACCTTTTCTTCCTTAAGTCCCAAATATTCAAAGGCCCTTTTCTTGTGCTCAAGAATCCTAAGAAGCTCAAAAATTGGAACAGAAATCTTGATCTAACTCAAGACTTGGGCAATGTCATAAGGAATGTATTTGGGCAAGGCAACATTTGGAGGAAGACTGACAAACTCATCTGACAACAAAGGATTTTTCATGGTCTGAGCATGGGCAGGGATACCAATTCTGTTTGGGGAAACAAGGCCTTTGCCAGATGTATCTTTCTTAGGAGTTTCTTTTGGGATATTGGTGAGAACTAGATTTTTTGGTTTGGCCTGAGGCCTTTCCCCTTTGACAACTTTACTCCTAGTGTTATATTATTTTTCTTGGGCAACCACAACATTCATTAACAACTGCCTATCCTCCTCATAAGGGATTCCTCCATCATACTTTTTAATCATTAATTCTCTTAAGTATTCAAAATAGTTATTACGTAATTAAAAATATTGTAACATATCTATTTCAAAAGTATGAGAAGGAGGAAGGGATAATACTCAGTGAAAGCAATCCCAGAAATCTGCAGCAGTTCTGGCACTGATTAATTCATTCAAAGTTTCTCCCTACTATGAAATTATAAAGGAATCCATCATGCATGCATCATCCTCGGTGTCATCATCATCTTCCTCAACTTATTTATCTTCATCACATGGGGTATGTGGCAAGAAACATCTGTCACACCACTCAATTACATTGGCTTCTTCCACAACAACCACTCTGGCAGCTAAAGGATCATGCACCAATCTATTTTCTCGGGGTTAGGGCTGTCTATTTCCTAATCCCACGGGCCCTTTACCCCTGTCATCTGATCTATGATCACCTATGGGATGATTTGCAAATATTTCTTAACCTTGTGGCTTGTGCTAACCTTGGGAACCTTGTCCAATCCCCTTCTCTTCTCTGGCCAGTTTATAGGATATTTCCTTAACAACTGCGACCAATGTTTTTATAACCTCCTCTAGATCCATATAATTAATTGATTGATGCTTCTCTGGATTAATCAAATTGATGCCTTCTCTCTTAGGAGGTTTACCAATTTCTTTAATGTTGTTTTCAATCTACAAAGCCATGGTGAAGGCCTGCCTCAATGTTGTTGGGTTCTTATCCCTCAAATAATAGGCAACTTTCTTATCAAAAGCATCAGAGTATTTTATTAGACAAGAAACATCACTTAGTCTCAAGATTATAGGTATCCTATTCAGGGTATTATTGAACCTTGCATTGAAGTTATGAACAGATTCATTAGGATTATTTTTAATACTTTCAAATTCTGATAAAAGAAACCTAGGGTCTGTTTTATCTCCATACTACAATCTAAAAGTATTCTTCATTTCTATCCATGAGTCTATTGAGTTTTCTCGGTAAAGTTTTATACTTGTCACATGCATCCTCATCAAGATTATGAATAAACAGTTATATATACACATCCTCAAATTCAATCTCAAATTCTTCCATCATATTAATAAAAAGTTTTAAATGTTGATCACCAGTGATAGCATTGTTTCCTTGAAATTTAAGCAAGTCTATTTCTAACATCTTGTGGCACTACATTTGGATATCCATCCATACCTCTAAAATCTATAGGAACAAACGTATTGACAACAAATGGAGGTCTGGGTGGGGGTAGGGCCATATTTTTTTTAGGCGGTTAATTTGTAGGAGATACAAAATGATGATGAGTGAGGGATCTATGGGGCATAGGAATGTAATTCTCAGAATGAATGTTCTCTAAAAACTCTATTTCTTGGAAGATCCTATCAACTTTGGAAAACACAGGGATAGAATGAGACACAAACTTTTCAAATAAAAATGAAGGCCCCTCTCCAGATGGAGAATTTCGATCTACAAAAATACTACCTAATTCAAAATCACTTGAGGAAGTATGGCAATCTTCAATGATAGGCTGATCAATTTCCACAATTGATAACTCTTTTCTTGATTTCTGATCTCCAACAACTTTCTAGATTCTTCTTCCTTCAGAATTTGTCTTTCCCAATTCTAGAAACAACCTTCTAGTAGGGTCTTTAATGAAGAAATATCTTCTTCCTTCCAGCTTTGCAAATATTAGTGATAAATTTCAATTGACAGAGGTTAAGACACTAGAATTTATCAAAAATTAATTCAACATAGAGTCGCCACTAAGGATTTTCACCTTAGTTGTGAAAATGCACTAAAATTGATCATCAAATGTCTATCAACACTAAATTCATGTAAATCTTCATATATTTGACCTTCCTTTACCCATATTTAACATTGATGATGTAAACTTAGTGCAAAAACAAACAGAACTGGAAATATTGCACACAAAACTTGTAACTTGCACAAATCTTACAGATCTCAACAAAGGATGACATTTAAACAACGTATTTGCACTTAGATCATGTAAGAAACATTACCAAGGTCGATATGTGTACACCTTTGTTCAAATATTCTTTGGAAATGGTGTCAATCTGATGTTTTGCCCCACAAATATGTCCCAGTGTTCAAATAATTCACAGCAACAATAATAAGTCCCCAACAATGGCACCAAAATTGTTGGTGACCAAATTTATTCTCCTTAGCAAGATGAGTAACATCACATATTTAACAAGAAGCCTAGAGAAAGATAAATCATCATGTATGTCATTTTGTAGTTGGGGAGGTGATTCAACTGGCTATTTTTCACTCAGATGTTTGAGAAATGGATAACACCATATAAAAATATTTGATCTATCCTTACTACTTTAGGTCGTGCCTTTCGAACAGGGTGAGAGGACCTATTTTGTAACCTTCGTTGGTGAAGGGGAATGAAGATATCCTTCTTTTCATAAATTTGAAAGGAAACCTTGATAAAATATGATCAATGCACCATAATTTAACTCTCATGAGTTGTCACTTCTAAAAAATGGTGATATTTTCTAAACAAGGTTAAGGTAAATAAAGACATTATGGGATCCTGATTGCTTCTGCATATTTTGGTAGTATAGTTTATTCATTTGTGGACATACAGGGAAAATAGGGGTAGTTCAGGTAGGATTCATTGTTTTTGAATATTTTTGTGGGAGATTAAGAAGGATAAACTTGATTTTTCCAGATATTTGAGAATCTTCACAACAATTGGAAAACTAAATGACATAATGCTTCAGAATAGCTAAAATATTCCTTCAACCAGAAGGTGTACATCAATGGAGGCCCATATTTGCACGATTTCACACAATCTCCAAGAATTTAACACAAAGGATCGAGATAAAGACTCAATTAAACATTAAATACCCCTGGTTCCTCACACCTAAGATACACTCAAAGGCTAACAGACAATCTTTATCAACAAAATGATAGTAAAGTGATTTTAAATTGTTTATCTCATTACAAGATGAAGGATCTTCTCGTAATGAAATTTCAAATGCCACTAAACTATCACATGGATGAGATCTTGTGTGATTCAGAGGGATTTTAACACAAGATTGCAATACAAACAAGAAATACTAATTACGAGACATTACGAAATAACGCAGAGACACAAATTTGCCCAAGATTAACAAAGATTAATTCAAAGTTGATTAGATTCATCAGTAGGGAAGGTTTCTTGAACAATCTCAGAGCTTGTCAATGGATGTTTAGTTGCAACCAACTTGACACGATCAAATCTAAAACATAAGAGATTAACGAGTTTCTCAAATGGTCTCTCGGGAAGATGGGCTTTCTCAAATTTTCTCATAATAACTCAAACCCCGAAAATTTACATGACTAAAGAATGCTTTTATAACACTCAATTTACATCCAATCTTTCCCCCAAGTAGAGAATATTCAAGGAACCTTTTTTGTTACAAGTTTGATCTTGATTTCCGAAAAATGAAATTTAACAATTTTGCAACAAAAAGTTACTAGTTGTTCAAAAAGGTGAATCATTACAAATATCTCAATCATTTATTTTACTAGGACATCCACATCTCCTCTGGTAACACATTTTTCATCCTTTTCACTACTGCACCTACATCATTTCATCATTTTCCCATTCTTTGCTATGCAACTTTGCTTTCAGCATCCAACTTCTCTAATAATTCACATTTTTGTGAGTGCTCGAGCATTTCCAACTTCAAAATATCAACCTTTACATTCCTTGGACTCACAAATTGAGCCCTAAATGCATTCAATTGCACTTTACGACAAAAAAAGAAAAGAAATTTCATTAAAAAAATGATGAAAAACAATGTGTATTCACATCTCCAGGAGTCTTGGAGCAAAAATGGTGGAAAAATCAGATGCAATGCACATCAACCATTGATTCTTCCCTTTCTCAAATTTAGATTAGAGTCATCCACGTGGAAAAATATGATTCAAAGCGGGCCTAGGGTTGCCTTTTGTATTTTATGACTTTTGGAGAAAATGTGCAATTTTCACATTTTTCCCCGCCCCTCTACCTTTGAAAATTGGGCTTGACACGTGGCTTAATTTGGGCCTTTGATGGAGTCACGGCTCATTTCTACAATTTTACCCTTTTAAAAAAGGAAAAATTTCCAATTTTCCTCCACCAACCTGCCTTCCCAATTTTATCTTTTGATGTGGGCCCTAGTGGAGTTGGGTCAATTTATAACTTTGCTCCTTTTTACAAAAGGAAAAAAATCAAAATGCCCCGATGACCTGCCTTCCACTTCTAACTTTTGAAATATGCCACGTGTCCTTCTTCAAGGTCAAAGTAATACTTTTTCCTTGTGGGGTTGTGGATCAATTTATAACTTTGCTTCTTTTTACAAAAGGGCAAAAAACTTCAAAACACTCTAGCCACCTGCCTCCACGCTTCTAAATTTTGAAATATGCCACGTGTCCTTCTTCGGGGTCAAAGTAAGACTTTTTCCCTACCTCTTCATATTTTCTGGATAGCCAATCAGAGACTATCGGGGCCGCAAGGCCAATTTGATATTTTTACAAATGTGACCAAAGTGGCAAATTTCACCAAAAATACCCACCGAGCCGCATCCAATCAAGAATGAACACGTATCTGAAGATGCTGAGATATAATTTGATGGGAAAACACACCCGTCGAATAGTAAGATGTAGGAGAACTTCACCATTTAAACCCATAATTGAATCTTTCTTTAAGGACAAAGAATGTGGAAATGATACAAGGCCCAAATTTGATCCATGACCATGGAAAAGGATTTTCAACAGCATACAAATGAAGAAAAATTTCACACATCCATTCGGGGAAATAGAAAATATGATAGAGCCCATAGATTGAAGAATTCTTAGAGAAAACAGGGCGAGATCAAATTGAGCACCAACAATATGCAAAGTTTTTTTATTGGTGTGATCATATTCATAATTTTAGGGTTTGAGTGTAAACTTGATGAGAACATTCTAAAAAACAAAATTAAGGTGTCACTTGTACTATTTTGAGAAGGTTTATGTCAGTTTCATCATTGGAAAGTTAGTGAGGTATACATAAGCTAGGGGAGCTAATCAAATAACTCACTAGTTCTATGAGCGGGAAAGATGTGCCAAGAAGATATGCGAGTCGTGAAGACATGTTGAAGAATTTTGAAAAATATGGAATTGTTGTTAAGAGGCAAGAAAAATTTGTTCTTGTTCTAGTGATGCTTATAGTTGAGCTTGATCTATGATGAGAACTTGTATTGGTATAAATAAGTGTTAAGGAGGATGAGGATTTTATGAGAGTCCTAATGACTTATGTGGTGAGATGAATCTATGAATAAAAAGGAAAGTCCCTAATTTTTCATTTGATGTCAAGAATAAAGTGTTCTAGTGTGTGATCAAAGGTTTGATTCAAACTTGTCATGTCAAGGACAACGTGAGTAGTCTTTTGGAGAAATTACACATGGTAATATGGGAAGTATGTCTTGTTTTGAGCTTCTAATTTTGGTTGATGTTTCCAATAGTTTCTTGAAGCTTCCAAGTATGATATGAAAGGAGGAGAATCAAGAAGATACATGTATCTCTTAGTCATTAATATCAAAGGGGAGAATGATATCCTACTACTCATAATAGGGAGTAATAGAATGGTTTCCATTGTATTTTTAAGAGTGGTTGCAGATCAATATAAAAGGGGGATATTGTTGAGTGATTTCATTGATGTTAAGTTGATGTGTGCATTCTTAAGGAAATTTTTTTGATGTATCTTGTTGATGTCAAAGTGAAGGATCTAGTAGAAGCATCATATCACATTGTTGATTTGTGTTTTCATTTATTTCAAAAGGTTGATGTTATAAGTTTTGAAGTCAAATAAAGCTCAAGGAGATAAGAGACACCAAAAGGTTTTGGAATCATTGGTATCAAAGTTATGTTGGATATAAGACAATGAAAATAAATGGTTAAATATCAATGTTCTTCTTTTTATGGAATAATTAGAGTGTGGTGCGACTATGTACTAGAACATATCCAAAATACAACCATAATGTATCTATTACATAGATAGAATGTAGCCATAATGCAGCCACCTGCACAAACCGTATGTATTGAATTGAGATGCAAGGCCAAAGGTCACTATTCAATGATGGATCTTTGAAGAGCCAACTCATAAGAAGTAAAGAGTCACATAATCAATTATAAATGTAGATGAAGCTAAAAAGGTAGGGATGTGAATAAGAAAAGATAAGAGAAAGTGATGTATATAAATAGAAGAGAAATAATACTACATGAGGATGATTCATAAAATGCAATAGCGAGGTGGAGAAAATGTATATTTTGAGGAGGAGAAAATCTAAAAGGTAGAGATGTGCAGCTCTATAGTAATAATGAATTGTTGAAAAGGAAGGAATAATTAAATATATGGAAGCTAGCATGAAACATAAAACACATGTAATGGAGATATATGGAAGGTGTGAATGTGAGAGAAGAAGGACATAGAGATGGTAATCATTTGCTGATCAAAAATATCTTGAAAAGGTGACAAATATTAAGAGGTGGCTGAGTTGGTATGGAGTAACTTAGGAGTTGGTGCTTCCTTACAAGTTGGTTCCTGCTAGAACCTTGGGGAGTTATAGCTTCCTTGCATGTTGGTGTTTGAAAAAACCTAGGGAGTTGGTGATTCCTTGCAAGTTAATGCTTGCTAAAAAATTTCCAAGTTGGTGCATGGAAATTATGGGTTGGTGCTCCTTGTGAAGTTGGTGTCTCAATAAATCATGATTATTTTTATAAATGCAAATATCGGTGGGGTTTTTTCCCCTTAAGGGTTTCCCACATATATGATGTATTCATTTTCGTTCTCTATTATTTCATGCTCATGTGTCTAGTTTCTATGTTTCTTTGATGGTTTGAAATTGCTTATATTTATGATGGCTTATTGAATGGCTCATGCAAGTTAAGTAAAATTAAAGATATTTGAAAGATAATTTTTTTAAGGACACTATTTCAGCCCCCATATTTTTTATTGTACTTCCAACATAATCTAGTTTTAATGTAAAACTATACATATGGAACCCTATAAATGATATTCATCAATATGCAAGTATTCAACTCATAATACATGGCACTTGTAAGAATGCTACTTGCAAAAATCATTTCAAAATTACTTAATGATTTTCTAAACATCCTGTAAGTAATAAAATACATTAGGATCGGGCCCTAGATAGGTCTGAAGCACTCCAAATTACTAGGTTCAAGATTCCATATTCCCAAACAAAACACCATCAAACATAAGTTAAGAAGATTCATGCTAAGTAACTAAAAATAATTATCAAGTGAAAAAGTTGTCGAAATAATCGCATCAATATAAATATCACATATTCATAGGATTAGTGTGATTTTTTAGGCCTATTTAAAATTGTGATAATCTAGGTGATGTACATATTGCACTTTAATGAAAATATTAACCTTTATAAAAGGGTTTCTACCATTCATCACAGATTAATGTTATTTTAGGATATACATATGAGAGACCTAAGGTTTCAAAAGACGACATATTGTAGGTGCTTGCATCATGTACCAAAACTTACTAAATGATATCATCCCCTATTGTAAAAAAAAACAAATAGGGAACTTCCAAATTGTTTTGTGGTTAAGTAACACATTCCTCTCTACTCTTTGTGCACTCCCGAATCGAAACAAAATTTTTCTAGATAATTTATAGTAATTTCATCCTTCCTTTAGGTCCGGATCAACTACCTAATAAACAAAATAGATAAATACAAATATCTTATTTTTTTCGCATCCATTCAACATGTGTTTATATTGATCTACCTTACAAATTGTTATATATGTATATTCTTGTTTATATGTGTTGAATCCCTAAAACTACATACATATTTCTATCCCACTTTATCTAATTAGAATTAATTAAATTAATTCTATCTTGTCATAATACACCCCTTTGGAATTAATTAAATTAATTTCGTCATATAAATATACCGTTTAAGAACTAATTAAAAGTAATTCTATTACGTTAGAAATTATATTCCTAGCCTTTAGAATTAATTAATTTAATTTTAATATGAATTTGGAATGAATTAAATTAATTCATATACCCTCCTAGCTAACATTATTAAACATTTTTGTATTTGAATGGTTAATTATCTCCTCACAATTAAATACTAATTAAATTAGTTTGATTCTAGCATGCTCTTGGAATTAATTAGATTAATTCCTAAAACCTTCTAGCTAATATAATAAAACATTTATTTATTGAAATGGTTAATTATCTCCTCATAGTTAAATACTAATCCAATTTAGTTATTTAATTCCACCTATTCCAGTCAACTACACTTGAACTACACTTTCCTATCCCACTTGGACTCCACTTCTATATTCCTAGAAGTGTGGAGGCAATGGATTGTACGCACAATTAAAATGTAGGATGTAGCTTCATTATTCTAAATGTTCACTTACATGTGTAAATCCACAACTACCAACTGCCAATTCTACTTGCTAACCCAGGTGATTTAACCATTAACTTAGAGCTAAGTGAATGTCAAATCCACCTTTTATGGATCTACCCTCTGCTATATACAAGCAATCCATTCCTTTGTAAATCTATCCCTAGATATTTGTACAAATTGCATCTAATTGCTATTAATTTTTTCCCACATCCTTTTGAAAACTTCTTCTAGCATTTGCATCACCATTTGAGGATTGAATAATGTGCACCCATAAATTAACTTTGCAAGATCTACAAAAATCTAAGTAATTCCACATTCTTACTTACGTCTTACAACATCATTGTAGTGAAGGTATAATTGTGTGTTTTATTTCATTTGACTTCATTCATCTGTGATTTTCCTTGTTTATATTGTAGCACGCCCATTATAATTCTCTTTTTTTTTAATCATTTCATGATGTAACTTTTAAGGTTTTTTCTTGTCTTTATTTAACCTTACTATCAAAATTTTAGGTTTTCGGGTGGAACACGAAGCTTAAAAACTAGTTGTTGGGTCGTTTTTCTTAAATTTAAACTTTTCACGTAGAGTGCTAGCATAATCCATCTTCCGAAAGCCATAACTTTTGATCCCAAACTTGAAACTACTACGTTTTTTTTTTTTACGAAAAGGTCGGAGAAGATATATGAAATGGAAAAATAATTTTCTTATTTGAACTTATAAAAAATTATGGTTTCATTTTTCCTAAAACTTGTCTATTTTTATAAATTTTGTAGTATTTTATAAATTTTTATTTGTTCTTATTTAAATATAATGATCTCACGCGTATGATCTTTCCTAGCACTTTTAAAGTGATAGTGAAAATCAGATACATGATTGTTTCTTATGTGTTTTTAGGAATTAAACTTTTTATTTTATAATCAAAACTAGGTCAAGCATATGTTGTTTCGTGTCACTTTATAAGAAATCTTGGAAATCGAAATGTGAGATAATTTATTTTTGTCTTGTGCTCTATACTTCGAGAAAACATATCTAATCCTTATTTGTAGGAACCGAGTTTACAAGAGGGTTACTCATAAAATACTAACAATAGGTTTTCTCAATCGTGAGCTAAGAAAACTACTAATAATTTTTTGCAAGGAAGCTCTTTAATCAAGATAAAATGAACAATTCACACTATATTTACAAGTGTGGTTTACAAGGATACTTCCCATTGTTATAAGCTGTCGGAAGTGCTTTGGCCTAAGACATAAAAGTCATATGAGGATTGTCTAAGTAACCCTAAAGTAGTCATCACATTGAGGGAACTGGTTGAAGAAATGGGTACCCCCATCCCAATTGACTATTATTCTTTTGTGAGATTAGAGTCACGTATATCTTTAGTGGTGACCCCCATGTGGTTCATTTGAGAAAGATCTTTTCTCATTGTTGCAAAGGGGTAAACTAAAGTTGGAATCTAGAAATAGTACTATGCTTACTTAGGTATACTATTGATTCCTAGTTCAGAGAGCCACCCACGAAGTCAAACATTATCCAAGAAAAAGTAAGGTAGAGGCCAAAACATCTATAAATTTATTTATTTTTCTACATTCTCTATTCTATCTTTTAATTTTTTATAAATTGTGTTCCACACTTGTCTTTCGCGTTCTCACTTTATTCTCGTTTTCTATATCTCATAAATACTTATTATTTGGGTGCATTCACATATATTTCACGTTTCCAAATAACCCTTATTTGTGTCAACTTTGGGCTTATTTTCACGTTCTTTGTTAATGATTATAAGTTTTGAGTTGTGGAAATTTGTATCCACACTTAAGCACTTTCATCCTCTTCATCCAAGTATTTACATCGTGATACTCACTTTATCATAGTCAAGCACCTTTGTGATCACTTTGGTCCTTCATATTTCTAATTCTTAAGTTTGACATCACATTGTTGAGCTCTAAGCATTTCATCAATCTTGCATCGTCACAATTTAACATTCACTTTGTTGAATTGTTGACATCTTCACCATTTCTTCACTCTTCTCTTTTAGAGCATTCACTTTTCTCTACCTTGAGATCCTAAACCAATCACTTTCCCTTCATCTCTCACATTCACTTTGTCGATATTAAATATTTCCATCATCATCTTTTCACCTCTCTATTTTGCCATTTATTTTTTTGTTATTTGAGTATCATCCTTCCATTATTTAATCTCCTATCTTAGCACTCATATTGTTAAGAGTTGATCATACTAACATTTTCAAAGTCACATCCCTTTTGTACATTTAATTTTTCAAAGGTTTGAGACCATCCCTTAACTCATACAATCATTCTCCCATATTATCATTTCTTTTTCTAAGAGTTCCATAATAGAAATTTCACTTTCTAATATTCTACTCTTTGTCCACCTTGACATTCACATTGTTTAGGCCGAATCTAACAAAAATTTCCTCTTCTTCCATCTTAACATTCACGTTGTTAAGGTTTAAACCAATTAAATATTTTCAATCTCAATTCCTTCTTAGCATTCTTGTTGCTTTATAGTTCGTATCGTTCGGTCATTTATTCTCCTCTTCCATTCTATAATTCACATTGCTAGAGGCTGAGTTAGTCAATATTTTCCCCACTTCAATCTTAGAATTCACTTTACTAAGGGTCGAGAATTCCATTGTTTTCACCTCTTTCATCTTAGCATTAAATTTTCTAAGGGTTGAGTTCTTCTATCACACCATTTTTCACTCTCCCCATTTTCGATCAATGGTGGATTCACAAAACCCATCTTTTAGTCAAGAATGGAAAATAATGAAGGATATTATTTTGGGTATGCAAAAACAATGCAAACAATTCATATTTGATGAATTATGTCCTTACCCCTTTGGCATGGACATATTACGCACACCATTTCCAAAATCATTCGAGACACCCCAATTTGTTAAAAACAAGGGCAAAACTGATCCTAGAGAGCATATCAAAAAAATTTCCATAGCATGCCATGAAGTGGCATATAATGATATCTTTCTCTTTTGCCTTTTCCCTCAAAGTAGAGGAGGAAAATATTTGGACCAGTTCTTACACCTTCCAAAGGGATCTATCACCACCTTCACAGACCTCTCATAGAAATTCACTAAACATTTTTCTATCAACCTTGACTTTGATGTCACATTGAATCAAATAGAAACATCCCTCATTTCTAAAGTCTTTATCAAGCCTCAATCTCATGACGATGGGAAAAATGAAAATGCTAATAGTCACAATGATACCGGTACTCACCACAATAAATATTGGTATGTCAACCACAATGGAAATGTCGTTAATGATGTTGTCATGGATAATCGAAAATTGCACAACATACATGAACAATCAATCAAAAATCTAATCATACAACCTAGCAAAGACACCACTTGGCGCAAAGTTAAATGACAATTTATTCCCTCATAGAAAGTCTCTCTAGTGTATTTTAATAGATAAAAGATGATAAGATGATAAGATATCCAATCACAATGCATTTTCTTGAAGGGGAACCAAATCCATATTGGTACAAACCTAACACATATTATGACTTTCATTGCATTGATGGCCATCCCACGTATACATGTTTACGATTTAAGAATTACATCCAAGACTTACTTGACAATGGAGAAATCTTTGTAGAGACTAACAAAGATATTGCAAATGATGACATGTCAAATACAAAAATTTCTCATCAAGATTTAAAAATGTATAACATATTATATATACGACACTTAAATAAATCATGACAATGAATTTCAAGTATCTCTAAATCAAAACCAATCCATTTCATCTTCACATTTTCTTCCATTGGCCCACAAAAACATATAACCTACTTCAGAAAATAACCTTTTACTATCACACGAGAGCTTGATCTTGCTTCAAGTATCACATTCAACACTTAATATCTTTATAGACACTACAAAAGAGGGCCCATCATATAGCACCATTGATCTTAATTTTATTATTTCACTACTAGCTCCTATGTGTAATATCTCTAGTCTAGTTGCAGAAACACAACCACAACCATTTTTACACTGCAAAAATTTAACATTCCATGTCCATTATGCCTCAAATGATCAATCTTGCAGGCATCTCATCAATGAAAATTATTACATCTCTAGACACCCGTTTGTGTGAATTATATGAGGTATGTATACCTAAGAATATCCTTACACAACCTTTTCAAGATTTAATTACAAATATTTCATCGAATCAACTAATCCATAGCCTCAAAGGAGAAACATTGAATATTTTCTCTCTACGACCACTAGGGAGTCTCGGGTGTACATCTAGAAATCAATCCTTCATTCCTCCCATCCTTTCACTCACAAGTTAATTTGAATTTCAACATATTCCCTGTATTGACAATATTACTTTAACATCACATAGGTCTTTTGATCTCATCAAATCCTTATCTAATCACACATCCTTTGACTTTTCCCTTGTCTTCCCAGTCTTGTATCTTAGGACTCATTAAATAATTGTATTCCCTCCTTTAACTTGGACCCCATCCTCCCAAGTCTCATATCTCATGAGTCATTAAATCTTAGGATTCTCTCCTTTGATTTGTATTTTATCTACCCAAGTATCTTACTTGGACTCATTGAATCATCAGATTGTATCCTATTACTTGGAACTTGTTCACCCAGTCTCGTATCTCAAGATTCATTGGATCTTTAGATTCCTTCTTTTACTTGGATCATGTCCTCCCAATTCTCGTATCTCAAGACTTGTTGAATATTTAGATTCCCTCCTTTGACTTGAACCCCGTACTCAAGTATCATATCTCGAACTCATTAAATCTTAGGATTCTCTCTTTTGATTTGGATTTCATCTGTTGAAGAGTCGTAAATTCATACTACTTCAATCTATCATTGATCGAAAATATTTCGACCCTCTCCTTTGACTAGGATTTCATCCATGAAATTCTCATAAATCAAGACCATTCTATTTTCATAAACATGGATCTCTATCTTGATGAGTCCATTGCAATATCTCTTGTATCAAAATTTAGAAAAATTTAAAATCATAAAAAGAAATAAAACTTTGTATGAAACATTTGCTTAACACAATGTTTCAAAATAAAAAAGAAAAAACTAAGTGAAAATAAGATTAATAATTCCACTGTTGGTAGATATTTTAATCATAGTATTATCATATCATCTCATTCTTAACCTATCGGACACATGTTAAACTTGTTCCTCTTGGGTATTGTGTTTTCCATCCCTAGTATGGTTTATACCATTTCAAATCTTTTTACCTACGTTTTTATCTTGAATCTTACTAATGGAAACTTCTCCTTTTAAATCATATATCTCTTTAACAAAAGCACTAATATTCTTTACTTGGACCTTTTGATCATCCATATCAATCTACGGTGTTGAAACCTTGTGTCCTATTAGTCACATGTGGCTGAGACTTTGGGATAGAATGTTCCTTCCCAATAAGCACATTATTGATAAACAAGGCCAAATCAATCATTACACATTTCATCCTTCATAGTATTCAGTGATAAGTCTATACTTCTTACTCGTAGTGTGAGACTAGGAACGGAGTAAGATTCCCTTACTCACCTACATTATTCTTTTGTGTTAAGCCCTTGTCTCTTACTAGTGACATGGGGCAACATGTAAGGGTTCTTCACAAATTCAATCAACAAATAAATCCATTATCAAATATGAATAAAAATTTCTTAATCAAACACTTCCCAAGAAGAAATTTAGCTACTCATGTTAAAGAGAGACAAAAATTCCTTCAACCAGATTTTACCAATTAGTAGGCCATCTTCGGATCTAAGTCTAGTCAAAACCTATAAAGTGGAATAATCTGGAATATGTCGATAATCTTGACTAACGATACATAACATTTTTCTTGCATGGATCATTTTTAAACCTTGTGTCGTAGCATAGTTATCTTCACTTTTACATCACTATTCACCTTGTTTTGATGTCATTCTTTGCTCCCAGTGATGAGCCCCCACATATTCCTAGTTGTGTAGAGTCCAAAGTGGAGTGAGAGATCCTATCATTACATCATATGCATTTCTGCCAATGGAATACAAATTTTCTAATTTTTTTCACTTGCGTTCCAATCGTGCAACCCTTTACTAAGTCAAAAATTTAAAAAAACTATTCAAATAGAATTCATAAAAACATTGAAATATGTTTCCACTAAATAAAAAATAGTAAAATATGTTTCAAAATCCAAAACAATTCAAATATGTTTTCAACAATACAAAAACATTCAAATATGTTAAAAATATTAAAAACATTCAACTATGCTTCAAAATCAAAAACATTCAAATATGTTTCTCAAAATTACAAAAACATTCATATATGTTTCGCAAAACACAAATATAATATAATATTTGTTCCAAACTCTAAAAAACTATAAAACTGTCCAATATCCGAAAGCAAGATAAAAGCTGTCAAAATCAACACATTCAAATAATGTTTGGCCAAAATTCAAAAACTCCATAACACAATTCAACAATTTATCCATTTGATGATGATCCTCATGATCGTTCTAGATCATCTTTCAATAATCTATTTTCTCACCCATGGTGTATATCTATTCTCAAGATAAGAAATTAATTATTGTTTTGCAATAAAACTTTTCTTGGGAACACTTGGATTAAATCCAATACTTGATCAAAATTCAATGGGATCCAAAAAATGACTCTTTTGGAGTATCTCAGCAGCACTTCACTCTTTTTCATGATCCAATCTACTTGATTCTAAGATATCTCTTGAGGTTATTCAAATATGTCTAGTTCTTCAATGAGGAACACATTGGGAGTGTCATTATGTTATAAATCAAGAAACGAGAGGGGAGGTGAATCAATGTCTTATCAAAATTTTATAGACATTTCCATTTTTTTATGTTATGATGAACACATGAAATAAAACACAAGAAAATAACATGAGAGCACACAAAAACATAAAATTTAATGTGGAAAACCCAAACTAGGAAAAAACCCACTGAAACCAAGAACTAGGCTTAGGACCAAATTGTCCTATATCAATTACATTGATTTCATGGTTGAGCTTCTACTCAACTTGGAGCTGCAACTCCTAAGTTTGACCAAGATGATTCTTATTCTATAGGATTCACCCCTTGTAATTTAACCAACTAAACTTGATCTTTAGTAAACTACTACTTACAAGGAGGCTGCAACTCCTATATGATAAGCATGCAACTTATACTTTTTATGTTTTGGTAAAATGTTTTCTAATGTCTTACACAAATGATAATCACCTCTAGATAAACACACTTTGCTACTAAATTTATTCTTCTTAGTTTTATCCCTAAGACACTATTATTTTGATTCCATGTGTCATTGTTGTGTTTCACTCAATGTTTGATGCATGGATCTCATGTTTGATATGGTCATGGAATACCTGTACTCTTCTTTTATGAGAGGACTACTGCAAAATCTCATTTTTCTTGCTGAAACTCAATCACTAGGTTAGGACTTGTTCTCTTCAGCTATATCCATTCATTTCACACTCTCCACTAATCCATGATTTCTTTAGGAATTAAATCACCCCCAATTCAATGTTTTACAACTTTCTATTTCAACTCACATCAACATTCCTTCAATGCTTCAACATTTATATGCTTTTCATCAATAAAATTTCCACCTGGTTTAAAGTGATCTGATTCATTCATCATGTTCCTACATTATTTTCATCATTATGCACCCTTCTCTTCTTTCAAGTTCTCATCAAAGTACTTTGCATTTACACACGTACTTACTCAAATTCACTAAATTGTCAAATATATTCAACAAATATTCGTAGCTTATATGCACATTATTCTTACTTATTCAATCGACCTTTGTGTTTTGAATGCATTAAATGTGATTGATTATGATTTCCTTGCATGTTTTAGATATATATCATGAAAAATAGCCATATATGATCATTTCAAGGTATTTGTGATCTCATTCATTATGTTGTCTAAAGAATCGGTTTATTTCATAATCTCATATAGGAATAACTTGATATAATCCTGCAATTAAACTCACAATATATTTCATTCTTTAAGGTCACCCTTAATTTTTATCCTTTTCTCGATATGCTTTGAAATGTCCAAATACATGTATTAACATGTTCAGTGCTTTATTATCCATTCTTCACTCCTCACTATAGCTCACATTTTCGTCTTTATAGGTTCTTTCACATCACACTATCTAATTTCTTCAACTATTTGCATTTATCTCATTACACTACTTACAACAATCTACCTTAGACCTATGCACACCCACACTTTTTTACTTCATTTCAATTTTTCTTATGAGTCATAATTGATTTTTAATTTTATTATTGGTCCTTATCAACCATTTCTCATTATCTCAACCTTTTTATTTTTCACATATCAGTCTTTTGTTAATACATTTTTACACTTCTTGTATTGCACGAGCTCATCTTACAAAAAGACACAACTGTTCACTTCAAATTCCCTCTCATTTTATACTCACGGGTAGATTCCCATTTCAAATTATTATTTTAACTTCATAGAAGCAATTCATGGGATTAAACATGACTAAAAACCTTTTATACTTCTCCTTGACCTACTTTCTTTGAGTTTGCATGACTCGAGACCCTTGAAATGCATTAGAAGACCAACCAACCACTCTTGTCTTCAAAAAAAAAAAACACCACTATCATGAAATTTCTCATTTTGAAAAAATTTGAAATCACACAAAGCATGCTTGTGCCCATATTGATCTTCTAGAAGCTTTGAATGTAAGTTTTGGAGCTCGGACACAAATAATTTCACATTTTTCTAAGCGTACCACTGTTTACACTGGACTTGGGAATGAACTTATTAAAATGATGTTATCAAATTTATACTATTGAACATGAAATATAGACAATATTTGAATTATTAATCCATGTATATGCTTATGGAGTATTTTACTGATGGTCTTATGATGAATCAACAAAAATATTTGCAATAAAATTCAAAATCTTGAACATGCACACTTTTTGCACGAAACCTTGACACACTACCATTAAATTCTTAGTAAATAGAAGATGAAATATAAAATTTTCTTTTACAACATGATTTTAAATCATCCATAGAGAAATAGTCAAATAATAGATAATTTTCACAAGCTAGTTTATGAGTATTGAATATTTTCTTTCTACATACCCTAGTTTCGGGGTTTAATTCACTATGGTGACCCAAGAGGCATAAAAACACATTTCTATCTCAATTTTTGATGAAATTAGAATATTCAAAGTGTTTTGATCATGTGGGAATATTCTCCATTTCTTTCAAGTTATCAATAGGTTTTAATCAACTCAGTTTACTCCCATAAACCAAAGGAACGATTACCAATGACTGAAAACTTGACAAGACTATGTTTTTGTTTGAGTTGAAAACCTTCTTCAGGGATTATGGTGAACCTTAATTTTATACGGAAGATAAAAAATACCTCGTTTACCTCCTTAGAGTATCAAATACACAAATTTTACACTAGTTAAGAAGCTTTACAATATTATTTAAATGGCACAGTGGAGCTCCTTTCACTTTATCGCTTGTCAACAAGTTAATATACTACTTTCTTTCCATTTTTGCTTTAGTTTTCACATTTTAATAACTTCATCAATAACCATTACATTAGTATATTATAGGTAATGAGCTAAAATTCTCAAACCATTCTTTATACAAAAATTGGAGTAAATTAACTCAACTCATTATTCCATACTCCTGAGACATGGATGGGAGGCATTGGAAGGAAACAATAAGCATTTAAAGCGAGTCTTACAATTTCCATATTTCTGAAAGCTATATTAAGCTCCTTTGATCTTATATAATATTATTAACACTATATGAACCATGAGAAAACCATTTCACAGTGTCTTTTCATGAATAAATACAAGCTTAAAGTGTTTGTTGAAGGACTACCTAAACATAGCTTTGCGGATCAAGTACATACTCGGTTGAGACAATTTTCAATGCATATTATCATGTATTATAGGAGGTTTTCCATGCTTCTGATGAGTTCTTAAAATATTCTCTAGTAATTTGAAGATAACTTCACTTTGTACCTACTACTTCAAGAGAAGGTCTCGAGGATAAAGAACTAGTTAGATAAATGTTTACAAATTTCTTGTTTCTCATTCAATTTGTCTCAAATTTTTTGCAATACTTTAGGCTTGGAGTTATATAAAAAAATCCTTCTATAATTTATCTTAATAATCCTTCATAATTCTTCTTTGGTGCTAAGAATCTAGAGATCTCATTTTCATTCTTGATGAACTAGTTTTCAAAAAGCTTGCATAACTTCTACATACATCCTCAAAATTTTATTAAATTTTACACGAAGCATAAAAAAACCCTATACATGATCCATAAATTTATTTTTAATAAATATTCCTATACAACTCAACCCTATCTCATTTTCATCAGCTTACAAAGTGTTAGTCCCCATGGCCAACTTTGGTGAATTTTTAAAATCTACCTCTAGGAGATAAAAAAAGCCTTGGTATTTCTCACACATGCCCTATGAAACATTCCTAGGCTTCTCCCATGCTCATATGATAATTTCGTGACCTATACCAGCCTTTCAACCCTCATTAGGCTCTAGAAATAGGCCTAAATGAGTGAGTTTCAACTGAGACTTCCACCAAATGACCGGAAACTAATTGTAGGAGCTCTTTCCCATGCTAAAATTATCATATCTGACTTGAGAAAAATATAATCCAAGAATACCAACTATTTCCATGTTTCCACTTTGGACTCTGCCTCACTAACCAAGCCTCAATGATACTGAAACCATGTTGAACTATCTCGGTGAGCTTTAATCATCATTAGAAGGCACTACCAATCAACCTTCATGTCCCTTACAGAGCCTCACATCACCATTCAATACTTTTCCATCAATTCCAATTGACATCAATGACAACACCAATGACCATGGTTCAACAATCTCCCCTTTGTCATTGATGGCAATATTTTTAGAAACCTTTGATGACAAACACAAACCACTAGCTCATATCTCCTTTCTGGTTTATGACAACATTCTCTCCCCCTTTGACATCTATGACAAAGGTTTCTTGGCCACTTGACATGAAACAATGAAAACTAAAGACAAATATGCATGACTAAATGAACTTACTTGTCCACAAGCTCCACTTGGAATTGTATTTTCTAGTTTATGAGATCCTATACTAGCCTTGAGTGACCTTTTCCTAAATGAACCAAGATCCCCATAAACACAAGAATTATTTCTTTATAGGAAAGTGTCTTATCTCAATACCTTCTTTCTTGTCTTACTCATCATTTCAAGATACAAGCTCTATTTGTGATAGTAATTTCTCTTGACTTGTTCTTACCTTGAGAGCACTAATCCCTGAATAGACCCTTAATTGGTTTTGTAACCACCTTTGACAAGCTCTAAAGCACCATTCTCCTTATGAGACAACTTTACATCACTTCCCTTGAGCTGATACCACTTCGGACTAGTGGAAGATATAATAATTTAACATCAAGCTTTGCATGAAAATCTTGAGATGAGTGTCAAACACTTATATATTGTTATAACCTTTTCTTTTAGGCCTTGTAGCTTCATTTGAATGAGATATTGTCTAATTTTCTTTTCTTTAGAGGAAAACCAAAAAAACTTAATTTAAATGGACCGAACTCCACCAGAGCACCTTCTAGTGGTAACATCACATGCTCCCCCTGTCATAATAAACACCTTACAAAAATTGACACCTGTAACTACCTCTCTTCAAACTATTTGGACAAGAATTGTCACCAAGATCAACTTTCCTTTGTATCTATCTTCCACTTTTTCAAGTACCATACCTTCTTTATTTGATAGTATAAAGACTTGTTGCATGCATCCCTAAGATGAATATACTCTTTATATTGATACATAAATAAATTTACAACACTATTACAATGCATGAGATCACAAATTCATACACACAATTCTCGGGACCCATTTAAATGTGAATCAAACCTTAGTAAATCCCAAACCAAATAATACATAAAACATTGCTATATCAAAGGATCGCCATGTTTAAGTGCTTCAAAAACCAATATCCTCCTATAGACATTTAAAATCACTCATAGGCTTGATGTAACATTAGGATACAAAGATATATCATGAATTTATAGTTTTGACTTGCACCTATATACCACAACATTTCACCTTTAATTATGATTCCATCCTTCACATACTTTTCCTTTACTCATGCACGTTTGGAGTCACAAAAGGACTTATATGAATCCTTCAACCTATCACCTACTTGGGAAAAATTCATCAGGCCTTCAACATAGTCTTTTAGGCCCAAGTTATTACATTGAGACCCTACAGACAAATAGAGACCCCTCTAGCACTTTCACAAACCTAACTTGCCTCATAGAACATTTTCTTAGTCCACCTTGATCAACTAGGCATCAAACACACCATGTATATTTTGATAAACATTTGATTCACTATTCTGATAACTTTTTGGT
This sequence comes from Taxus wallichiana var. yunnanensis, assembly GCA_018340775.1. NCBI lineage: Eukaryota > Viridiplantae > Streptophyta > Pinopsida > Cupressales > Taxaceae > Taxus > Taxus wallichiana. The sequence goes on from CM031233.1 coordinate 174,349,742, forward strand.
TCAACATATTTTCAGATCTGATCTTGACAACTCTGATTGGTGTACCTTAGAAATAAATTTTTCCTTTGTAAGCTTAGATAAGTAAGACTTGATATGCCCATTTGAACCAAAATTTGTTTATATCATACATTCACATTAGTATAGACCTAGAAGATTTACTTGAGACACTCACATATTCTTATCATAGTTGGAAATCACATGACACATGCTCATTTTTCAATTTAGGAAAAATTTTAAAGACTTATCGGACTTATTTGGATGATATCTTTATTCATGATGCACTTGTGAGAGAAAAAGAGATGTTATTACTTATCTTTGACAACATACAAGGAACACCATAGTCCTAGAAACAAACCTCTTAAACACATCTTTGAGGTTCATAGAAAAGAGACACACTTAACACCATTTCCCAACCATGAGACATTCATAGAAATTGGAGGACTTGCACTTATCTGCGAAGAAAACCAAGAGAGGTAACTCGAGACAAAACTTAATTTTGCACTTTAGAAATAGACTAAAAATACCTTAATTCCTAATGACCACACACTCTTTACAAAGATACTAAATGGAACATCGAAGATATTTAAAATAAACTAAATAATCATTCTTTGAAGTAGGCATACCTTTATAATCTGATAAAACTTCAATCCGCAAATTTGCATCAAGAGCATATTCAGGGCTATTTACTCATCTCCAATAACAAGAGTGTGTTGATTTGTGCATTAATAGAAAATGGAGAGAAAATATTTGCTTCTTCTAGCTATTGAATACCTTTTAGAAGTCTAGATAATGAATACCTTCTTTTCATGTCACCTCAAAACAAGATGAAGTCATCAAAAAAACCTGATGACTCAATTTTTTCTTTCCTTGTCCTTGTTCTCTTTTTGTCTCTTTGGATGCATTATTTTGTATGACCACCACATCACCTAAGATCTCATCTTCTAATTGAGTATCAGATAAGAATACATGTTTCAAATCATATACCTGCTCTAACACTACTTGTTTTTCTTACCTTTTTCATCACTGTTGATGTCTCATTTGTACTAGATTATCTTATCACTAACTTAGCTTATTGTGCCTCTTCAAAATCATCCCTTCCTATCCTGTTATCATCCTTTGGTGACTAAACTTCTGATTTTATTTCCTTTACCTTGTATATCCTTTTTCCTTCTTCTTTCCAGTATCTCTCTCAACCATGGTTGACTTGGTCTTACTCTTAGATTTTTTCTTTTCTCTCAATATTATTTTGTTTTACCTCTAGAAATAAATCATCTTGTAACTAAATATAAGTCGTTCAAGACAATGTTTGGTAAAATTCCCTTGGCTATGAAAGTTGAAGCAAACAAGTTGATTCTTGCCTCTTGAGTCTCCTTCCTCCCAAAACTGATTGACTGGATCTTCTAGGAAGTACTTGGCTATGTGACCCTTTTCTTTGCAATTGAAACACACTATATTATTTTCATATTCAATACTAAAATCTCTCCATGGATGTTCTTTTTCAAACTTACTCATGCAATCCCTAGATTTATGCCTAAAACTATTACATGAAAAGAAAAATCCATGAAACTTAATTGATAATCCCCTTGAATTTCTTTGCCTAAATATCCTCTTGTGTTATTTTTGTCCTTATTGGACTGAGAAATTCCTTGACAAGAAGTATGATTTTATTCATCTCTCAATTCCCTTTTCTTTTCTTGTTCTATCTCCACTTTTAGGGTCTTTATTTCTACACTTACACTTTCACATTCTTTACTCTTGGCTTGGATGGATGCTTGACATACCTCATGACTGAGATTATGCTTTTTTCAGTCTAACTTGCTTTATTTTTTAGTTCCAAACTAGGATTTTCACCAGGATAAGGTTGTTTGATCAACATCCCATTAAGTTTACTTAAAACCTTCTCTAACTTAACCTTCAAATTCTTTATTTATTCTTAAATTTTGAGACATGTATCACCTTTGTGCTCAAATCATTTGATAAATTTTCAACATATGAGCACATATAATTCTTTTCATCACCATGGTTAGCCTCCTTGGGTTTATTTTCTATCTTTAACTCATTTGTAAGAGATTTTGCAATTTAATACCTATTTTTCAACATTGAATCTGATGATGTACCCATGTTTGTGTCTTAGAGGGCATCTCCAGTTGTTAGGATCAATTTAGGAGGACAATGTTTTGATACCAATTGTTGGAAACTAGGGGCGAGAGGAGGGGTGAATAAGTGTCTTATCAAACTTTTATAGACATTTCCATTTTTTTATGATATGATGAACAAATAAAATCAAACACAATAAAATAGCATGAGAGCACACAAATACATAAAATTTAATGTGGGAAACTTAGAATTGGAAAACAAAACCACTGAAACAAAAAAACTAGGCTTAGTACCAAATTGTCCTATATCGGTTACACTGATTTCATGGTTGAGCTTCTACTTAACCTAGATCTACAATTCCTAAGTTTAACCAAGCTTCTAGTTAGTCTAGAGGATTCAACCCCTTGTAATTTAACTAGCTACAACTGATCCCTAGTAAGATGCTACTTACTAAGGAGTATGTAACCCCTTATATACTAATTTGTAACTTAGACTTATTCTGTGTTTTCTCACACTTTATTTAATGTCATACATAGCCGATAATTACCTCTAGATTAGCACACTTTGCTACTAAGATTTTCTTCTCAATTTTTCCCCAAACCACTATTATTTTTTTTTTCCATGTGTCTGCTATTGTATTCAAATCAATGTTTGATGCATGGATATCATTTATGATATGGTCATGGAATACCTTGCACTCTTCTCTTGTGGAATGGATATTTCAAACTCTCATTTTCCTTATCAAGCTCAATCACTAGGTTAAGACATGTTCTCTTCAGCTATCCATTCATTTCACACTCTCCACTTTGATCCACTGATTTCTTAAAGCATTCAATAAATTCCAATTCGGTGTTTTACACCTTCCTATTTCAACTCACATCAAAATTCCTCTAATGCTTCAACATTCATCTAATTTTCATTAAAAAAATATCCATATGGTTCAAAGTGATCTAATTCATTCATCATGTGGCTACATTCTTTTCATCATTATGCACCCTGCTCCACTTTCAAGTTCTCATCAAAGTAATCTACATTTACACACATACTTACTCAAATTCACAACATCATTAACTACCTTCTCAAAGATATTCATAAAATATTTTGAACTTAGACCCACATTATTCTTACTTATTCAATCGGCCTATGTGTTCTTAATGCATTAAATGTGATTGACTTATCAATTCCCTGCATGTTTCGGATATATATCTTATAAAATAGCCATATATTATCATTTCAAGGGCTTTTTGATCTCATTCCTTATGTTGTCCAATGAATCAATCTATTTAGAAATCTCAAGAAACAATCACTTTGTATACTCCTATAATTTAACTCACAATATATTTCATTCTTAGAGCTCACCCTCGGTTTTTATATTCTATATTATATGCTCCAGGTTCAAATACATGTATTAACATGTTGAGTTATTTATTATCCATTTTCCACTCCTCACTGCAAATCTCTTTTCATTTTTGTAGGTTCTTTCACTTCATATTATATAATTCCTTCAACTATTTGCATTTATCTCATTACACTACTTACTACTAATATACCTTAGACCTATGGACACCCACACTTTTTCTTCATTTAACTTTTGTATTAGGAGTCATAATTGACTCTACATATTCTTAGTGGCCCTCATCAACCATTTATCATTGTTTTGAACTTTTTCTTTTTCACATATCAGTATTTTTTAATACATTTTTACACCTATTGTCTTGCATGAGCTCATCTTACCAAAAGACACAACTGTTCACTTCAACTTCCTATTAGTTTCTAGGAAAATTTAGATTCCCCTTTCAAATTATTACTCAAAATTAATTGAAGAAATTCATGAGATTGAAACTGACAAAAAAAAATAGACTTATCCTTCTACCTACTTTCTTTGAGTTTTCATGACTTGAGACCCTTCAAGTGCATTGGAAGACCAACCAATCAATATGTCTTCAACAAAAACACCACTTTGTCACAAAATTTCTCGATTCCAAAAAAGTTGAAATCACACAAAGCATGTTTGTGCCCATCTCGATCTTCTAGAATCTTAAAATGTAATTTTGGAGTTTTCACACAAATAATTTCACATTTTGCCAACCATAACTGTATGCCCATTCTTGAGAATGAACTTATGAAGATGTTGTCATCAAATTTATACTCCTCAACATGAAATATAAATGATATTTAAAAGATTGAGCCATGTATAGGATTATGGTGGAGTTTCTTAAGGTCTTATGCTGAATTAACAAAACAATTTTGGTAGGAATTAGAGTACAAATATGGGAAATAATTCCTCAAATCACAATGTCAAACTATTTACGAGAATTGTACTTGCAGAAATATAATGACAAATATAAATACTACACAAATGAATACAAGACAAGGTTTAACATGGTTCACTAAATGTGTGATACGTCCACCAAGAAGTTGTTAATACTTTATTCTCGACAACGATAAAAAAATCTCACAGTCTTCTCTCGATTAGAATTGGAAAAAATCACTCATGAACTCACGAAAAATTCCCAAAGATGCTAAACTACATCTAAGACACAATTGACACAACATTTCACAACATTTATCACTATTGATCACCTCTTGATGTTCTAAGAATAAAGATCTCTTGATCACTCAAGATGCATTAGGATGCCCCTATCACATCTATTTATAATATTAAAATCCTTCTAGGAAGTTCTATAGCCAACCCTAGAAGTTTGAAAGTCGCGACCTTTCAAATTCTCAAGGATGGAAAATCCATCACTTTGTGACAACTACGAATTAACAAAAATACGCAACATGAAAACCACACATGCCTACAAAATGATCCCGAAGTCTCCAAACTTAACCATTCAAACTCCCGTGCTTTAATTCTTATTTCAAAAGACAAAAATAGGCTCTACACCCCAAAAATCACCCACTTAAGAATGTTACTTGAGTAAATTTCTTAACCCTTCATTATCATCCATGACGACCAAAGTTTAACATAACTTCAAATTCTCCCTTGTGACCACCTTGGACATCATATCCACATGATTTTGACTGGTATGAATCTTTTCCACCTTAAAATTATCTTCTTCCAAAGCATCACTGATGAAATGATATCTCAATTGAATGTGCTTCTTCCTAGAATGGAAAGCGAGTTCTTCACCAAATGAATAACACTCGACTATCATTGTGTAATCTCTTAACTTCCTTCTTATACCACAACTCATCAAGAAATTGTTGTATAAAATTATCTCCTTTATTTCCTATGTGGAAACAACATACTTAGCCTCTATGGTTGTGAAAGACAAAAAAATTGTAACAGTAAAATCCATCTCACCGTTGTATCACCAACCATAAATAAATAACTGTTGTGATCCTCCCCTTTACGAATCTCATTCTATGTCTGAATCTACATAGCCACATAATGTAGTGTTTGATCAAACGAAACATAATTATGCTCCCATGGTCCCTCACGAAATACCAATGGATCCACTTCATTGCCTTCCAGTTCTCTCTACTTGGATCACTCATAAATGTGCTCACTACTCCAATTGTATGGACAATATCAGGTCTAGTGCATACCATAACATACATCAAGATGCTAAATTCTTAAGAGTACGGTACCATGGACATCTGAATTCTATCCTACTTAGTCTTGAGATTCTACTCTTTGATAATTTAAAATGACTGCCAAAGGACTACTAACTAGTTTAACATCATGCATACTTAACATCTCTAAGACCTTGTTTATGTACTCTTCTTGAGATAATACCATATTCCTCTTCTTCTTGTTCTGAGTTATTCTCATACCAAGGAGGATTTTATTTTCTTCCCCAAAATCATTCATAGCAAAGGAGTCACCTAACTACTTCTTGAGTACCTTTATTTCTGCATGTTCTTCTCTGCAAGAACTATATCATCCACATACGGGCACAAAATTATATAAATAAACCAAGATGCATTTATTTAGAAGGATATGAAAATCCATATCCATTACATGTTGAAACATTGCACCAGCATTAGAAAATCCAAAAGGCATTCTTTTATAAGCATAAGTACCCTACTTTGTGGTGAAGGTTGTTTTTATATGTCTTCTTCATGCAAAATAATTTTACTATATCCACTGCAACAATTCAAAAGTGACATCCTATTTGAACCTGAAGCTATTCTTAAAATTCAATCCATGTTGGGTAGTAGATGATGATATTTTAATGAAGCCTTGCTAAGATCTCTAAAATCCACACACAACCGGATTTCACTATTATTTTTTCAAACAAGAACAATATTAGCTACCCAAGTTGAATGCTTACCTAGAAAGATAATATATAATTCAATCAGCTTGAATAACTCTTTCCTCATCAAGGATTCAATCTTAGGATTAATAAGCCTTTGTTTCTACCTTACTGGTTTTGAATTTTGTTGCAACTCTATGGTATGCTGAACTAAACTGGGATCAAATCCTCTCAAATCTTATTATTTCCAAGAAAAAATATCTTTAAATTATTTACATAAATTAATGAAAGACTGTTTTTCAGCTAAGGAACATACCTTTCCAATAAATAACTTCTTTTCATCATCAACTAAGATCTCTTCATAATTATCTACATGAGTTAAGATCTTTCCTTTGTCTTTTATGAGATGATCATTTGAACTGAAAATGTCCTCTAGAGTGAGAATTCATTGAGGAAATTTGTTTGTATTCAACTATACAATATGATAACTATATAAGTGCTGCAATTTTCTTGATTAACTATAGAAAATTGAGCTTCTTGCTGCATAAATCTCTGATTTTCTCATCATCTTCGAAAACTTGCCATTTTTATTCATTATCAAGCACTAAAGGTTTGATAATCATCTTTATATGTGGCTGTAATTTGATGTTTTCAATTTGTTCTATCACTTAAAATCTAGCACCAATTGTTGCAAAGTCTGCATGCTGCGTGTTTTTTCAGCTCTTAGAGCAGTTGCATGTTGATAGCCTCAAAATCATCCATTAAGTCTAAAAATCTATGCTTTTAAGTTTTAGCAATGAATTCTTACAAACATTAAAGTTTTTACTTGATTAATCACTAACTCTGAATCACCAAACACTTGTAACATGTTGATACCTCTTTTTCTGGCCCATTGTAGGCCATGAATTAATGCTTCATATTCAACTACGTTACAAGTACATGAAAATTGTAGACTTAGAGCTGAAAAATACATTTCATTTGAAGGAGAAGTAAGCATCAAACCTACACCTTGTCCTTTTTGTTCTTTGCTCCATCGAAATGAAGCTTCCATAATCCTTTGGCTTTATTTTTTTATTTTGGATAGCAAAGGGATATGTGCATCTTCCTCATGCAAACAATAAACACCAAATAAACCTTCCTCTACTTCCTTGAAGGGATCATAAGCATGTTCTTCTTGATTTTTTTCATCCATAAACAAATTAGAAACACCATCTAATGCAAAAACATGTGTTGTGACATCAAAATCAGTCTGATCTATGGCTGCATAATTTGCTACAACATTTGAAGTATGAGGTTTAATATGAAATCTAGCCAAATGCTCTTAATTAACCATAACTTTAGTTCCATACCTCGCAGTGAAGAAAAAAATGACCAATCCGAAGAAAGGTAACCACCTATCATTTATGTAAAATCTCTTGATAAACATAAAGCAAAGTAGGGAGGTAAATCTACAACAGTTACATCTTGAAGAATAGACAAATTTAGAAAAGCATACAACGTTACCTCCAAATTTTTAATGACACCAACTGTGTTGGTTGTTGTCTCACCTAGCTGGAATACACTCTTTTCTGTAGGTTCATATTGCAGGTCTAACTCTTATGCAATTTCTTTAGGAATTACTACATTGCTTGCACAAGTTTCAACCATGTAGTTATGAACTAAATGATATCCAATAATCAAAGCTAGATAAAAGGGTGGTGGATTTTTAATATAATTATCATTTAGAACCTTTTGTACCATCCACTTAACCTCTTTCATGCAATCTTGTTTGATTGTAAAAAGGACCATATCGGCTTCACGAGCTTCATTTTCAGTTTCTTTTGATGAAATTTACAAACTTAGTAAGCTCACAATCCAGTAGCTCCTGTTGTCTTGAAATATTCAAAGCATCCCATAATGATATATTGAGATTATGTGTTTTCATTCCCTCAACAATATAAAAAGAATCAACCGTTTTAGAAAATGCTTCTACAATTTTAGCACAAGCTTTAGCAAAAACTGACTATGCTTCAAAAAATTTTGAAATATAAGGTATGAATAATCTTCTTGGATCAGGTTGCAACTATTTTTTTGGATCTTTAGGACATAAAATGCTCGTTGTTTTTTTACCTGAAACATGACTGTTTGCTATTTTTGACTGCACTTGCTAAATTATCAGTAACACTAAGGTAAAATAGGTTCACTTTATTTAGTTTTCTTTATCTTGAGACCTAGTTATAATTGCAATAAAATATTATTCTCCAAAATTGACTAAGTTATATTCAGGTGATTTCTTACTATGAGCATCTTGCTTCCCACCTTCCATTTGTGGCATGTAAAATGTTTCAAATTGAGATTGTGCAACAAGGCTCAAATTCAGGAATTCATTTAGATAATTAGCAATGGGATGAGGTTGATTACATGGTGTACACCACTCTTCTAAAACCATGTTGAAGGGAACACAGCACTAGATGAGCTAGTAGCTTTAGGATCATACTACCTTTGCTGATAAGGCTGCCTATAATTCTGATTTTGTTGATATGGCTACCTATTTTGCTGATAAGGTGTTTGATATGGCCTATTTAGGTGAGCCAATTATTTGTTTAAGGTTTTTATTTCATTTATATGTGTGTACAAAGCTATAAGTACTTCTTTTGATGGTTCTATAAAAATAGGTTCTATTATGGTAATAGGCTATGGAGAAGGTGTCAAATCTACCATAAGAGGCACATAAGGCTTTGTGGCTAAGTTTCCATCTTGATTAAGGATGTTTTAAGCCCTAATATCAATATTATAAGCTGATGGGAGTATAGTTCCTCCCATAGACTGTATCATGGCTGAAATGTTGCTATTTAAAGCTCTAAGATAGTATAAAAATGCATGATCATCTTGAGGCTTAACACTGGCTGGAATTCTTTCCCAAGTTCTAGCAAATCTGATATTAAAACTAGCCATAAATTCATGAGGAGCTCTCTTGATTGTAGACAGTTGTTCTATGAGAGATAAATGATCAGAATTGTCTTGAAATTTCTTAAGTAGTTGATCTCCTAATTCATCCCAAGTTGTTATACTCCCTATCGTTAAAGTTTTGTACCATTGCAAAGCTTGTCATTTAAATGATGCAGCTAAGAGTCTCAAAGCTACATCTTCATGAGTTATGTTATGGATTGCATAAAGGTATGTAATGTCTTTAATATGCTCAGTAGGGGTAATCTGATTTTCACCATAAATTAAATTAAAACTTTCAAGGTAGAAATATGTATGTTATGATAGATTGGAATTACTAAAGGATTTTCATTAGTAAAGGTCACAAAATCTCTAGGTTGTTGTGGTGGTTGTAGAGCCATTGGAATAACAAGGATTTGAACAAAAAGATTAACATGTGGTTAAAGAAGGGGGAGGGTTACTAAAACAAGCCTGTTATAAGGTAAGATATTGCCAACTCTTCTTCTTCTTCTTACGAATTTAAACATAAATAAATAAATTAAGTAGGAAGTCCTCTTATCGATGATATTGTAGACACTTTAGGCATGGAACATGCTACAAAACTAGTGTGAAATCATTTGTACAGAGTAGTCACACATTCTTTTGATTTTAAATGAATATATGCAGATTTGTTCTTCCTAAACTGATGTTCTTTCGGCATAAATGTATTGTAAATTGTTGTAATATGCTACAGATCTTATCTGGTCCCACATGGCATGCCAAAAATTGTTATCTATCATAAGTGCACCCTTATTGAGAGATGACAAGATGGTTTCTAATCTTTCTTTATCTCTCACTTTTGTAGATATAATGGAAACACCTTAGGTCTGTGGGTATACCTATTATTGAGGTGAGTCTCGGTATTAAGGTTGGTTCCTTATTGTCATATCCTAAACTAATTTTTTGGGTTTTTGATGGTAAAAATATGGTTGTAACTAAAATTGAAATGAGGTGATACACCAAATTGATTGAGGAATTTTCTTGAGTACATGCACAATATATTGAGAAAGCAGTTGTGGAAGCACAAATCAATGGGTTTCGATTTTATCCTAAAGAAAACACTTGTGTGTTGAGGAATAAATCAAAATAACACAATAACTAACATGCACACTAAGATTGTATAGAAAGCACCAAATTTACAACAATGTAAGATAATTAATCGGTAATTAACATTCACAAGAATTAGTGAAAAGATAAAAACCACTTTGCAAATAATTGGAAAGGAATTAAGCTGGTTCTCATTCACGGAAAAATAGGCAAAAATATGCTTCAAAGACACCTATATCAAAAATTTCTCCTTGTTCTTTTCCAATGTACATAATATATAACAAAAATTATTCACCCGACCATCCTAAAAATAGGTTTGCATGAACTCACTCACCCATGGATGCTAATTTTAGCCTTTTATCATGAATAAATAAAGGAATAAAAATAACCATGTAATTTACAATGAGGCATTAATAGCCTTAGTTACAAAAATACACTTATTCAAAGTGTAGTTGATCTGCTCTATTTTTAATTAAATTAATAAACTTGGATGAATATTTTTGGCTAGTATTAGCCATTGTCTTCCTGTGCAAGTTCCTCCAATGTGCACTTGCAATGGATCTTCTTGTTGTTGATTACATAATCATACTTAATCTCTAATGTGGCACTTGCATATTCACCCACTTGCCGGGGTTTTTCTTTATCTATGTTCTGTCCTTTTGTGAAGGCATGTAAAAATACATTCTGTGTAAAATAATGTCTTTCTTTTCAATACTTAGCAAAATAACTCAACTTGCAATGTGGGGACCACCTGTAGGTATGTGTAAGAAAATAATACCTTTATTTGTAAAAATTAGGTAATTGGTGCTTCATTATCATCATGCATGCCTCTGATGTTGACATTATGCACATGCATTATCTCTTTTTTTTTTACTTTCCTGGTACGTACATACTTGGCAAAAGCTATTTTGAAAAAATAAACGTAATGATTTACCTTTCTGTGGCATATTCCATCATGGGAACCTTTGATTGAATAATGACCATCTTTTTATTTGAAAAGTTACACCACTTTTGATAGCTAAGGTCATGAGACCTTTTTGCAAATATTAAATATAAACCTTAGTATTTGCATATAATATGGGTTGTAATAATAATGGCCACCTTTTGATTTTTTAAACGTGGAGATAATATAAATCATAGACTTTTTGATAGGTCTCGGAAAATAATGGGCCACCCTTCATGATTTAATTGTTTACACCAATGATGGTTTCGACATTTTGATTATTTCATGACAACATCATTTTAGAACTTAGAAATGTCAATGTGAATGTAATCATGATTATAGGACAAATTCCCCCTCCATATGATGGCTCTACCATTCTTTTGATTGTCGGTGATTTGATGTAACTCTGAGTTTGCATAAAAATGATGATCTTATCATGACCATTGGTCACTATACCTGATTGAATACCACCGCTTGATATAACTCTTGATGAGTTATGCTTGCAATATCAGTGAGTTGGCATTAAGGAAAGTGGTATTTCTTCTCGGTCTTTGATCTCTATACCTACAAATATGGCTTGTTGATTTATAGCTCAGGGGAGTTAGGTTTACTATGGTAATCCTATAGTTATATCAATGTCGGTGTTTTGATTTGGACTGTAGATATTTTTACCTTCTTGATCTGGGTCATTGATGCTTTAAATAACGTTGGAAGTCTAGTTTTTGTTGTCCATCGTTGATCTTGAAGTGCTAGATCTTGTTCGTTGATCTTGTAACTCAGATGAGTTACGTTAGGTCAAATCCATGTCGAGCTTATCGCTTGTCATTTTGTTTACTCATTGCAAGTGGTGAAGCCATGCTAAAAATTTATACACTGCCATTTTCGATCTTGTGAAGCTCATTGTCTCTACAAATCAGTCTTCTGAGCACAAAATTTTTACATTTGAAGCTATTTGGACTCGAATATTTGTGGTTCATTGCTCCATTTCGAGCCTCTGTGAATTTCTACAGATTTGAGAGCTTGATTTCCTTGCTATTTTGAAGGCTTGGAGTTCATTTTCTTTGTAGAGAAGAACTATATGAGTTCTTTGGCTTTTGTTTGAGCTTTACTGGTGGTCTTTGAAATCATGGCCACCATTTTTTAAAAATATGACCTTGTCATTTCTTGCAATTGATGCCTCCTTTTACTGGAATTTTTAGAGCTTTATTACTGTATGATGTTTATTGCTAAAAATCCTTGCAGTTTCCTTTTTTATTCTATGAAACTTTCTTGAGATCAAACACTTTTCTGGTTCTTCAAAATGTTTGACTCTATACTTTAGGTCTTCGAGAATTTCTTCAAGTTTTCTTTGAAACTGGTAAGTTGGATTTATTTGCAATATTTTCATCTTTTCGAAAATGGCCAAATGAAAATCCTACACTTTTGAAAAGATAAACAAATTGTATTCTTATTAGATAGCTCGCCATTTGATGTTTTTGATCTCTGTTAATTTTATATATGAGTTCTCTTTTTATTTTCATTTATGTTTGAGAAACTTGAAGCTCATAAAACTTGTATTCCTTAATATATGCATGAAGGTATTTGTTGTTTTTGAATGAATTCTTACAAATGTATCTGAATAACTTCTCCTTCTAGAAATAAGAAGAATCTTGTTCATTTGAACTCAAAAATGTCTCCTACGTTGTGCTTTGCATTTTTAACTCATGGGGGTTAGGTGTTCTTCCAGTTTAACTCTATTTCACTAGCTTTATCTCTATTTGAAGTGCATACATTCAATGAAAGATCAACCGGATGTTTGTTCTTCATCCATGTTCTGGGTGCTCTGAAATTTATATCTGCAAGTTGTATTAATAGATTTCTTTGCATTATATCTCCGGAGCACAAGGGTTTGAAATTTACATAACTAGAGTTATTTCCTTTACATATTTTTCTTGATTATTTGGTCAGATGTTTTAAATGTATAGCCTAATATGAGCTCAAAATGGAGAACTCTGTTGTATCTTATTTTTGTAGTAACCATTGATGAATCATTTTACATAGATCTTAGAGTGCATACTCATCTTGGGTTTGGTTATTTTTCTATCTTGGAATTTTGTGTTCTGGTTCACTATGGGCTTTTGAAATCGATTTGAATCCTTTTTGTGTGTTTTTGCCACCATTGTTGAGGTTTTATCTATTGTTCCTACTAAACTTTTCTCTTGGATCCTTTTGTGAAGTAGCCTGGATTTTTTTAATTCTAAAATGAGGATATTGATTATTTTGTGTTGATTTTCTTGGAATATATCCATGATTAATGCATCAGTGATAAAATATGTTCATAAATATTACTTGTCTTAGCCATCCACTGTATTATGAACCTTAGATGTAATACTTTAAATTGATACTTGAAATTCATACCTTCATAGTTGAGAAATGATAGCTTCCTTCTAATACCTCTGCGAGTTTTTTTCCTTTGAATCGTTCAATATGAAATTACTGTACTAAGTATTCTGAAATCAAAATCTTCAGCTTAGTTGTATCGTGACTTGAGTTTGTACTTGTATTGATCTTAAATAACCTTACATAACTATGATGGGTCATTAATGTTTTATGTATACGTTAAATTACTTCTTCATTCAATTTTTACCTTCCAATGTAAACTTTATTTATATCTATAGCTTCCTGTACTTGATTATTCAAATTACATGAAAATATTCTATCCTCTATACCCTATACTTGATAAAATTTTCAATGGAAGTGACATTTGAAGATAAAAATGCATTTTTTTTTCTCCTTTATTATGAAAATCTGCAATGCTTCTTTATCTTCTGAAATCTTCTTCATGGATACTTAAGTAAGGTTTTGTTTCCTCTCAAACCTTTTGGGGCAATTTCAATACTTGTAGTTTTGAAATGAGTTCTATAAAATGTAGAAGAAATAATATGAATTTATACTATAACTTGATACCACCCTTATGAAGATGTTACCTTGTTGATAGTTTGTTGTTATTTTTGCTTCTTTTCACTTGATAATTTGTAAAAGCTTCAATCTATGTTGTTCTTTGTTTTATGGTAACTTCTCTTTCTATTGTGTATGATGTGAGAATGAAGTGCCTTTGATGAGATTTGATCTGTTGTACACTTATATCATGAATCTTGATTGAATGTTATTACTTCTATTTCTTCTTGTCGATACTTTATGCATTGAAAACATACCTTCTTTCTATGATCTAGATGATGACTTCCTATGAAAAAATGCAATCTGATTTTGTTTTATCTTCAAACTCTTACTTCTGATGCTTAATTATTTGAGTTCTATGTACTAATTGTAATTTATATTTGATAATATAGATTTAAATTTTCTTCTTGTGTAACCTATACCTGCACACTTAATCAAACAAGTTAGAAAATAATAGGCTTTTTGGACTCTCTTGTGTTCCATATTCTTTCTTTTCTTTCTTTTTCTTCTTTGTGATGATGCTTGGAATCATATGTGCCTCTGCAAGATACTGCTCTCTCAATTATGCATCTTTTACTTTGATGAACCTTATTCTTTTTTATTTTAAATAATCCATTTGCATGAAGCTAGATAGAAAATGCGTACAAACTAAACCTGCGCTCTTAAGCGATTTATTTCTCTTTTCTTATTTTTAGGTACATTGATGGACTAGATGGTGCAGAAAATGATGATGAATGAGATGGAATTGAAACAACGAAGACAAAAAGAAAACCCAAGGCAATGATGGTTTCTTTTATACTCTTTTCTTTTAGTTTCATGTGCATGTACCATTTATTTCAATAAACATAATTTACATCACACGAGTTGTGTGAAAAAAATTGAATTTCCTTATGGACAAATGATAATATTTCTATAATTGAGTTGTGTACTTCCTTTTAATTTCATCTCTTATGATATGTAATGATTTTATAATGAATTAAACAACTCAATAACCTACTTAATAACACTTAATCATAGTAAATGATCAAATTAAAAATACCTATAACTTAACAATGAACTATGTAACTTACAATTAGTAGCTCGATTTTATGCAATGGAGTTTAACATCCCACATGTACTATGATTCCCATCTTCATCAAGGTAATGCATTGGTCCTTCGGGGATTTTGTGTTTCCTTGTTGAAAACGAACATGGAATGAAAAATATTTGAGGTGTTACATTCTGTAACATCACACATAGCTGCAGATTGCATGTTGTTAATCAATTACTGCAACTAAAAACACAATGAGCTACATGACCTTCCCCTAGTTAGGATCATCTCATCAATGCAATTTGAAACAAAGTTTCGAGTTTCCATTTTTCATGAGTGGAAGAAAATTCAATAGGTGAAAAAGTGAAGAAAGGGTCTCAAAGGGAGCCTAAGGAGTGTTCAATCTATGGATGGTTTCAGGATGTTTAGGATGGCATCCTCGATATACCCGAAGGTACATGATGTAAAAATATATGATGAATACCGGTACATGGATGGATATAGGGCCTACCCACACACTTCATGCACCACAATATAAGGGTTTCAGTGCTTGGACGATATATCGATAGTCAAAAATTTATAACGTGATCATAACACCATAGAAACTTTTGTATTGGGTGAGGAAATCCTAATAGTTGTACCTTATAGGAGATGTTTGGATGTGTAAATTTCATTCGTTATTTTGGATGTGTGTGAAGGAAGTGGATGCAATAGATTACCTCCTACTTAGACTAGATTAGTAAGCAAGTATGAAGGTATTCTTTTTAAGCACAAAACAAAGTGTGAGGTTGGAAAAGACTATACAAACAGAGGATGGAGAAAGATGATGAAATGAGAAAATAGGGGAAAAATGAAGAATACGGATAATGTTATTTTCCTTATTTTTTTATTTTTATCACACACGTTGGTGATCTAATAAAGAAGAGCCCATAAGGTAGGAAAACATGACATCACTACCTGCAAAAGTTATTGGAAAGAAAAGATAGAAAAGAAAATGGAAAATGAAAATTTAAACAAAAAAGGAACTCACCAAACACAAAGTGGTGCTCCCACGAACCATGCCATAATGTATGATGAGATTTCCCCCTCATATTTCACGTTAATGGAATGGATACATGAAATAAAGAAACTCATAAAAATGATATGGTTTAAGGTGACCTATTAATTTGGATGATGATGATGACGAGGACATGGGCACTATTGAGAATTTTTGCACTCGTATAAAAATGGGAAACTCAAAACTTCTTCGTTACGATGAAATTCATGGGTGAATTATGCCTAAAATAAGGGAGTTGGATATCATTTGTTACTACTGAATTAGTTATAAGATTAAATGAAATCTACAGCTATATGTGTTGTTACAAAACGTAACAAATCACATAGTCTACAATTTCATGATACCTTCAACAAAAGAACAAAAAATCCCTAAAGGACAGCTGTGTTATCTTGATGAAGACACCAAATTATAGAGTAGGTGAAGTGTGAGATTTGGGACAGCAAACATAAGTGCATATTATAGAAATTAGAGTTCATTATTGAATGTTACATGTTCTCATTAATGTTCTTTCCTTCATGTTTAAGACATTCAATTATATGACTGAGTTGTTTATTTCATAATATAATCCATACGAAAGCTGAAATGCGAGAAAGAAATATACAACTCATTTACATAATTCAATGTTTTATTCATAAGGAATTTTCAAATGTTTCCCACACAAGCCATGGGATGTAACTTAAAAGTAAATTACAACTACTGAAATAATAGGTACACATGCATGAAAGAGAAGGTAAAGGAGTATGAGTGAACCCATCATTGCCTTGGGTTACTTTCTTCGATTGAAGCATCTCCATCTCCATCTTTTTTTCCCTCTTCATCTCAATTCTAGAAGCCATTGTAAATAAGAATAAGAAAAGAATAACTATCAGCTATGAGCTCAAGGATCAAATCATATTCCTACACTTTCTAGTTCATGCATATGAATCTTTTCAAACAAAATATGTAATTTACTTGAATATCAAACTACATACATGCTCTTTACTTACTCGAAAGAAGAAGAAAAAGAAAGAAAAAAAATGAACATAAGAGAGGCCAAAAATCCTAAGTATTTTCTAACTATTTTCCTAAGTGTGTAGGTACAGGTTGCAACCAATGAAAAATAAACAAGTCATAAGTGCATGCATAAAAAGGAAGAATGTAACTCAAGGTTTGATAATCCTACGAATTAGAAGTTATAGTACAGAAGAGAGATTGGGAGATAGAAATACATGTTTTAGTTTGCTATAGAAGGAAGAAGCAGAATTTGAAAGATGATGTTTGGCTAAAAAGAGAAGGTTATAGTTGAAAAGGAATGAAGACAAGATTATGGGAAAATTTTGACGAGGGCTTTGCCATGTCAAATGGAAATTTACAACTTTACATCATGTTGATTTTAACTACTACATGCTTAAAGGAATTATTTAAATCAAGTAAGTCATACGGAAAGCAAAAAAGCATGCCATGATCAAGATAAAGATGTTAGGAAATATAGTGTTTACATTATATTGGCTCATAATATAACTCTTATAATATAATATTTGGTATATTGGGTTGTTTACATGAGGTTGTAACAACTCACGTAAATAGGTGTATTGGTTGAGTAAGTTTCCTAGTTTATAGGAAACTCTCTCCCTATTTATTTGAGAGTCCCGTATGTATGAAGAAGGCTGAATATATTCAATAGTATGAAATAATAAAGTATTATTTCTATGTTTTACCTGTGCAAGTCTGATCCAAAATCAATATTTGGTATCAGAGCGGTTTAATCTTGATCACTATATGGTTCAATAAGTGAGAAGGGGCAGCTCTGTGCTGAATTGCCCTGGATTGATGAGAGTTTAATTTAACATCCTCATACTGGAATATTAAGAGGCGTTATTTACTTACAGTTATTGGCACATATTTATCTGTATCTGTTCTTCTGCTTCAGTCACAGCTTTTCATTGGCCCACTCAGATCTATATCTATCCTCTCTAATATTGCATGTCATCCTGAGCAGTTGTATTTTATTTGGAATAGTTCTTTCATTCTGCATTGTGTCAGATTTCTTCTGCCAGATCAGAATCATCGTTGCATGCATGGTATTGGGCATTTTGGAAGACTCCGCCTTTTATTCCTTCTTGGCGCATTGTCTGTGAATTTCACTATTTTTACGGAATCTTGCTAAGTGTGTATTCTATACGCATCCATTACCAGAAAACGTGCAAGAAAAATCTCAAAAGCATTTGTGGGCGTTTCGTTTCTAGATCAGATATTTTTTATTGTTATCTATGCTCACACCAATCCACATTCTTGACAGACCCAACACGTTTTCTCTTCAAATAGCGGCTTTCACACGGTTCAGAAATCTTGGTCTGATTTATCGAATCTCTGCATGGGTATTAGGTAATACTAGCATGATTATCAAGATTGATATATTGGCTCACGAGATTTGGCTTCTACATTGAACGTTTTGTCCAGTTCTGATATTTGGGAAGGATCTGGCATATAACAAGAATATTGGATTGTTTATTACGGCGTCTCAGTCATTGATTTGATCAAAATCCTTTTCTCCTCCTTGGCATCTAGCACGTCCTACTCCATTCTTGTATTGTCGAACTCAAAAGGAGGACGTTTGTGAGGCTCTTCATTGTGAAGGCGTTCTATATCTTCAAGTAATTTCAGTGTATCCAAGGAAGAGTTGGGCTTTGAGAGGCAGCCACCAAAACTTGTGCGCCATTGACAGTCTGTACAACAAACTAGAGCACCTGCATATCTAAAAACTACCTGTGATCAACAGGAAGGGCGGCTGTCTTGTTTTTAAGTTTTATTACTCCACCGTATACATTCCATTAGAAAACGTGTTTAGGTAATGTGTTTTTTCACTTGTTTATTAATAATCTTAGAAGGGTCTGGTTATGTTTTTATAATAGGTGTCTTTTTATTTTACAAGTGAAATATTTGGTATAGTTTTTAATATGTTTTGCATCCATCGTAAAGATTGTATGTCTTCTTGACAAGTCATTGTCTTTTGTTTGTAAAAGTGTCAAATAGGTGATCTTAGGATTATTCGTATTGTAGTTTTGAGTATAAAGTGTCATTATTTTGTGTCAGTAATTTTATTGTCAAAGAGTCGAAAAATTGAGTCCTTGTAAAAGTCCAAAAATAAAAAAATAAAAATTGCCTCACAGACGCATTTTCGGTGTTATCCGACGTCTGGAAATAATTGTTTTCACATTGCGGGGGAGAGACAAAATAAAGTACGGTGTGAAACTTGATGAGCTTCAAATATATATTCCGCTGAGTTAGCAGCATGTAGTTGGAGGAAGGAGGAAAATCAGCGTCCTCTCGTCATTCACCAACGATGGGGTCACGAGCAGATGTGGTGATATTTTATTTCAGTTATGTGGTGTGTTTATACACAAGGGTGAAACTAGTTTCATGTTTTGATTTTAATGTGTTCACATAGACTAACAACAGTTCTGAGTGTCTATTTGGTGTGGAAGAAGCAAACTGCTTGACTCAGCTTACAGGGGCAAATCATCTACGTACGGTCCTCTAACTATCGTACGGTCCTCTGACTGCCATACTTCGGTGGAAGGTACTTCATTGGAAGGTGATCAGTCGATGAAGATGTTCATACGACAAGGATGATCATTAGCGCAAGATCCAGATAGCAAGATCCAGTAGCAATGACTACTCCGACAAGTTTGATGTTTCCAGGAGCTCTTACCCCATGTTCACACTAAGGGGGTGAATGTTAGGAAATATAGTGTTTACATTATATTGGCTCATAATATAACTCTTATAATATAATAGTTGGTATATTGGGTTGTTTACATGAGGTTGTAACAACTCACGTAAATAGGTGTATTGGTTGAGTATGCTTCCTAGTTTATAGGAAACTCTCTCCCTATTTATTTGAGAGTCCTGTATGTATGAAGAAGGCCGAATATATTCAATAGTATGAAATAATAAAGTATTGTTTCTGTGTTTTACCTATGCAAGTCTGATCCAAAATCAATAAAAGAACTATGATATCTCATTCTTATCTAGCTTTAAACATGAAGTGTTATGTTCTATATTCTCAATCGAAAAAATACAACTACTATAGCTGAAATGGATGGAAGAGAGAATTCTTGAAAAAAATTTGCTAGGGCTTCGCCATGAAAAATCAACGTTTGATTTTCCAACATGACCGAAATACTACTATCATGTAAATAAAGTATCTAAGTGAAAGAAATAAGTTACTTTATTTCAACAAAACATCTGAATCAAGGCTTATGCCCTGAAAATGGTGTTAGAGCGAGATAAAAATTGTTTACAATTTCCGAGAAGCCACTTACAAAATACAAAACATCTTAAGTTCGGTTTTGATTCTACAGTTTTCATTTCTCATAATCAAATGTTTCAAAGCTATTCACAACTAAAATAAGAATGATGTCTAGTACAAAGTCACGAAAGGAGTTTTCAATCTTCAAAGCACAAAGTATATTTTAGATCTAAATATGCACAGGATGAAGGAGATAGATCTATTAATGTAGAGAAGAAGATGCAGATTCGATTCAACAAGTAAGAACCAGAAATTCCCATTGAAGATCCATAATAAGATCGAAGGAAAAAAATATTTGAGTCAAATCATAGAACATAAGAAACAGGAAAATGTCCCATGGGATATATCAGATCTCAGATCACAAAACACAAAATGCATTGACAGTGAGTTAATGGACCAAGTTTGGTATTACAAGTTTAAAAAATTAAAAAAACCGAGAGATTTTCTATAAAATGGAGATTGAAATAGAATATTCAAGATAATAGTTTCCATTAAATGAAAGGAAATTTCTCGAAGCTTACAAAGTGGAGGCACGGGACGAACCATCAAAGTCAAAAATAATCAAGTAACAAATCTTGTGATACAGATAATGGGTCTTAGATATTCTTCAAGATCCAAAGTTTTCAGAAAGCATCAAAAGTGGCATTTCAACGTAACATTGACAAGATTCACACAAATTTAGGAAGGAGAATGAACTCACTAATCCTTTTAACAATCTATTACAGGAACAAATCAAAAAAAAACGAGACCTTTTGATCAAAGAATTGAATTTATGGGTTGTCTTTCGAAAGCACTTAATCGGGGTATGAGTATATTTTGTAACCAAAATATTCCTATAGTCACCATTTTAAGGTCAGAGAAGTCAAAGTACAAAGATAACGCAGACCCAGAAGGTTTTTCCATAGTTTTATGGAATCACGAGAACACTACGAGCAATAGAATTCAAGCTCGAATGATATCAGCAAAAAAATGACCACATTCAAGTGCAAAAAATCCAAAGCCTACAAAGATATACAGATAAACTCTCAATGAAAAAATCCAGATCCAAGGATAGCAAAGCAAAATATGGAATACCCAGAATGTAAACTATCTAGAAAACCCTCCACAGTCGGTTCGAAGAAAGCTAACAATAATAACCAAGAAATTTATGGTGACACAAGCTTATCAATATCAAGCAAAATAGAGTATTCATACTATTGAGCCATTCATAAAAGGGTGAATCCAGAGTTACCTCTAACCATGGTCGGAAGAAGTTCAAATGGTAATGACTGAATCCTTGAAATTAAAGGAGCCACAAATTCTAACCAGAGCTTTCAAAAATGGTCAAGAACCAAATCCATACAAGTATGTATTCACAGTTGCACAGAACCGAGCTCTAAGAGAATGACTATGGCGGCCAATAGACCACAAAGATCCCGAAAAATAGAGAAGAATCAAGCTTCAGAACTCACCATGGAGGCCATTGCAAAGACCAAATGTAATAGAGCCGAGTATTGAATAATCAACAATAGCACCCCATAAATGCTCAGAATCTCTAAATAGATCAAACATATGAAAATACAGATCACGAGAGTTCAAGAAACCATTTTGCAAAAGGAACCAAGCTCAAAAGCTTCAAACAATGGCATCAAGAAAAAAATTTGCCAGGGCTTCACCCGCATAGTGAAAAAACAAATGAAGTGATCATTATGGGCTCAAGTTACCTTAATGCATGCAAACTTGAGAGATGAGTCAACATGACTCAACCGTGGTTCAATATCGATGGATTAAGATAGGACTCAAATCAAAGGTCAATAATCGTGCTCAGAGATCAAGGTGAGTAACCATAGTTAGGTTTCCACCGACTACCTTAAATGCCAAGTTAAAAACCCTAACCATAGGTTCAAGATCGATGGTTTTCTATCTCATCGACAAAGATCAATGGCACGAGATCTTCACCGTTTTCAAAGAAAACTCAACACAAGTTAGAATGCCACCGACACTATGATTGAGGGGAGACTCATCATGGGGAGGGGGCTAACCCCACGTTCGAATAAAATTATCATTGCATTGACTTTCAAAGTCTAAACTATAGTCATTTCCAAATAATACAAAATTCCATCATACATGCTTATCACCAAAAAGGTGAATTTTGAAATATGCCAAGGCCGACAACTATGGGGTGGCAACTATATACTATAGTACTCGTTACAAAGGTGGTAGACTATGTAGTATGGTCATGCTAAATAATCAAAGGTGGCTAAGTATGGTAGTAACTATTACAAATTGCCCCATGCGTATCTAGAACCTTGACAAATTTGCTAAAGTCCACAAAGGTGGCCAAACTTGGTAAAGTGAAGGTGGTCCCCACTTCAAGGAGTTAGAATTGATTTTAGAGT
Source organism: Taxus wallichiana var. yunnanensis (assembly GCA_018340775.1). Lineage (NCBI taxonomy): Eukaryota > Viridiplantae > Streptophyta > Pinopsida > Cupressales > Taxaceae > Taxus > Taxus wallichiana. The sequence goes on from CM031233.1 coordinate 174,372,691, forward strand.
GTCACTCATGTGACCTTTTGGAAGGAGATGTCAATATTACAGCATGTGCACATGGACAATGGCCCCCAAATTGGATGTTTATCTTGCAAATATTACAAATGTGTGAATTATTTACTCACAGGTAGAGAATTGATTCGTTGCATGCTTCACAAGAAGACAAAACAGAGAAGGAGACAAAGTTGCATGTTCATGGAGAGAGACTTGCCTAGCAAGCAATCTTATTTTTAGCAAATTATTCATCCTTCTCTTTCTTAAAAATAGATCAGTCAACTTTAGTTGACCAATTGTAATCAAGGCTATTAATGTCTATTTGTAATTGCATGTTCTATTTTTATTCCTTATCTATTATTAAATAAAGGATAAAAATAGAATGCATGGGTGAGTACAAGCCTTAGGCTATTTTTAGGAAGAGGGTGAATTTTATTTTTGCTATATATTGTGTGCCTTTGTAAAGCACAAAGGAGGAGAACTTATGGAGGACTTTTGGATATAGGAGTACTGAAGTAATTTTTGCCAGTTTTGCCTTCTGAGTGTGAAGTAATTTCTGCCTTACCAATTATTTGTAGTCTTGTGTATGTTTCTATTAGTCTTGTGAATGCAAATTCCTCATTAATTATCTTACCCTATTGCAAAATTTAGTAGTTTCTTCATAATATTAATGTGCATGTTTAGCTTAGCAGTATTGTTGTGATAATCTCCCTCAATACCTCCAAGTGTTTTGCCCTTAATATTTTGTAGAAGAACTATTGGTTTGTGCACCCAAAATCATTCACATATCAATTGTGCATATACTCAGTCAAATTCCTCATACAAATTTGGTGTATCACCTTAGTTTTAATTACTTTACAGTCATTTTTTACTCTTAAACCCTAGAATCAGTTTAGGATACACCAACAAGGAATCGGCCTTCATACCGAAGACTCACCTCATAATAGGTATACCCACAGACCTGAGGTGTTTCCATTGTGTCTATGAAAGAGAGAGATCAATTGTGTAAGCTTAGAAAACCTGCAGCCATCTCTCTACAAGGTGTAATTTTGAGAGAATAGTTTTTGGCACACCGGTGGGACAAAAATCATATCTACATGCAAGTTACAAATTCTACAGGTAGATCCATCACAAATTTACAGTGAGTTACAAAGTCACTTTCAGGAGAAAGTTGCAGCAATTTATTTTAAAGATTTGAAGATATTTTGGTGACAAAGCTGATATCATACCAAAGTATTACAACAAGTTCCATGCCTAAAGTGACTACAGGATCATCGGTAAGAGGAATTCCTCCCGAGTTTGTTTCTTTACCCTTGAATTCTATTATAAGAAGAAGAGTTGGTAATACTTTACCTTATAATAGACCTGGTTTTTATAACCCTCCCGATATTCCTTCACCAAGTATCAATTTCTCTATTAACATCCTAGTTTTTCAAATGGCTATTCAACCACCAAGGAATTTTGTAACCTTTACTAATGGTAGTCCATTAGTAATCCCAATTTACCATGACATTCCTAATGCTGCCATGAAAAGTTTGTCATCATTCATGTGTGAAAATCCGGTTACACTTGCTTGAACATATCAAAGATGTTGCATTCCTATCTGTAGTCCATAATATCACTCATGAGGACGTAGCTTTAAGACCTTTATCTGCACCTTTTAAAGGGCAAGCGTTGCAATGGTATAGAAACCTAGAAATTGGAAGCATAAGAACTTGGGATAACTTAGGTGAAAAAAATTTAGAAACAGTTCCAGGATAATTCAAATCATTTGTCTCTCATTGAACAGTTTCTACTATTAAAAGAGCTCCTAATGAATTTATGTCCAATTTCAATATCCATTTTTCCAAAACTTGGAAAAGAATTCCATGAAATTTCAAGCCTCAAGTGATCATGCTTTCCTTTATTATCTTAGAGCATTGAGTAATGAAATCTCAACTATGATTCATTCAATGGGGGGAGAGACACTCCCATCAGCCTACGATATCGCTATCTAAGATGAAAATAGTCTTATTCAAGCTAGAAAATTGGCACCAAGGCCTTGATGCCATTTTTACAGATTTAACACCTATTCCTCAAACTATTACAATCATAGAACCTATTGTTGTAGCTCCATCAGATGATGTATTTAAACCTTTGCAAAGTATGGAAAATAAATTGACTTCGATTTATAACAGAATTGCATTATCTAGCAAACAAACACTATCGAGCTCATTATCAAGAAATCAACAAAATCAACAAAACAGCAAAGCCCTATCAACTGAATCAAAATTATAGGTGGCCTTACCAAAGCAAAGGCATTTGACCCAAAGGATCCTAGTTCATCTAGTGCTTTAGTCCCAGTTAATATGGTTACAAAAGAGTGGTGTCAACCTTGCAATCAATGTCATTAAGCTGCAACTTTCCCAAATGCTTTCCTGAATCTCAATCTTTTTGCACAACCTCAATCTGAAACATTGTTCATGCATCAAATGGAAGGTGGGAAGCAATAAACTCATGTTCATAAGGCACCTAAATAGAATTTAGTCAGTTTTAATGAGGAGGATTTCATTGCAGTCACTACTAGGGCTCAAGGGAAAGCTGCTAAAAGTCAAAAACAACAAAATAGGCCTATCCTGCCTACTGTCACCGATAAGACAACATCTACAGTTCCAAATTCAACCAACAACTCTTGTTATTCCTAAAAAAATAACAAGTGTTCCAATTGATAAAGGCCATCAAAGACAACTACAGCCTGATCCAAGAAGACTTTTTATACCTCAAATATCCAAGGCAATTGAAGTAGAATCAGTTTTCACTAAGGCCTACTCTAAGATAGTTGAATCCATCTCTAAAATAGTTGCTTCTTTTAACATTGTTGATGTAATGAAAAATCATAATGTTAATATCTCAATGTGGGATGCTCTAAGTATTCCTGGACAACAAGATTTACTCTCTCATGAACTAGCTAAGCTACAAATTTCTTCAAATACAGTAGAAAAGGAAGTTTAGAAGACAAACATGGTCCTTGGAACATTTGAACAAGACCACATTAAAGAAGTTAAGTGGATGGTTTAGAAGGTTCTGAATACTCATGACATTAAGAAACCACCACCATTTTATTTATCACTGATTATTGGAGAACATCTAGTTCATAATTGTATGGTGGACAGTGGTGCAAGTAGCACAGTTATGCCAAAAGTGATTGCAAAAAAATTGGGTTTGTAGTATGAGCCTATAGAAAGGAGTGTCTTACAGCTTGATGGAACTGTAACTAATACAGTTGGTATAATAAAAAAATTAGAGGTGACATTACATGCTTGCCCAAATGTTTCTATTCTGCAAGATGTAACTGTTATAGATTTACCTCCATACTTTGTTTTATGCTTATCTAGAGACTTCATAGCAAAAATAGGAGGTTATCTCTCTTCAGATTGGTACTTCTTATTTTTCATTACTCGTTATGGTACCAAAGTTACTATCAATTTAGATCCATTGGCCATATTTCACATTGAGCCTCACTCTTCAAATGCGGTGGCTAATTATTCGGCCCTAGATCAGTCTGATTTTGATGAGGTAGCTCATGTTTTAGAATTAGATGGTATTTCTAAAATTTTTATGGATGAAAAGATAGTGGAAGAACATGCTCATGATCCTTTTAAGGAAGTTTAAGAATGCATGTTTGGTGTGTATTGTATGCATGAAGAAAATACACCACTTCCCTTGCTGTCCAAAACAGAAGATTCATCAGAAGGGATTTGGAAGCTTCATTTTGATGGAGCTAAGAACAAGAAAGGATAGGGAGTAGGTTTGATGCTCACTTCCCCAATGAACGAAAGGTATTTTTCAACTTTGAGTCTCCAATTTTCATGTACTTGTAATGTAGCTAAATATGAAGCTTTAATTCACGGCTTGCTTTGGGCTAGAAAGAGAGGTATCAACATGCTACAGATTTTTGGTGACTCTGAGTTGGTTATTAATCAAGTAAGAAATTTCAATGTTTGTAAGAATCTATTAATGAAGTCTTATAGACATAGAGTTTCAAACTTAATGGAAGATTTCGATGCTATTAACATTCAGTCTATTCCTAGAGCTGAAAACAAGCATGCTGATAGATATGCATCAATTGGGGCTAGTTTTGAAGTGCTGGAATAAATTGAAAATAGAAAAATCCAGCCTCATATAAAGTTAATTGTCAAGCCCTTAGTACCTGATAATGATTTAAATTGGCAATTTTTTGAAAGTGATGATCAGATCTATAGGTTTCTACAGCAAGAAGCTGATTTTTCTGCAGTTAATCAAGATAAATTACAACATTTATAGGGTGACCAGATCGTTCGAGTTGAAGAAAAATAAATTACCTCGAGGTCTAGTCACATTAGAAGACATCTTCAACAAAGGTGACGATCAATTAAGAAAGCTCAAGACTAAAATGTCAACTCATGCTGATAATTATGAAGAGATCTCAGTTGATGAAGGGAAAAAGCTATTTCTTGGAAAGGTATGTTCCTTAACTGAAAAGAAGTCATTTATTAATCTTTGTAAGGATTTAAATATTTTTTTCTTGGAGATACCAATACCTGAAAGGATTTGATCCCAATTTAGCACAACATATAATTGAGTTGCAACCAAATTCTAAACCTGTTAGAAAGAAACAGAGACCTATAAATCCCAAAATAGAACCTCTGATGAGGAAATAATTATCTAAGTTGATTGAATCAGGTATTATCTTTCCAGTTAAGCATTCAAGTTGTGTAGCCAATCTTGTTCTTATTAGGAAGAAGAATGGTGAAATCAGACTATGTGTAGATTTCATGGATCTTAATAAGGCTTCATTAAAAGACCATTACCCACTCCCAAACATGGATCAAATTCTAAGAACAGTCTCTAGTTCAGATAGATTATCTCTTCTAGATGGTTATAGTGGATATAATCAAATTTTAGTCTGGGAAGAAGATAGATATAAAAAAACCTTTACCACTAAGTGGGGTACTTATGCTTACAAAAGGATGCCTTTTGGTCTTTCAAATGTCGGTGCAACATTTTAACATGTAATGGGCATAGTTTTCACACTTATTAACTAAATGCATCCTTGTTTATTTAGATGATGTTACTTGTATTTTCAAAAGATTCTGAAGAACATCTAATGCATTTAAGGAAAACTTTTCAGTTGTGCAAGCAATTTGGAATATATTTGAATCCACTGAAGTCTATCTTTTCAATACATCAAGGCAAGCTACTTGGCTATATTGTTTCTAGGAAGGTTTTAGACATTGATCCTTTCAGGATTGAAGCCATATCACAGCTATCATTGCCCCATCATAAGAAGGATTTACATAGTTTTCTTAGAAAAATAAACTTTATTAGAAGATTTGTTCCAGATTTTGTAGCATTGGTTAAACCACTCACAACTATGCTAAAGAAAGATAAAACTTTCTCTTGGACCAGTGAAGGGAGAGAAGGATTTGAATCAATCAAAGTAACTATCTCTCAAGCTCCTACTCTTGCAAATCCAAATTTTGATAAAGATTTTACAATGTATGCACTTATAGGTCTTTGAAACAATCTCAGCTATATTAACTCAAGTCAATGGTGAAAATATCAAACAACCTATTGCTTTCTTTGGACAGAGTTTGCATTATTATAAAACAGGTACACATTTCTTGAAAAATGGGTACTTTAAGTAGTCAGAGGACTAAATAATTTCAAGTATATGCTTTCGAACAATAAGATCCATGTTCTTGTTTCTCATCCAAATGTGAAAGCATTCTTACTAAATAAGGAGTTGAATGAGAAAAGAGAAAACTGGATAACGAAGGTCATGGAGTATGATGTTGATATTTGGGTTGCTAATATGGTTCAATGGAAAGGCTTATGTGAACATCTAATTGCTGTTATGGAAAAAAATAAGTTACAAAACTAGATGATTCAAAACAAAGATGTTAAAATTGTGTATCAGCAATCAAAAATTATGGTTCAACCAGAAAATCAGCAACTTTGAGTCGATTCAAGAGTTTCAGAATCAAGATGGATGACTGATTTAGTTAACTATCTACAGCATGGGACCTATCCGGAAGGTATGGACAAAAATAAATGAATATATTTCAGGTTACAGGATGTACATTATATCTTTATTGATGGTGTGTTGTTCAAAAGAGATATAAATGGGATTTTGCTGCGATGTGTTGATTATGATAAAGTTCGAAAAATCATTGTCAAAATTCCATGAAGGACCTACGGAGGTCACTTCTCAAAGATGTACCATAGCCTTAAAGATTATGAAAGCTGGTTAGTATTGGCCTAGCATATTCAAGGACTGATTTGAATGGATTAGAAAGTGTAAAAAATGTGCTTTCTTTGTTGGCAAAACGTTTAACTTCACCGTCCTTGCAACCTATCTCGGTTGATCAACCTTTTATATAGTGGGGTCTTGACTTTGTTGGCATGATAAATCCACCTTCTTCATAAGGACATAAGTGGATCTTAACCGCTACAAATAATTTTACACGATGGAATGAAGCAATAGCCTTGAAGGATGTTAATGAAGCTTCAATACTATCCTTTTATGAAGGTATAGTTTGCAAATTTGGTGTTCCAGCAACTATCATATCAGATAATGCTTTATCCTTTCTTGGTACAAAGATAATAGATTGGGCTGTCAACCATGGAATCTATCTAAGTTCTTCATCTAACTATTACTCACAGGGTAATGGCTTAGCTGAGGGTACTAACAAGAATTAGTTAAGGATCATTAGAAGAAAACTTAAATATAATCAAAGAGCTTGGCATCTAATATTGAATTCAACACTTTGGGCTGACAGAGTGACTCCTAAAATATCAGTTGGCAATTCACCATACAAACTTGTGTATGGAAAAGAAGCAAGAATGCCTATTTCAGTTGAGTTACCAGCATTGGATTTTCTACACCAAATGGAGCTTCTTGAAAATGAACCATTGCAGGTTCGTTATGTAGAGTTAATGGAATTACAAGAGCTAAGAGAGCAAGCTCATTTAAATATGGAGAAAAATCAGAAACAAATGAAGAATACTTTTGACAAGAAATCCAAATTTAGAGTCTTCAATGAAGGAGATATTGTGTTAAAATGGGATGTTGATCATGCAAAGCTAGGAAGACACTCAAAGTTTGATACACTTTGGAGTGGTCCTTACATGATTTTAGCTTGCAAGGAACATAATGCTTTTCAGCTTTCGAATCTGAATGGAGAGGAACTTCCCATTCTTGTGAATGGTATGTTTCTCAAACATTGTTATTGAAAATCTTACAGTGATTGTTAGAGTAGGATTTTCCCTTCAATAAGTTTTGTTTCTGCACATTACATTATTTTTCAATTCAATAAGCACATTCATGCATGTGATCTAGTTTACAAGATCCTTTCCTATTTTTAGTATCATTTTGGAAGGGTTGGACCTTTTGGAAAAGGTAAATTTTCGTTACATGTTTGGACTCCATGCCCAATGGATAAGAGCAAGGCACGATCTATAAGGTAGTAGGCAGCTTTCCCCATAGGATTTCTAGAGATGTTGACAATTTTTGCACTCGGGTAAAAATGGACAACTCAAAACTTATTTTTAATGATGAAAGTCATGGGTGAATTATACCTAAACTAAGGGAGTTGGATATCATTTTTTACTTGTTGAACTAGTTATAAGATTAAATGAAATCTACAACTATGTGTGTTGTTACAAAACGTAACAGATCACATAGTCTGCAATTTCATGATACCTTCAACAAAAGAACACAAAAGCCCCGAAGGACAACTGTGTTGTCTTCATGAAGACACCGAACTATAGAGTAGTTGAAGTGTTGAGTTTTGGGACAAAAACATAAGTGCAAATTATAGAAATCAGAGTTCATTATTGAATGTTACAGTTCTCATAAATGCTCTTTCCTTCATGTTTAAGACATTCAATTATATGATTGAGTTTTTTATGTCATAATACAATCCATACATAAAGCTGAAATGTAGAAAGAAATATACAACTCATTTACAGAATTCAATGTTTTATTCATAAGGAATTTTCAAATGTTTCCCACACAAGCCATGGGATGTAACTAAAAAGTAAAGTACAACTACTGAAATAAAAGGTACACATGCATGAAAGAGAAAGTAAAGGAGTATGAGTGAACCCATCATTGCCTTGGGGTTCCTTTCTTTGATTGAAGCATCTCCATCTCCATCTTTTGTTCCTTCTTCATCTCCATTGTAGAAGCCATTATACCTAAAAAGAAGAAAAGAATAACTATCAGTATGAGCTCAAGGATCAAATCATATTCCTACATTGTCCTAGTTTGTGCATATGAATCTTTTCAAACAAAAGATGTAATTTACTTTAATATCAGACTGTATACATGCTCTACTTACTTAGAAAGAAGAAAGAGAAAAGAAAAGAAGAAAACATGGACATAAGAGAGGCCAAAAAGCCTAAGTATTTTCTAACTGTTTTCCTAAGTGTGTAGGTACAGGTTGTAGCCAATGAAAAATAAACAAGTCATAAGTGCATGCATAAAAGGAAGAATGTAACTCAAGGTTTCAATAACCATTCTGAAGTGGAAGAAGTTACAGTACAAAAGAGAGACTGGGAGATAGAAATACATGTTTTAGTTTGCTACAAAAGGAAGAAGTAGAATTTGAAAGCTGATGTTTGGCTAAAAAGAGAAGGTTACAGTTGAAAAGGAATGAAGACAAGATTTTGGGAAAATTTTGACAGGGCTTCGCCATGTAAAATGGACATTTACAACTTTCCATCATGTTGCTTTTAACTACTACATGCTTAAAGGAATTATTTAAATCAAGTAAGTGATACAGGAAAGTAGTAAAGCATGCCATGATCAAGATAAATAGCTATGATGTCTCATTTTTATCTAGCTTCAAACATGAAGTGTTATGTTCTATATTCTGAATCAGAAAATACAACTACTATAGCTGGAAATGGATGGAAGAGAGAATTCTAGAAAAAAATTGCTAGGGCTTCACCATGAAAAATCAATGTTTCAAATTTTCCAACATGCTAGAAATACTACTATCAAGGAAATAAAGTATCTAAGTAAAAGAAATAAGTTACTGTATTTCAACAAAGCATCTGAATCAAGGCTTATGCCTGAAAATGGTGTTACAACAGATAAAGAATTGTTTACAATTTCCAGAAAGCCACTTACAAGATACAAAACATCTTAAGTTCAGTTTTTAGTTACAGTTTTCATTTCTCAGAATCAAATGTTTCAAAGTTATTCATAACTGAAATAAGAATGATGTCCAATATAGAGTTGCAAAAAGGAGTTTTCAATCTTCAAAGCACAAAGTATATTTTGGATCTAAATATGCACAGGATGAAGGAGATAGATCTATTAACATAGAGAAGAAGATGCAGATTCAGTTCAACAGAAAGAAGCAGAAATTCCCAGTGAAGACCCATAATAAGATCAAAGGAAAAAAATATTTGAGTCAACTGATAGAACATGAGAAATAGGAAAATGTCCCATGGGATAGATCAGAGCTCAGATCACAAAACACAGAATGCATTGACAGTGAGTTAACAGACCAAGTTTGGTATTACAAGTTTAAAAAATTACAAATACCCAGAGCTTTTCTATAAAATGGAGATTGAAATAGAATATTCAAGATAATGGTGTCTAGTAAATGAAAGGAAATTTCTCAGAAGCTAGACAAAGTGGAGGCCTCGGGATGAACCATCAAAGTCAAAAATAATCAAGTAACAAATCTTGTGATACAGATAATGGGTCTTGAGATATTCTTCAAGATCCAAAGTTTTTGGAAAGCTTCAAAAGTGGCATTTCAATGCAACATTGACAAGATTCACAAAAATTTGGCTAGGAGAATGAACTCACTAATCCTTTTAACAATCGATTAGAGGCACAAATCAGAAAACAGAATACAATCTGAGACCTTTCGATCAAAGAATTAAATTTTTGGGTTGTCTTTCGAAAGCACTTAATCAGGGTATGAGTAGATTTTGTAACCAACATATACCTACAGTCACCATTTTAAGGTCGAGAAGTCAAAGTATAGAGATAATGCAAACCCATAAGGTTTTTCCATAGTTTTATGGAATCACGAGAACACTACGAGCAATAGAATTCAAGATCGAATGATATCAAAAAAAATGACCACATTCAAGTGCACAAAAATGTAGGCCCATAAAGATATATAGATAAACTCTCAATGAAAAAATCCAGATCCAGGGATAGCAAAGAAAAATATGGAATACCCAGAACGTAAACTATCTAGCAAACCCTCCACAGTCGGTTTGAAGAAAGCTAATAGTAATAACCAAGAAAGTTATGGTGACACAAGCTTATCAATATCAAGCAAAACAGAGTATTCATACTACTAGAGCCATTCATAAAAGGGTGAATCCAGAGTTACCTCTAAATGATGTTAGAAAAATTTCAAACAATAATGACTAAATCCTCGAAATTAAAGGAGCCACGAATTCTAACCAGAGCTTTCAAAAACGGTCAAGAACCAAAGCCATACAAGTATGTATTCATAGTTACATAGAACCGAGCTCTAAGAGAATGACTATGGCAGCCAATAGATAACAAATATTTCAAAAATAGAAAAGAATCGAGCTTTAGAACTCACCATGGAGGCCATTGCAAAGACCAAATGTAACAGAGCTGGGTATTGAATAATCAACAATAGCACCCCATAAATGCTCAGAAGCTCTAAATAGATCAAACATAAGAAAATACAGATCACAAGAGTTTAGGAAACCATTTTGCAGAAGGAACCAAGCTCAAAATCTTCAAATAATGGCGTCAAGAAAAAAAAATTTCAGGGCTATAGTGAAAAAAAAATGAAGTGATCATTATGGGCTCTACTTACCTTAATGCATGTAAACTCGAGAGATGAGTCAACATGACTCAACCGTGGTTCAAGATTGACAAATTTAGATAAGGACTCAGATCAAAGGTCAATAATTGTGCTCAGAGATCAAGGTGAGTAACCACAGCTAGGTTTCCACCGACTACCTTTAATGCCAAGTTATAAACCCTAATCACAGGGTTCAAGATCGATGGTTTGCGATCATTCAATACATAGATTGATGGCTCGAGATCTTCACCATTTTTCAAAGCAAACTCAACCCAGGTTAGAATTCCACTGACACCATGATTGAGGGGTGAGTCATCGTGGGGAGGGGACCAACCCCATGTTCGAATAAAATTATCATTGCATTGACTTTCAATGTCCAAACTATAGTCATTTCCAAATAATGCAAAATGTCATCATACATGCTTATCACTGAAAAGGTGAATTTTCAAATATGCCAAGGCCGAAAACTTTGGGTGGAAATTATATACTATAGTACGCATTACAAAGGTGTGCGTACTATGTATTATGGTCATGGTAAATTATCAAAGGTGACTGAGTATGGTAGTAACTATTACAAAGTGCACCATGTGTATCTAAAACCTTGACAAATTTGCTAAAGTCCACAAAGGTGGCCAAACCTAGTAAAGTGAAGGTGGTCCCCACTTCAAGGAGTTAGAATTGATTTTCGAGTGTCACTCATGTGACCTTTTGGAAGGAGATGTCAATATTACAGTGTGTGCACATGGAAAATGGCCCCCACATTGGATGTTTATCTTGCAAATATTACAAATGTGTGAATTATTTACTCACAGGAAGAGAATTGATTCGTTGCATGCTTCACAAGAAGATAGAACAAAGAAGGAGACAAAGTTGCATGTTCATGGAGAGAGACTTGCCTAGCAAGCAATCTTATTTTTAGCAAATTATTCATCCTTCTCTTTCTTAAAAATAGATCAATCAACTTCAGTTGACCAATTGTAATCAAGGCTATTAATGCCTATTTGTAATTGCATGTTCTATTTTTATTCCTTATCTATTATTAAATAAAGGATAAAAATAGAATGCATGGGCGAGTACAAGCCATAGGTTACTTTTAGGAAGATGGTGAATTTTATTTTTGCTATATATCGTGTGTCTTTGCAAGGCACAAAGGAGGAGAACTTCTTGAGGACTTTTGGATATAGGAGTACTGAAGCAATTTTTGCTAGTTTTTCCTTCGAGTGTGAAGTACTTTCTCCTTATCAATTATTTGCTTGTGTATGTTTCTATTAGTCTTGTGAACACCAATTCCCTCATTAATCATCTTACCCTATTGAAAAATTCAATAGTTTCTTCATGATATTAATGTGCATGTTTAGCTTAGCACATTGTGTTGATAATCTCCTCAATACCTCCAAGTGTTTTGCCCTTAATATTCTGCGAGAAGAACTATTGGTTTGTGCACCCAAAATCCTTCACATATCAATTATGCATATACTCAGTCAAATTCCTCATACAAATTTGGTGTATTACCTTACTTTTAATTACTTTACAGTCATTATTTACTCTTAAACCCCAAAATCAGTTTAGGATACACCAACAAGGAACCAACCTTGATACTAGAGACTCACCTCAAAATAGGTATACCCACAGACCTGAGGTGTTTCCATTATATCTATGAAAGAGAGAGATCAATTGTGCAAGCTTAGAAAACATGTATCCATCTCTCTACAGGGTGCACTTTTGAGAGATAACAGGTGCAAAAGGTCTTCTCCAATGAGATCGCTGACCTACACAACAAATAGAAGATAAACACAAAAATGATTAGTAGATAAGATGGTGGATTGCCCAAAAATTCTAGTGATAACTTCTTACAATGGATATCAACCCACCGTGATAAAATGATTGATAAAGTGATAATAGATAAAAATATGTTTACATTAATTAGAAACAAAGATCGATATGCTAAAGATGCTGAAATAAAAGGTATGATAATGTAAAATGTTGATAAACAAACCAATATTGAGTGGTTTTATGGAGAATCGATCCTGACTAATATAGTTGGCGATGACCAAGTGTAGAACCGATTGAAATATAAGAAGAAACAGAACTAGAACTTGTTCTAGGATGGTATATTTGATGGCGAGGCTAGTGAGAAGACAAAAATGATGTGGAGGATGATATATCGATGGGGATATGGACTAGGTTAGTAGTGGATGAACAATGTTGACAATGATGACCAGTGACTAGACCAGTCCACGGTGACTAGAGTAGGATTTGGAATTTTTACAGGCTAGGTGGGTAGAAGTGAGGATATGCGAGAAGATCCATGGTTGATGGATGGGAAAATCTCCAAGCTAACCTCAGTAAACATGAAAAACAGAAGAGAATAATCCAAGAGTTATCTCCAAGTAAACTTCAAAACATTCAAATCTCCAATGATAGTATGCAAAGAGTGTCAAATTTTCTTCTAGTTGATGAAATTAGATCCCAAAGGAGGAAGTAAGCATAAATCTTAGAAAATACCTAAAATTCAAAAAAATCATCCTTTTGAGAGGAGGGGTAGAGGTGAATATATAGGGTCGACGTTGACCCACATGATTCATTGACAACTAGAGAAGACTACATGCTTAGGAGTTAGGGTGATGGGAATCTCAAGAATGAAGGAATCAAATAGGTTAAAGGTCGTGGTTAGCCATTTGCACGAGTTAATGTCACTTATTAGTGGGAGGATGAGGGGGATGTAATGGGTTGTGATAATCCTAGTGGTCATAAATGGGGACACTTATGGGTAGAATCCTAGGATGGATTAATGGGTGGTTAAATATAATTAGGGGTGTGCACATAATAATATTAGGATGGGCATTAGGGATGAATAATGTGGTGATTTATTAAGATAATGGGAGGAATTAAGATAAGGTATAAGTTAATGGATGATTAGATATAATTAGAGATGGATTAAGGGGATTTATGGGATTTTGCAAGGGAAATAGAAATGTAGGAGGGAATAGAAAAATTAAAATGGGAAGGGATATGTGAATGTGCAAGTTGACGATGAAGGCATGAGAATATGGGATGGGGGACAAGGGTACAAAAATCGGTATCTAGAACATGTACCAAAATAAGGGTAATGTAGATGGTTGTTGTGTATTAATATGGTGTGCTACATGAGGGTGGAAGCTTCTCAAGGCAGGGAGAGTTGGATATGACCTTAAATCAAGAGTTCTAGGTGTCTAAAAGGCCTATTGAGAAAAAAATGATGGGTTCTTATAAGAACAATAACAGGAGGAGTAATTTATGCGTTGATCAATTGTGATAGAAATAAAGGAATACCAAATAATACTAAAATTATTCTTCAAGGATATGAAGATTGTTCCAATTCATCTTCATGGCACATAAGTAAGGTAGGTAAGAAAATATTTGCATTTTTAGTTAGATTGAGAACGTATGACCCCAAGCGGAGATATAAGGAGTTGTTTAATATTGTTCATGGACTTCCACAGCAAGGATAGGTTGGTCTAAATTTATTTGATGATTTGGTTTAGGAATCTCATCCCTAAAAGTTATCAATTAGTACATAGTTGAGATAGGTCATTTGATGATGCTCTCAACCAAAGAATGGTCTGAATAGGTGCTAGAAATGACATTTCATGTTCGAATGACATTTAGCATGAATGGATGCTTTGTGTGCCTTTAGCCAAGAAGTGTTACACTACTTTCAAGCTATGAATAAGAATAAAAAAGGATTATTGAAGAAATAAAAGTTTTTATGCTTATATTTGGTGATGTTTCCATTAAGGAAGGACTCCAAAATAGTTGAAGGAAGATGAAAAAAATGTGTTAAGGAATGCTTTGTCATTAATGTAAAAGGGGGATAAGAACTAGGTGGTTTTCCATCAATGAAAAAGGGGGATATTGTTTGCATGAGTGAGTTCAATGGTTATCATTGATGTAAAATCCCATTAATGACAAAGAGGATGATCTAAGACTACTAGAGGATGTGGTTCATGGTGATTACATGGTCAATAAGGGTGTGATATGATGGAATTAGTGGAAACCATGAGAATGAAATGACCTAGTACGCCTATTCAAGAGACCTAGGTGATTATATATATATATATATATATATATATATATATATATGTAACAACGTAGATATAGAAAATAGAGTTTAGATTTGACACGAGAAAGTAAACTAAAAAATATGAAACCCTAGTAGTAAGAGAGGGGGTAAAATAATTAGCTTATTCACAATAATGCCACACTCACGAGATGGAAAAATGATAGAACTGGAAAGAAAATTGTCACAACCGAGCTTAGAAACATGAAAAGTTTTCGGGAATTTTTGGACTAGGGCACCCGTGGTAGGGTCGGGATGCCTATGAATTCTCGGATCCTCAGAAACTCAATTTTGTAGGGTCACAAGATGTTTGTTGGATATCGCCTTTAATATCCTATATGTCACTATACTTTGCTAATAATTGCACGAAACCTATAAAGATAAATAACACCTGCAAAACCAAAAACACATCAAATTCTTAAAAGGAAATATACATATAGGGATTCTAACTTACCCCGATGATCACCTATCTAAGTGATCTTACGATCCAGGAACTACACTACATTTTACAATACATGTAGATATGTGTGTGTGTGTGTTAAATAATTCCCTAGATGGCTCTTGTCAAGTTATAATTGATATCAAGAAATATCTAGATGTATAAAATGCAAATCGATGTGTGCATGGAAAAATAAAATTACCCTCCTATGAAGTGTATGTAGAAGAATGTAGTCCCTTTTCCCTTGAATGGATGTTGAATGGATGATAAAATTTCCCTCTTATAATGGCCTTTGGATGCAACCTTAGGTGATGATAATAGATGCTTAGTGCTCGGTCCTTTATTATGATCACATGGTTTTGTATTTATATGATTCCCCTGTTTGAATTTTGTAACTAACCTCTAAAAGGCCAACTAGTAATGAGTAAGATTCCCAAATGGCTAGAAAAGACCCAAAATATGTGATAAAGATACAAAGAGGTCGGTGCACTTAGAGGGGATGGGAGCACCTGAAACCACCGGCGTCCTAGTTGGGCGTTGGTGTCCAGACTCAGAAAAATTGAAGTATTGAAGGTTAGAATGGGAAAGAAGGTGTGTAAGACCAAGAATAAAACAAGAACTCAAGCAAAAGAGGGTAAAGATAGTTGTGAATTAATATATTTCTTGTTTAGGAATAATATGAATAGTTGTATGTGATTAGGACCTTAAATTATATCCAAAGTGTGTGATTTAGTGTCTACATTTTCTCCCACTTTATGTTGTTGAAATAATGATCGATAACATCAAGTAGATAAGATATACATACTTGATAACCATGTAAATCTATGGAAAAAGTTGTGCCGAGGATAAAATAAAAACATGGAGTGATAAAAAGTGAAGCATGAAAGCTAGAAAATAGGAAGTGAAAAAATATGACCCTAGGGGTTAGAGCATATGTGTAAATGTCATGATGTACCTATTGTCAATTTAACTTGCTACTTGAGGATGTGCTTTGTTTATTCCCATAAGGACGGACTGTGAATGAGTATTTATAGTCTTGTATGTGAAAAACAAGATCAAAATGCGTAAGAAGTGTGTAACAAGAATTTAAAAAATCTAATATGGAACTTGTGCACACGATCCATGATCGGATAGAGATAGAAAGGATCATGAAGATGTTGTAGAAGAATGAGTTTTTGGGTGATATCATGCCAAGAACGCGATTTCTTCAGAGATCTCATGCCAAGTGTGGAAGAAGTGTAGGGAGAAAGGTCTAGTGTTATTCTCCAACCTTCAACTTCTTCCTCAACTATAAACACAACCACCGATGGTGTGTTCAAATCTGATCTAGTTTGATGCAACACAACAATAGAAAAGAAGGTAAAATGCATACATGTTGAGTGCTAAAGGAATGTGTCTTTCCTATAAAATCCACTATGTAAATTGTTGTAAGTTGTGTTAATCGATAAAAATGTGTAACTTCCTCCTGGTCATAGGCTCCCAAGAAGGGTCGGGGTGCCCAAACTACTTTTTGTGTCTAGATGCTAGTGTCTCTACTATGTTGAGGACCTAAGTAAGGTTACGGCCATTGCTAAGGCTGAAGACTATTTTCTATCTATGTTAAATTGTGTTATACTTGTGAGTGTAAACCACTATATGCGATGACCGATTCACCCAATGGATTTCCCCCTCATTTGTAGTGCATTAGATGTCACATGGAGTATGCGTCCAAAAGGAGGAGCAGAGGTTGTCTTGAAATTGATGCCATATAGGGGGAAGGGAATTTTCTTGGTATAAACCAAGGAAAATGTAAACAAAGTGGCTGAAAACAAGTGTTAGTGCAAACAAGATAAACATGCATATAGAACAAAATATGTAATCTCATGACCAAGAAGAAAATTTTGACCGCAAAAAAATCAGGTTGTAGACATGGGACATCACTCACGATGTCACCAAACAATCAAAGCTAAAGCGGCCAAAATCATATACTTTGCACACAAGACAAAGGGAAAATCCTACAAACAATTACAAACAATGATAAGAAAAATATCATAACACCATGGTAGAAAATGGTTCTTGTGTTTTGTGCTTGATTTGATCTCGCCCGTTTGTTCTAAAATTTCCCAATCTGCTTGGTTTGTCGTATTTTCTATCTCCCGAATGGATGCATACAAGTTTTATCTTCATTTTTATGTTATTGAATATCCTTATCCATGGTCGTGGATCACATTCAAGCCTTGTATCATTTCCAAATTCTTTGTCCATAAAGAAAAATTCAATTCGGACACAAATGGTTATTTTCCTACATTTTAGGATTTGAAGGGCATGTTTTCCCGTCCAAATTATATATCAAAGATCTTCGGATACATGGTATCTTTTGATTGGATGAGGCACATCGGGTCTATTTTATAACTTGTAAATTTTTGCTATGTTTGCAAAAAGATCAATTTGGCCCCATGGCCCCATTGAGTTCTGATTGGCCAGTCAAATTTATAAAGGTAGAGAAAATTTCTCTTTTTTTCCCCAAAGGTGTATACATGTTCATTTTTAATTGGTTGTGGCCCGACGGGTCTTTTTGGTGAAATTTTCCACTTTGGTCACATTTGTAAAAATATCAAATTGGCCCCGTAGCCCCAATAGTCTCTGATTCACTATTCAACAAATATGAAGTGGTAGGGAAAAAGTCTTACTTTGACCCCGAAGATGGACACATGGCAGGTTTTCATGTTACAAGAAGGAAGGTGGGTCAACAAACATTTGGAATTTTTGCCTCTTTGTATGAGGGAGAAAAGTTATGAAATAACCCACAAGTCCGTTGGGGCCCATATCAAAGTTAGAGGCAGAGAGGTGGGTCGCCGGAGCATTTTGAAGATATTTACCTTTTTGTGAAAAAGAAGCAAAGTTGTAAATTTATCCGCAACCCCGCAGGGGACAGAGTGATGTCACATGTTGAGTCTACATCAAAAGCGGAAAGGCGGGTCGTCAGAGAACTTTGAAGTTTTATGGCTCAGCATTGAAAAGTCAAAGTGGGGAGGTGGGTCGCTGAAATTTTTGAAGATTTTTTCCTTTTTGTGAAAAGGAGCACCGTTTTAAAATGAAGCGCGACTCTTCTAGGGCACATATTAAAAGATAAAAGAAAGAGGCAAATCATCGGAGGAAAATTGGAAAATTTTCCTTTTTGCAAAAAGGGTAAAACTGCATAAATGATTCGTAACTCGATCAAAGGACCAGATTAAGCCACGTTTCGAGCCCGTATTTCAAAAGCAGGGGGTGGGGAAAAATGTGAAAATTACACATTTTCTCCAAAAGTCATAAAATTCAAAAGGCACCCGTAGGCCCATTTCGGATCTAGTCTTCCACATGGACGGCTCTAATTTAAAGTTGTGAAAGAAAAGAATCAATAGTTGTGGTGCAATGCATCTTGTTTTTCCGCCATTAACGTTCCACGACTTCAGGGATGCAAATATGCATCATTTTTCATGGTGAATCTAAATGATTTCTTTCCATTTCTATCAAAAACCGTAATTGAATTTTTGTGGAGCTCAAATTTTTGAATCTGAGGAAGTGCAAGAGTTGATATTTTGAAACAGAGTTACTTGATCACTGGACAAAATGAATTGCCGAGATCTAGCAGAGAAAATTCCAAAGAAAAGAATGAAAAGAAGGAAGCTATAAGCACAAAGGATGAAAAATTTGTTGCCAGAGGAGATGACTGGATGCCCCAGTTAAAACAATGATGGAAATATCTGAAATGATTCACCTTTTGAACACCTAGAGACTTTTTTGTAAATCTATTAAACATCACTTTCTATAAATCATGATCAAAGATGTAACAAACAAAGGTTCCTAGAATATTCTTTGTTTGGGGGAATATTTAATATAAATGAGTGCTTATAAAGGGCATGAGTGAGTCATGCAAATGGTCGGGGTTGAATTCTTACGAGAAAATTTCAAAAGCCCATCTTTCTCGAGAGACCATTTAAGAAACCTATTACTCTCTTGTGTTTTAGATTTGATCGCGTTAAGATGGTTCCGATTATACAGACCATTGAAAATCTTTGAGACTGTTATAGAAACTTTTCCCTACTAATAAATCTAATAGATCTTGAATTAATCTGTGTTGATATTGGGAAAAATTGTGTTTACTTTTATTTCATAATATTTTCAAATGGTTTTTATGTTTCTATTGCAATCTTTTGGATCTCATCCTTGTGATAGTTCAATGGCATTTGCAATTTCATTACGAGAAGATCCTTCATCCTGTAATGAGATAAACAATTTAAAATAACTTTACTATCATTTTGTTGATAAAGATTGTGTGTAAGCCTTTGAGTGTATCTTAGGCATGAGGAACCAGGAGTCTATAATGTTTAGTTGAGTCTTTAGCTCAAACCTTTGTGTTGAATTCTAAAATATTGTGTGAAACAGTGTAGATCTGGGGCTCCATTGATGCACACCTTCTTGTTGAAGGAATATTTTTGCTATTATGAAGCTTTTTGTTGCTAAGTTTTCCAATTATTGTGAAGGTTCTCAAAGATCTGGTTAAATCAAATTCATCTTTCCTAATCCCCCATCAAAATTTTCAAATAACCATCAATCCTACCCGAGGTACCCCTATTTGTACTGTGTATCCACAGATGAAAAAATTCTACTTTGCTAAAATATACGTACAAGCACGTTTTAATTATCTTTAGTAACATGAACCCTACTCGAAAAATATCACCATTCTTTAGAAGTGAAAACTCGTGAGAGTTAAATTGTGGCGCGTTGATCATATTTTCTCAAGGTTCCCCTGAAAATTGTGCAAAAAGGATCTCTTTGTGTCCTTCCCCAACAGAGGTTACAAAATAGTTCCTCTCACCCCGGTCGAAAGGCATGACCTAAAGTAGTGAGGATAGATCAAATGGTAAATGAAGGTGTTATCCATTTCTCCAAAGGTTCGAGTGATAGATTCGAGATGAATCTCCTCCCTCGCTATAAAATGAATCATAATATGATCTATTTGTCTCTCAGTGTCTTGCTAAATCTGTGATGCTGCTTATCTTCCAAGGAGAATCAATTTGGATACCAACACCTGAATGGCACCGTTTCCGGGGATTATTTGAATAGCGTGACCTATTTATGAGGCAACAACACCAAATTGGTTCCATTTCCAGGGATTATTTTAACACCGGGACCTATTTGTGTGGCAACAACACCAGATTGGCACCGTTACAAGGGATTATTTAAACACCGAGACATATTTGTGTGGCAACAACACCAAATTGGCACCATTACTGGGGACATGAAGGTGTGTAAAAGTTTGAACACCATCAACAACGCATATAGACCCTAGTAAATGCTTCTTAAAATTTTTAAAGCGCAAATACGTTGTTGAAACATCATCATGTGTCCATATTTGTCAGAATCGAGAAAAGTTACAAGTTCTACGTGTAATATTTCCTATTTTTGTTGGTTTTTGCACTAAGTTTACATCATCAATGTTAAATATAGGTAAAGGAAGGTCATATATGCTAAGATTTGTAGGAATTAAGTGTTGATATATATTTAAAAATTCATTTATAGTGCATTTGCACAACTAAGGTGAAAATCCTTAGTGGCGACTCCGTGTTGATTTAAATTTTGATAAATAACGTGCCTTAACCTATATTAAGTTAGATCTGTCACTAATCTTTGCAAAGCTGTAAGGAAGAAGATCTTTCTTCATTAAAGACCCTACTAGAAGGTTGTTTCTAGAATCGAGAAAAACAAATTCTCAAGGAAAAAGAGTCCGGAAAATAGTTGGAGATCGGGAATCAAAAAAATTTTATCCATTGTGGAAACCGATCACCTATCATTGAAGATTGTCATACTTCTTCCAGTGATTCTCAAATTAGGTAATTTTCATATAGATCTGAATTATCCAACTGGAGAGGGTCCTTCATTTGTGTCTGATAAGTGTGCTTCTCAGTCTGTCCCTGTATTTTCCAAATTTGATAGGGTTTTCCATGAAATAGAGTCTTTAGAAGACATTCATTTTGAAAATTATACTCATGTGTTCTAAAGACCCCTTGTCCCTCATCATTATGTTTCTCCTATAAGATCACCTCCCTAAAACAACATGGCCCATTTCCCCAACCGAGACTTCCATTTGTTGTGAACACTTTTGGTCCTATAAATTTTAGAGGTATGGCTGGATATCCAAATGTTGTGCCCCAAGATGTTAGAAATAGACTGCCTAAATTTCAAGGAAATAATGCTATTACTGGTGATCAACACTTAAATCTTTTTGTCAATATGATGGAATAATTTGAGATTGAATTTGAGGATGTGTACATAATATTGTTTATTCATACTCTAGAGGAGGATGCATGTGGCAGTATAAATATTTACCAAAAACTCAATAGACTCCTGGATAGAAATGAAAAACTCTTTTAGATTGCAATATGGGGATAAGATAGCTCCCAAGTTTCTTTTGTCTATATTTGAAAATATTAAGAAGAATCCTAATGAATTTTTTCATGACTTTAATACTCAGTTCAATAAGACCTTGAATAGGCTACCTGTGATCCTGAGGCTAGGTGATGTTGCTTGTTTAATAAAATACTCTGACGCTTCTGACAAAAAGGCAACATACTATTTAAGGGCCAAAAATTCAAGAACTTTGATGTGGGCCTTTACCATGGCTTTGCAGATTGAAAACAACATTAAATAAATTGGTAAACCTCCTAAGAGAGAAGGTATCAAGTTGATCAATCTAGAGAAGCCTCAATCAAGTAAGTCTGTGGATCTAGAAGAGGTTGTAAAAAAAAATTCTGGAGCTGTTAAGGAAATATCCTATAAATTGGCCAGATAAGAGAAGGATATTGGACAAGGTTCCCAAGGTCAGCCCAAGCCAAAAGGTCAAGAAATATTTACAAACCATCCCAGTGGTGATCATATATTAGATGACAGGGGTAAAGGTCCCATGGGATTAGCAAATAGACAGCCCCAACCCCCGGAAAATAGATTGGTCCCTGATCCTTTAGCTGCTAGAGTTGCTACTGTGGAAGAGGTCCATGATATGGAGTGGTGTGATAGATGTTTCCTACCCCATTCCCCATGTAATGAAGACAAAGAAGTTGAGGAAGTTGATGATGATGAGACAGATGATGATGCATGCATGATGGATTCCTCTACAAGTTCACAATAGGGAAAAACCTCAAATGAACTAAAAATTACTAGAACTGCTGCTCATTTCTGGGATTGCATTCACCGGGTATTACCTCTTCCTCCCACTCATACTTTTGAAATTGATATGGTACAAGATTTTGAGTTTCCTAATAATGATTTTGAGTACTTAAGGGCATTAATGATTAAAAAGTATGATGGAGGAATTCCTTCAAAAGAGGATAGACAATTGTTAATGAATGCAGTAGTTGGCCATGAAAAAGAATATAATACCAGGAGCAAAGTTGTCAAAGGGGGGCCTCAGGCCAAACCAAAAATTCCAATTCTTACCAATATCCCTAAGGAAACCCCTAAAAATATGCATCTGGCAAAGGATTTGTCACCCCAAATAAAACTTGTGTTCCTCCCCATGCTCAGACTATGAAGACTCCCATATTATCAGATGAAGTTGTGAACCCTCCTCCTAATACTTCCTTACCCAAATATGTTCCTTATGACATAGCCCAAATCTTGAGTTAGATTTAGATTACTATTCCTATTGTTGAATTTCTTAGAATCCCTAAGCATAAGAAGAGGGTGTTTGAGTATTTGGGGCTTAAGGAAGAAAAGGTCACCCAGGGTAAAAATGTAAACAATGTAGAGGTTCCTCCTGCCATTGCAGAATTAGAAAAACCACAAGCATTAGAGGAATTGGGTGAACCACCTGAGGTTTATTTGGGAACTTCTCTGGTTGAGTCTCAGCTGAATGTGGATCCATTTTTCACTATTTTGATTATTAAAGATAGGCTATTACATAATTGCATGTTTGACTCAGGAGCTTCATGTAATGTAATGCCTCTTGAGGTCATGAATGAGTTGAATCTCAAAGTAACAATGGCTTATGGGAAGTGCACTTCCATGGATTCAATAGAGGTTCCAGTAGTTGGATGTGTCAAGGCCTTAGTAGTGAAATTGGAAGATTATCTAGGCAAGTACTTGACTTTGAATGTAGTAATTGTGGATTGTCCTTCTAAGTGGGGACCGTTATTATCCGTAAAGGGGGCAGCAAGTGTGGGTGGAAGTGTGTAAATGGAAATATCTTATGCCACCATACCAAGTGAGGGTATCCTTGTGAAGTTACCCAGTGAAGGAATGTAAAATGTTATATCTCATTGAGGACCTCAACAATGCTTCTTATGAAGTATTGCATGCAAACACTGATGTTGATAACTCTGTGAGCTATGTTGTTTTCAAGGAGTATGAAATTGATCAATGTAGATATCCTGAGTAGATTGATTTTCCTGGGACTTTGATGTTTGATGCAACCTTGAGAGATGTTGAAAAACTTGACATAGGCAAAATGGATAAGCCTGAAAAAATGTGGTCAGATAGGAACTTGGATGGAAAAGAGAAACAATCATATGACTAGTTGTTAAAGACATATCAGAACTTCTTAGCATGGTCATATCCAAAATCGAAGGCACTTGAAAATTTTCCTTGATTGTTTTCTCTGAATCAAGGTGCACACCATTGTACAGTCTATAGTCTTTTGGTTTCATTCTACTTTCGTGTTTTTCTATTTTAGTTCATCCCGGTCCCCTGGTGAGTAGTTTTTATTGGTTTCTCAGTTCATCTTGGAGGATTTGGTTATTGTCTTTTAGCTCTGAAAGCTTGTTCTTGACTCCGTTGCTGATGTATTTTTGGCACATGGTTTTTCGTTCTTGTGGCACTCGCAGGGAGTTCCCATCCCTAAGTTGGAGCCGATATTGGTACTCAATTTGATCTCGCCTCATTTGTTCTTAAAAATTCCCATTCTACCTAGTTTGTCATATTTTTATCTCCTCAAATGGATGCATACAAATTTTATATTCATTTGTATGCTATTGAAGATCCTTCTCCATGCTCATGGATCACATTTGAGCCTTGTATCATTTCCAAATTCTTTGTCCTTAAAGAAAAATTCAATTCTAGGCGCAAATGGTGATTTCCCTGTATTTTACGATTTGACGGCGTGTTTTCCCCATCAAATTATATCTCAAAGATCTTCGATTACGTGGTCTCTTTTGATAGGACGAGGCATGTCAGTCTATTTTATAACTTGTAACTTTTTTCTATGTTTGCAAAAAGATCAATTTGGCCCCGCGGCCCCATTGAGTTCTGATTGGCCGTTAAATTTATAAAGGTAGAGAAAATTTCTCTTTTTTTCCCCGAAGGTGTATACATGTTCATTTTTAATTGGTTGCGGCCCAATGGGTCTTTTTGGTGAAATTTTCCACTTTGGTCACATTTGTAAAAATACCAAATTGGCCCCGTAGCCTCGATAGTCTCGATTGACTATTCATCAAATATTAAGCAACAGGAAAAAGTCTTACTTTGACCCTGAAGATGGACACCTCACAATTTTTCATGTTACAAGCGGAAGGCGGTCGGCGGAACATTTTGAAAATTTTTTCCCTTTACGAGGTAGAAAAATTATGAAATAACCTGCATATCATCTGTGCGGCCCACATCGAAGGTAGAGGTGGAGAGGTGGGTCACCGGAGCATTTTGAAGATTTTTGCCTTTTTGTGAAAAAGGACCAAAGTTGTAAATTGATCCGCAACCCCGCAGGGGACAAAGTGACGTCACATGTAGAGTCTACATCAAAAGTGGGAAGGTGGGTCATCGGAGCACTTTGAATTTTTTTGGCTCAGCATTGAAAAGTCAAAGCAAGGAGGCGGGTCGCGAGGTTTTTGAAAAAAATTTCCTTTTTGTGAAAAGGAGAAAAATATAAAAATGAAGCATGACTCCGATGGGGACCACATCAAAAGATAAAATCGGGAAGTAGGTCACCAAAGGAAAATTGGAAAGTTTGCCTTTTTGTAAAAGCATAAAATTGTTGAAATGAGCCACAACTCCATCAAAGGCCCAAATTTAGCCATGTGTCGGGCCCGTATTTCAAAGGCGAAGGGGTGGGGAAAAATGTGAAAGTTGCACATTTTCTCCAAAAGTCATAAAATACAAAAGGTAACCACGAGCTCGTATCGCTCTAATCTTCCATGTGGACGGCTCTAATTTAAAATTGTGAAAGGGCAGAATCAACGGTTATGGCATGATGCATCTGGTTTTTCCACCATTAATGTTCCACGACTTTAGGGGATGCAAATACGCATCATTTTTCATGGTGAATCTGAATGATTTCTTGTCATTTCTATCAGCAAAGTGCAATTGAAGTGTTGTGGAGCTCAAATTTGTGAATCTGAGGAAGTGCAAGAGTTAATATTTTGAAACAGAGTTACTCGAGCACCTGTAGAAAATGAATTGCTAGATCCAGCAGAGTAAATTGTAGAGAAAAGAATTAGGAAAAGGAAGCTATAGGCACAAAGGATGAAAAATGTGTTGCCATAGGAGATGACTGGATGCCCCAGTTAAAAACAATGATGGAAATATCTAAAATGATTCACCTTTTGAACACCGGAAACTTTTTGTTGTAAATCTGTTAAACATCACTTTCCATAAATCATGATCAAATATGTAGCAAACAAAGGTTCCTCGAATATTCATTGTTTGGGGGAGAAGCTTTAATGTAAATCAGTGCTATAAAGGGCATGAGTTAGTCATGCAAATGGTCGAGGGTTGAATTCTTACGAGAAATTTTGAGAAATCCCATATTCTTGAGAGACCATCTAATAAACTTGTTAATATATATTTTTTATATTTGATCACTTCAAGATGGTTGCAAGTATACAACCATTGACAAGCTTTATATCTTTTCAAGAAACTTTCCCCTACCGATAAATCTAATAGCTCTCGAATTAATCTATGTTTATCTGGGAAAAATTGTGTTTGCTTTTATTTCAGAATGTTTTCAAATTGTTTTGATTTTTCTGTTGCAATCTTGTGTTAAAATTCATCCGAATCATACAAGATCTCATCCCCTATGATGGTTCAAAGGGCATTTGCAATTTCATTATGAGAAGAGCCTTCATCCTGTAATGAGATAAACAATTTAAAATCACTTTACTGTCATTTTGTTGATAAATAGTGTCTATAAGCCTTTGAGTGTATCTTAGGCGTGAGGAACTAGGGTCTTTATTGTTTAATTGAGTCTTTAGCTTGAGCCTTTGTGTTGAATTCTCAAATATTGTGTGAAACCGTGCAAATCGAGGCTCCATTGATGCACACCTTCGATTGAAGGAATATTTGGGATATTCTCAAGCTTTCGCTTCTAAGTTGTCCAATTGTTGTAAAGGTTCTCAAAGATCTGGTGAAATCAACTTCATCTTTCCTAATCCCCCACCAAAATTTTCAAATAACCATCAATCCTACCCGAAGTAGCCCTGTTTTGTGTTGTGTATCAACATATGAACAAATTTTGTTGCTAAAATATATAGAAGTAAGCATGTTTTAATTGTCTTTAGTATCTTGAACCCTACTCATAAAATATATCCATTCTTTAGAAGTGACAACTCATGAGAGTTAAATTGTGGTGTATTGATCATATTTTCTCAAGGTTCCCCTGAAAATTGTGCAAAGAAGGATCTCTTCATGTCCTTCACCAACAGAGGTTACAAAATGGGTCCTCTCACCTTGGTCAAAAGGCACGACCTAAAGTAGTGAGGATAGATAAAATCATTAATGAAGGTGTTATCCATTTCTCCAATGCCCGAGTGACAAAGAGTCAGAAGAATCTCCTCCCCAACTACAAAACAACTCATAATATGGTCTGTTTGTCTCTCGAGTATCTTGTTAAATCTGTGATGTTGCTCGGCTTCCAAGGGAGAATCAATTTGGATACCAACACCTACAAGATAAATCTTGCACATGAAGCCCTTGTTATCATGTTATAAAGATATAAATTATTTGAAAACATGTATAATCCAATATAGTGTAGTCTACTAGTGAGAATAAGAATTAGTATAAATCGAAATAATAGCACCTTTAGTTTGTATGAAAGTGGATTCCCAAGGAGCCTGTTGTGGGACTAGTAAGAGGTACACCGCAAAACATCCTTATTGCATGTAATGATTTGTGTAGAGTCTTTGATCACAACTATAAGGAAATTGAACACGCATTTGTATATAGAAAAGATAATGACACAAAATATGAGTCTAACATAGTAAGCAAAGTGTACATGCAAGTATAAGTAAGTAAAAATAATATGCAGCCAAGATATTTAATATGTTTTAGATGAGTGGGATGGAATGGAATGAAAATTGAATGTGATAGGATCAGCATGCCCCGGAGTGAAGGTGAATGAGTATGCATGAGATGAGGTTAATTTATAGATTCCCCTTAACAATTGAGAATGAACCATAGAACAAGAGTGGGTTGACAAGAAATGGTTTTAATTTTTCACTAGAAAGATATGATCAACAAAGTATAGAGAATAAATAGTTAGTTTGGTAATGTTCATTTAATATTTAGACCCTCAACAATGAGTGTGAACCGTGGAACTAGAGTGCATCATATAGTTATGTGTTATGCTTTGAATGTGAACAAGAAATATGTTTTGTGAATACATGAAGTGTGTAGTTTGTAATGTGATCATGTGAGGTTTGTGAATGTAGGGAGCACTCAAAATTCAAGTGTGAACCATAACACAAGAGTATGTCATCGGGTAATGATGTTAGAAGTGTATCAAGATGTGTAATATACATGGGAGAGACTAGATGAGAAGTGTGGAAAAGATAAGATACTTGATAATTCTAGACGGGAGAGAGTAAGAGTTATATGATATATGATGCAAGTGTGTGATGATGAAGATCTAAGAGGTGACACAATAGGTACAATTCCATTATGGGAGAGCATCATTTGTATCATGATAAGAAAGAGGGATTACATAATGTTAGGAAGAAGTAATAGTAGGACCATTGTATGGTGGCAAAGTTTGAAATGTGTCATGGCCATCAATAGGATTATTTGCTTTGAAAATATGAATTGGAAATGGAAGTGGAGTAGAATGGGGGGATTTTGAATAGTGGTATCTTAAGTGGGATTGATGACACTGCAAAAGACTTGATAGGAGAAGAGGGTGGACTGATTTTGAGAGGTGGTTGCATACTTTGACTTGGTAATGTCGTAGATGACTTGAGATGAGGAGGTGCTATATTGATTTTGAGATGAGGTTGTTTAGGTAGCTCTTGACTTTCCATAGTAGGAACCAGAGAAACGATGGTGTGATGCTCATTACAAACAGATGAATCATATTTAAGAACCCATTGAGATGTAACAATTAGAGAGGACCATTTAACAAAATGTTGTACAACAAATGAGATAAAACCTTGATGCTCAAGATGTTTGATTCTTTATTTTAAAGCATAGAAATTGTTGTCATTATGTTTGTTGATCCAATGATAAGAACAAAATGGGATACCTTGATATTTGACCATCCGAAAAGGAGGATAAGAATGAGTAGATCAAAATTTGAGTAATTTATGATTGAGGATCAACGTAAGAACATCTTTTTGCTTACCAAAGAGATCAAACTTGAGAGGCACGAGAGGCGGTAAGACTTGAGGTTCACTGATATGAGCACATGTAGATGACATTAACGAGGATAAGGAGTAGATTAAAAAATAGCATGGGGATGAGAAGCATCCTTAAGATGTTGGATTTCAGATTTTAGGGTTGTAATCATGGATTCCATAGGCTTACATTTAACCTAAAAAAAAGAATGAAAAGCTTACATTCAATCTAACATGGGTTGATTGGATTGAGAATGAAAAATACTAGGGTCATTGGATAGATGATTGAAAATAGCACTCACTTGATCTGGTGGTGTATCCCTAGGGAGATACATGGTCTTGAGGGATTTTTTCATAAAAACCTTGCAATTGGGATGCATTTCAAGTAACTCATACAAATAAATTTGATGAATTTTATGAGCCATGAGAGAAGAAAGATGAGGATCAAAGAGTATTCAAAGTCGGGTTCACCAAATGATTAAGAAAATATAGAAAATATATAGATGCTAAATCTTAATTATGTAGCAACACGTATATATAGAAAAGAGAGTATAGATTTGACACAAGCAAATAAGATAGAAAACTATGAGACCTTAGTTACAAGAGAGGGGGTAAAATTATTAGTTGATTCATAATAATGTCACATCTATGCCAATCTAGAAAACTTATAGAAATAGAAAGCAAAATGTCACAATTGAGCCCGAAAAAATGCATAGTTTTCGGGAATGCGTAAGATTTAGGCAACATGTGCATGGTCAATGGTGCCTGGGATGATGCAAACCTCCACTAGGCATATGTGACTTCTCATAACCCAAAAAGGTGATTTCACAGGTTGCAAGATATTCATTTGATATTGCCTTTAATCACCTATATGTCATTATACTTCATCGATAATCACTTGAAATCTATAAAGATAAAGAACACCTGAAAAAACAAAAAATACATCAAATCCTATAAATAAAAATATGAAAATGGGGATTTGTACTGACCCTGGCAGTCACCTGTCTGAGTACGATCCAGGCATTGCACTACTTTTCAGACTCCATGTAGTTTTATGTGTTTTCTTGTTTTTGTGTGTGTGTGTGTGTATATGAAATCATGCCCTAAGTGGCTCTTCTACAAGATGCACTTGATATGAAGCAATAGATAAATGTAGATAGATGGCAAAATCAACTTCCCTCCTATGAAGTGTATGCAAAAGAAAGCAATCTTTCCTTTGAATAGATGTTATATGGATGCTTTTATTCTCTTGTAATGGCCTTTGGATGATAATAGATTCTTAGTGCTTGGTCCTTTATTTTGATCACATAGATTTGTATTTATATGATTCCCTTATTTGAATTTCATAATTAACCATTAAAAGGCTAACTAGTAATAAGTAAGATTCCCAAATGGCTAGAAAAGACCCAATGATGTGAGCAAGATAAAAAGAGGTTGGGGATGCCTAGAGGGTATGCGGCGCCTGGACGGTAGCATCCTGGATGGGCGATGGTGTCCAAACAGAGAAAGATTGAAGTATTAAAGGTCATATTGGGTAAGAAAGTATGTAAGACCAAGAATAAAACTAGAAAGATAGAAAAGAGGTCAAAATAGTTGTCAATTATTAATTTTCTCTCTTATAAATCATATAAATAGTGGTATGTGATCAAGACCTAGAAATATATCCAAAGTGTTTGATTTAGTGTCTAAACTAGCTAGCCTACGTGATGGAACATAGAAAATAGAATTACATGGTGGCTTGAGAAGCATGGTCAAGGCATGTAGATCATGAAAAGAATTTGTGGATGCCCTCATACATGTCCAAATGATGGTTGCAAGGTTTAAGACTCAATTGCAGGTGCTCATCTAGACCTAGTCTAGATTCTCGAAGACCAAATAGAGCATGAGAGTGTGTTATAAGGCCATAAGAGGTCATCGAGGAATTCAAGGGTATCATACATGTTGTCTTCAGTATGTTGGGTCCTTTTGGAGAGCTTGGAAGCAGAGGTGAGGTGTTTACCTACTTGGTATAGGTATAAACTAGACCTAATCATAGTGTTTGGAGGCCTAATTAGGCATGATAGCCACTTATAGATCTATGTGAGATTTTGAAACACTCATGAAGGTATGTCATGTTTTTTTCATCATCAAGAGGTAGTATGCAGAGGTTTCATGATTGGTTGTAGTGTTAGTTCACTTTTTTATGGCCTAGAACATGCAAAACCCTAATTCCTAGTCATACAAGTCCTAGTGGTGGTGAAGATGCAAACCTATTTTACCTAAAGTGGGTTCCATGATGAAGATTTTGCAAGATATGAGGTTTAGACTAAAACATGGTTCTTAAGAGCATGATTTCCAGCTCAATATGGGAGAAATTTCCTTGGATGACACATGTAACCCTTTCACAGGCCCCCGATCCTTTATAGGATGTTAAAGCATGGAACTAATAATATCTCAAAGTTAGAATGATATCAAATGAGGCCCTATCTTTTATGAACGATCATTTAAGAAGGAAAGAAGGTTGAAACCCTCCAAAAACCCTAGTTTACTAGATATGGAAGAAAACTTCTTGTTTTTGCCTAGAATGGATTGGATCATCAAATATGATGATTGGATGACAGAGTGGACTCTTCCATTTTTTTAATGATGGTGTTTAGAGTTCATTACAGTGAGTGGAGGCCATTCATATTTTTTTAGTATCCAGGAAAGAAGGTTTTTCTCTCAAGTTTTCAAAAATTCCTTATCTATAAATTGTTCTCCTTAGGTGTTGGGGAGAAATGATACATGTTTGGAGTGATTTCAAATCTTGGTTAAGTGATTTTATTACCTACACATGTTACTCTTAGAGGAGTGATTTTGGGCCTAAAAGGGCAGTTTTGCGAGACTTGAAGAATGGAGGTGTTTGAGAAATTTTCAGCATACTGATGTCTAATGGCCTTGGATGTGTTTTTTAAATCTCATGTGACAATTTTCATGTTTTTTTAATCTCTGTAAGTGTAGTAAGGTGACATGGTTGAGCTCACAAGTTGACCTAGTTTGACTGGTTTAGGAAAAAGATGATTTGGTGAGAACATTGAAGTTAAACACCAATTGTTTGGCTTATCTAATGATTGATATCTAGTGGAGACTGAAGAGAGATGAATTTTGTTCCTATATAATGAAATTCTAGGTCTTTAATGGGTCATAAAGGATGCATACAATTAAGTTTCCAAAACTTCTTCCTTGGCGATTGAGTTTGTTGAAGAGGATAATTGGTCTCATTTTCGTTATTGGATGTTTCGTGAGGTATAGCTTGCATTGAAGTCTTCTAAATATCATTTTATTTCCAATTATTACCAACATGGCATATTTTATTTTTTTGGGTGTGATATTGAGCTTTATTGGTGAATACTTATTCCTAGAAGTGCCTGTTTTAAGCAGGAAACAATCCTACTTGAGAGTGATATGAAGAAAATGAATGATGCAAAGGTTCTTGATCAGGTTGATGATGTTGATATGGTATTTTTGACATGTGTGAAGCATTTTTAGGCTTGAAAAAATGGGTGAAGTGCTTGAATGTCTTGATGAGCTTGGTGGAGAAGGAATTAGGCTTACTGGCCTAATTATGCGAGTTTAGTTATCTTGGTGCATTGTCAACATACATGGGTCCTTATTATGATATTAAATTATCATATTTTTATATTTTCATGTTTTTATGACTGACCTAAAGGGTCATATCCGACCTAATCATGTTTATAAGAAAAATCATGTATAAAAGTGCATGTATGATTTCATTTTTGAACTAATTCGGAGAGAGGGAAAAGTGTGAGCTATGTAAAAGAGTGAAAGTAGTTCAAGGAAATCAATAAAAATATGATATATTGTTTGAATTTATAAGGAGTGTTAAAGAGATAGTGTTAAAGGGAATTTTTCTAATTCTATCCATGAAATATCAAGTTTGAGAGAGTTAGCGAGAAGGTGCATTTGAAGAGGGTTTGAATGTGTGTGAGCTGAATTTGTGATATCTATTAGTTAAAGTAGAAATAATACATCATATGTATTATCTTAAGAAAGTTGAGTTGGTGCATGGTTTCCTTACAGGGTTTTATCCTCTTTGTGTGGTTGGTACCTCACTAAAATAGGGGTTAGTTCTCCTTGTGAAGTTGGTGCTTCACTACATTCTTTTGGTTGAGTAATATAATAAAAAAATTCAATCGAGTTTTCTTCCTCTTGAGGGTTTTCCACTTAGATATTTTGTTATTTTGTACTTGATCATTATTATACTCATATGAATTATTGTTGTATGTTTTTAAGATCACATTAATGCATGGATGAAAGGTAAATGGTTTTCTGAATGCTAATTTGAATTGGCTAAGGTTTTGAAGGACCGATTCACCTCCCGTCTCGACCATTATGCTTCCAACATAGTGA
Source organism: Taxus wallichiana var. yunnanensis (assembly GCA_018340775.1). NCBI lineage: Eukaryota > Viridiplantae > Streptophyta > Pinopsida > Cupressales > Taxaceae > Taxus > Taxus wallichiana. The sequence continues at coordinate 174,405,994 of CM031233.1, forward strand.
AGACTCTTCTTTAAATGACCATGATCCTTAATGAAAACATTTTTCACACTATATATCCCCTGCTCACACCTTTAAAATGAGTTTTTATGACTCTATATGATCAAGGTACTAGTTTTCATGATTGTAGTGCCCACTTCCCTTCGACACTTTTGATATTGATCCTGATACTTTGACTATATTATGGACATTATTATAGTTTTGATTTAGTATGGTGTTAGATGTTAGATCATGGATTATTGTTGACTTTGATTTATATATAATGCATGATGATTATTAGAGACACTTTATATATTGATGATGATATATTGTTCGACATGGTTATATTTATGGATATTGTTCGGACATGTGATACTTGGATATATTGAGTAGACCTAGAAATGGAATTTATTTGATGATGATATAGTTGTTGATAAAATTGCAAATGATATTGTTGGTTGCCTAGATGTTGTTGTGATTCATATATATATAGATGATGTTGGAATTATATTTATATTTATATTGGATGTTTTGATGTGGCCACGAGGCCGAAGGAGGTATTTGTGTTTTGCAGGTTAAATTATCACAACAAACATCGGGGGATTGGAGACCAACCACATTGGAATTCTAGATGAATTCAACAAGGTCACCATGGCAACTTGTATTTTTTTGTGTGTGTTTGATTGTTTTAGGGATTCCCATGGGGGATCACCTTTAAATGTGACCAAGGGTTATGTGTATTTATTTATTTGGTTCCTTTTTATTGATGTTTGTATGTGTTTATTAAGTGATGTGTTTACCCCTTTCATTATTTATTAATTGTGGTAAATTAATGTGAGTAATCATATTGTTAAGAATTAATTAATCAAATTGGGACATAAGAAAGTAATTATTGGAGTTGTTGGCTCTTGTATTAAATGTTGTAAGATATGTGTAAGTATGTGTAAGAGATGTGTAAGTAAATTTGGAGTATGAAACACTTCATCTTCTTTGGAATTCGAATTTGTCCTTGGAGGCTGATTTTGGAGGCTTGTGGGACAAGTTAAACTTGTCCCATACCTCTTAAATTTGCATACCAACCTTACCTATGGTTGGAGAGTTAAAATTAGCCTTCATTATGCATTTTTGTAAGTCAAGTTGTAAGTTGTAATTGCACTTTCTTACATATTTTAATTTCAGTCCTTATGGGGTGTGGGCTTGTTTTGGAGTGTGTAAGTAAACTGTCATATTATTCACCCACCTATTTATTATGCATTGGAGAATGAAGTTGACTTTGGTGTTGGAGTTGAGGATGTGTGAAGTGGCATCCTACATGGATCCACCTCATCCTCTTCTCTTCCCTCTTCTATAAATTTGAATTTCCTTGGCTTGTTTTTGGTTGCTTCACTTTTGCATACTTCATTTGGGGAAAATTATTTTTTTATTTTTAGCTCTTGCTTTTGGAGAAGATTGGAGACTATTGCATGCTTGTAGATTGTTGATCTTGGACTATGTTTTGCATTAGAAAGCTTGCTGTTTTGGAACCTTGGAACAAAACTCCATCATGGAGAGGTAGGATCTTGGCTCTTGAAATGATCTCTTATCATTTTTATGCACTTAAGAATGGCTGAATGTTTGAATGTGTTGTTTTATTGTTGGCTGGTTGGGTAGACTGCCTAGGGATGGTGTAGGAGAAGACTATGGGGTATTTTTGGGAGGCATAAGTGTTTTGGGGAGGTATAAGTGTGGAGGGAGTTGGGATTTTGGTTCCACCTTACAAAGAAATAGCTTGCATTTATTTACTCGTTATGGGGTGCCATAAGAGGTTGGGAGGCATAAGGAAATGGGAAGAATAAGGGGTACTTGGGGAGGCATAAGGACATGTCAGGGTTTTGAAATGATATATTTTGGTGGTTTTTTCTCAGGTGGTGATACCCATTTCCCCTTGGGAGGCATAAACAACATCCCCCATAGTTTCTTGCTCCTTTGGCTTGCATGGTGAAGCCTAAGTTTTGTTTGTTATGTTTTAATGTGGTTGCAAACTGCATTCTATTTTGGATTGTGTTTTTAAATGTGAATTTTTTTTTGTGTTGTAGAAGCCTTTGTTTCCATGTGTTGGAAAACACATATCTTATTGCAATGTTGTTGAGGCTCGGGGGCCAATGAAGAGGGTGGATTCCCCTTGTCATTGGATGTCTTGGTTGGGTGGAGAGCGTTGCCTTTCCCCTTGTTCTATTGTGATCAAATTGAAATAAAGAAAATGGAGGATATTCATGTTGTTGTTCTGGAGCATAAGGAACAAAGACAAGTTTGTGATGATTTGTTGAATATTTCGTATTGTAACCTTTTCCCACTTTGAAGTGGAGGACCTTGTACATTATTTGTGATGGAAAGATGTTTTGTATTGGCTATGAAAGTTGTAATTCAAAATGTGAAAGAAATGTACTCTGTATTCTGCTTTTGAAAGAATGTGAAAGAAATTGTAATTTTGGTCGTTGTATTCGAGGAATGAAAGAAGAAGTGTAAAGGTATCTTTCTTGAATCAATAAAAGATTGTATTAATTTTCTCAAATGAATTATTAGGTACTGAAATTGGATTGTTGAATGTATTTTGAAATTCTATTGGAAAGATGAAAAATTGAATATGTATGGAGAAATGTCATAATGCTCTATTCTTTAGAAATGAATGTTTTTGAAATCGAAAAATGTAATTTGGCATTTGAATACTTTTGGCTTCAATCAAATTAATAGCTTAAAATTGGTTTTGAATGAATTTTAAAACTTAGAAGATGATAAATGAAAATAGACCCTTTCAAATCTGATCTCTATTAGATAAATTTTAAACTCTATAAATTAATTAAAAAATTGAACAGAATGACCCTGCAACATAAAAAAGACAAGATTAAATACCAAATTGGAGTTGTAAGATCAAAACAACCCCAAACAAATTAAAACACTTTAGAATTTTTTTAAGAACCTTTCAAATCTAGCGAAGGCAAAAATTCCAGGCTTTTGTTGTGTAAACATTGGAAAATTTTGAAAGCAAATCAATCAAACATTTTAACCTTAAAATCTATCCTAAAATATTCCAAGTAAAATCCTCCAGCCTGTTTGGCATGTTGAAAAATAATTAATGGAAAATTTGAACAAAATTGATAAGTTAAAATGACCAGTTCACTTTTTAAGTGACATGAAAAGGTTTTCTCAAAATTTACCCTTTAACCTTTATCAATATTAACTACTTAAGGTTTTTGTGCAAAGCAGACATCGAGAGCTTTCAAGAAAGTCCTTGTTTTCCAAAAACTGAGTTCCCAATATAAATTTATGGCCTTCTCAAGTTTTTAGTTCAACGGCTTCAAAAAATAATCTAACTATCAAATTTTAAATGAATAAAATATTCCATGGCGGACATGCGGGCTTAATTTTTCCCTTTGTGCTTTTTTCACAAAAATCGCTAAAGGCATGAAGCCTCTCGCCGCTCCCGCCAATCCAATTTTTTTTGGTCAAAAATAACCTAACTTCAAAAAGGAAAATTTGGTAACTTTTCCCGCGCCCCTGCCATTCCACCCTTCGCATGTGGAAATCATTTCCACTGGCACGCGGGCCCACTTTTTAAACTTAGCATTTTAGATTCTTTTGGCAAAATTTCCTAAATTTCTCCACCATCCCGCCTTCCCGTAGTCAATGATTAAAGACATGTGGCGTCATGAGGAGACGGCAGAGAGGCCGTTTTTTTCTAAAAACTTAACATCTTTAAAACCTTTTTGGTAAAATTTTTGAATTTCTCCATCGCCCGCATCCAATGATTGGCCGACACATGTCTTCACGAGGTAATGGTAGAGGAGCGAAGGTTTTCCTAACTTTAACATTTTAAAACTTCTTTCGGTGAAAATTCTAAAGTTTCTCTATCACCCCACCGCTAGCAGCCAATGATTGGCTGACACGTGGTAGACTTAGGCGTCGGTGGAGGCGCGGAGCATTTTAAAACTTTGAACAATTTTTCTTTTTAAACGTATATTTTCTAAGTCACTCCGATGATCCATCGACTCGTACCCAATAAGAGCCCGACACATGGCATTGTTTGGCGTCGATGGAGGCGTGAGTTAATTTTTAACCCTTACATTTTTAACTCAAAAGTCTTAAATTCTTAAGTTTCCTATGCAAAACATTTTCCCGAATCAAGGCGTGACAAGTGGTGCCTTGGTGTCCACAGGGCGTGGATCGCTTTTATCCCTTATCACTTTTCGACGAAAAAAATTTATGTCTTAAATTTCTCTGGTGACCCGACTTCCACTGGAGCTCAAAAGTGCTAACAAGTGTCCCTTTATGGGCTCACGGGCACATGGAGGAAAGTTGCATTTTTATCCCTAAAAAGGAAAATCACTAAATTCTTCCCCACTCCGCCGGCCCGCGCCTGGGAAAAATTTTGCTTCCTTGCTCCATGATTCCTTCTCTGGGAAAAAATTCTCCCCGTAGCCCATAGGCCACTCTTGGGAAAATTGTCCTCCCTAGGCCCGCAGCCCATTCTTGGGAAAATTTTCATCCCAAGGCCCGCCGGCCCATAACTTGAAAAATATGAGGAGTTAGGAGGACTTCTTTATATCACTGGAAAGGTGGGGAAATTTCCTATCTAATGGGAATGTTTTTAGGAAGTTTTGAGTGCATTAAATGTGAGAAAAATAAAGTTTAATCTTTTAAGTGAGTTCTGGGAGTGAGTAAGTGAGAATTTACCCTTTTAATTTTTAATGTATAATCTAATCCTATGTTTTGACCTTGTAAATTAATACCCTAGGGAAATTTGAGCTAGGTATGGATTTATCATACTTAATATTTTTTAGTGTGGTTTTATAATGGAAATGTAAATTGTTGAGTTTAATTATCCTTGAAGCCTTGTGAACACTTTAAAAAAATATATTCCATAATTTTCTAACTAAACCTAGGTTGTTCATGGGTCTCAAGTGGGAGATTTTAGCGGGCGTTACACTTGGTATTAGAGCCATGGGTTCAAAGCTTGGACCCTTGGGCACACTAGAAAACTTGAGACATGAACTGTAAACCTAGCACACTTTTAAATCTAGAAAACAACCTTGTTTGAAAATTGAAAAATACGTATGAAGAAATATTACATTACTCTATTCATTTGAACTACCAAAATTAAAATAATAATAAAATAATAAGTTGTTTGAATTGTTGTACTTTCTTAGTGGCATTTTTTCTAAACCCGAGTAACTAAGAATGTTAAATTAAATTGATTTTTTTGAACTTCTAGTGTAGTGGAAACTTGGTTCTCCTTTGAAAATGTGTTGTTTTACAAGTCCTAAATCTTGATTTAATTGTATGATGTGTTAAGCCCTTTTGAGACCCTTCCTTATTGGATTTGTTGGAATGATAAATTGTGTGGTGTGATTATTGTGGTTGGACAATAGTGGTTGTGTTCTGGGGTCGGGAAGAGTTAATTAGAAGTTGTTTAGTCATCTAAATCTCCCCTCTTTCCTTCAGTGGTTAGATGAGTTAGTTTTGGTTGTCGCTTTGGTGACTCAATCCACATAAGAGTAAGTAGGATGTTAGGTATTGGTGTCACCTTTGATCCAACTTTGCGTGAGTGTCATTAGAGTAGAATTTGAGGCATAGTACCCCTCTTAGCAGCCATGAAGGGCTACGAAGTGAACGTGGTGTTAACATTTTGTATTTTACATTCGTAAACTTGTGTCATTTTATCAAGGACCAGCATCTTATTTTATGATTGGATTGAGAAGCTCTGAGGCTCTTTTAGTTATTTATATTTTTGTGAGAATTTTCAGACTTTGTAATGCGGCTACTTAGCCACTTTCCTTGATTGTCAACATTTCTTGGATTTTATTTTGATTGGTGACTCGGAGCTCATTATTTTTTTGTCTACTTAGCTAAACATTACGTGGTTCCTTCTTGCATGATGATGAGCTAGTTCTATGCTTTTTATATTGTGACATTTTGTCATATGGGGGTACACCTAGGTGTCTTGAATGTCTTCTTAGGTGCTTAAAGTTATGCCTTGGTTTTAGATGCACGGAACCTTAAGTGTGTCTAGGATCTTAGAGTGACATTTTTTTTGCTCAACCTTGCTAGATAGAGAGTTCGTTGTGTTGTGCATTCTAGTTGGCAGTCTGTTAGCGGTGGTGGTGATTCTCTTACAATTTGGTAAGAGCTTGAACCTTGTCGAGAGTAGAGGTGTTTAATTGTGGGTTGATGAATTATGTTAGGATCGGATTGCTTTGGTTGGCTGTGGATGTTAGTGGAAAAGTGTTTGTCTAGTAGTGGCTTCTCTTTGATGGCATGCTAAGTTTTATCAGGATTTCCTTATTTCATTATATAAAGTAGTGACTTGTGGATTGTATGCATCTTGGTAATTATGGTTAGAATTAATCCCATTTGAGTAATGTGTGTAAATTAAGTGTGTTTGTTTTCTCTCTTGACCTATAAATAAGTCTACCCTTTCCTTAATGTTTTAAGTTACTATGAATAACACTCTATGACCTATCAATTTTGGATTACGTGGAGACACTTATGGATGCTTTGGGTATTTTGGACCATGACATTGGTGATGTTAGTGTAATTAGACCTTGATAATTTAATATGGGTGGTATTTTATAATGTGATTCTTCTTAAGAAACTCAGTAACTCTTAGTCGTAAAGCCATGTTGAATAGATAGTTGATTGTCTACTTACATTTGATGCTTTCTAGTGAGTATGTAGTGTTCTTATAGTTAAAATATTTGGAGTATGAAACACTTCATCTCTTTGGAATTCAAATTTGTCTTTGGAGGTTGATTTTGGAGGCTTGTGGGACAAGTTAAACATGTCCCATACCTCTTAAATTTGCATACAAACCTTACCTATGGTTGGAGAGTTAAAATTAGCCTTCATTATTACATATTTTAATTTCAAACCTTATGGGGTGTGGTGTTTTTTTGGAGTGTGTAAGTAAACTGTCATATTATTCACCCACCTATTTATTATGCATTGGAGAATAAGGTTAAATTTGGTGTTGGAGTTGAGGATGTGTGAAGTGGCATCCTACATGGATCTGCCTCATCCTCTTCTCTTCCCTCTTCGTAAATTTGAATTTTCTTGGCTTATTTTTGGTTGCTTCCTTTTACATACTTCATTTGGGGTGAATTCTTGTGTTATTTTTAGCTCTTGCTTTTGGAGAAGATTGGAAACTGTTGCATGCTTGTAGATTGTTGATCTTTGACTATGTTTTGCATCGAAAGCTTGCTGATTTGAAACCTTGGAACAAAAATCCATCATGGAGAGGTAGGATCTTTTCTCTTGAAATGATCTCTTATCATTTTTATGCACTTAAGAATGGATGAATGTTTGAATGTATTGTTTTATTGTTGGCTGGTTGGGTAGACCACCTAGGGATGGTGTCGGAGAAGACTATGGGGTATTTTTTGGAAGGCATAAGTGTTTTGGAAAGGTATAAGTGTGGAGGGAGTTGGGATTTTGGTTCCACCTTACAAAGAAATAGCTTGTATTTCTTTACTCATTATGGGGTGCGATAAGAGGTTGGGAGGCATAATGAAATGGGGGAATAAGGGTACATGGGGAGGCATAAGGGTATGTCGGGGTTTTGAAATGATATATTTTGGTGGTTTGTTCTCGTGGTGGTGATACCCATTTCCCCTTGGGAGGCATAAGTAGCATCCCCCATAGTTTCTTGCTCCTTTTGCTTGCATGGTGAAGCCTGAGTTATTTTTGTTATGTTTTAATGTGGTTACAAACTACATTATGTTTTAGACTATGTTTTTAAATGTGAAATTTTGCTTCGTGTTGTGAAAGCCTTTGTTGCCATGTGTTTGAAAAACATTTCTTATTGTGATGTGGTTGGGGCTCGGGGGCCAATGAAGAGGGTGGCTTCCCCTTGTCATTGGATGTCTTGGTTGGGTTGAGAGCATTGCCTTTCCCCCTGTTTCATTGTGATCAAATTGAAATAAAGAAAATGGATAATATTCATGTTGTTGTTCTAGAGCAGAGGAGGAAAGAAAAGTTTAACACTCCTTATTGAGAATATTTCATATTGTAACCTTTTCCCACTTTGAAGTGGATGAAATTGTACATTATTTTTGATGGAAAGATGTTTTGTATTGGCTATGAAAGTTGTAATTCAAAATGTGAAAGAGATTTACTTTGTTTCTACTTTTGAAAGAATGTGAAAGAAATTGTAATTTTGTTGTTGTATTCGAGGAATGAAAGAAGAAGTTGTAAAGGTATCTTTTTAATCAATAAAATATTGTATTACTTTTCTCAAATCGCATTATTAGGTATTGAAATCTGATTGTTGAATGTATTTTTAAATTCTGTTTGGAAAGATGAAAAAGTGAATACGTATGGAGAAATGTCATAATGCTCTGTTCTTTAGAAATGAATGTTTTTGAAATCAAAATTGTAATTTGGCATTTGAATAATTTTCTTGAATCAAATTAATAGGTTAGAATTGGTTTTGGAATGAATTTTAAAACTTAGAAGATGATAAATGAAAATAGACCCTTTCGAATCTGATCTCTGTTAGATAAATTTCAAACTCTACAAATTAATTAGCAAATTGAACAGAATGACCCTGCAACATAGAAAAGACAAGATTAAATACTAAATTTGACTTGTAAGATAAAAATGACCCCAAAAAAATAAAACAACTAAAGAAAAAAAATTTAAGAACCTTTCAAATCAAGCGAAGGCAAAATTGCAGGTTTTTTTGTTATGTAAACGTTGGAAATTTCAAATGCAAATCAATCAAACATTTTAACCTTACAATCTATCATAAAATATTCCAAGTAAAATCCTCCAAGCCTGTTTGACATGTTGAAAAATAATTAATTGAAAATTTGAACAAAATTGATAAGTTAAAATGATCAGTTCACTTTTTAAGTGACAACAAAACTTTTCTCAAAATTGACCCTTTAAGCTTTATCAAAATTAAATTCTTAAGGTTTTTGGCAAATAAAACGTTGAGAGCTTTCCAAAAATCCTTGTTTTCCTAAAACCGAGTTCCAATCAAAAGTTATGGCCTTCTGAAATTTTTACTTCATTTGGCTTAAAATAATAATCTAACTATCAAATTTTAAATGAATAAAATATTCCCTGGCGGACCCGCAGGCTTAATTTTCCCTTTGTAGATTTTTCCCAAAAAGTGCTAAAGGCATGAATCCTCCTGCCACTCCGCCAACCCGAAACATTTTTTTCTCAAAAATAACCTAAGTTCGACAAAGGAAAATTTGGTAACTTTTCCCATGGCCCCGTCGCTCCGCCCTTCGCATGTGGAAAGCATTTCCATGGGCACATGGGCCCGCACTTTCAAGTTAGCCTTTTATATCCTTTTGGAAAAATGTCCTAAATTTATGCGTTGGCCTGCCTCCCCACAGCCAATGATTCACTGACACGTGGCATCACGAGGCGACAGCGGACGAGCGGTTATTTTTCTAAAAAACTTAACTTTTAAAACCATTTTGGCAAAATTTCTTGAATTTCTCCGCCGCCCCATAGCCAATGATTGGCTGACACGTGGCTTCACGAGGTGACGAAGGAGGAGTGAAGGTTTTCCTAACTTTAACATTTTAAAACTTCTTTTGGCGAAAATTCTAAAGTTTCTCCGCCACCCCACCGCCCGCAGCCAATGATTGGCTGACACGTGGTAGACTTAGGCATCGGCGGAGGCACGGAGTGTTTTAAAACTTTGAACCCTTTTTCTTTTTAAACCTAAATTTTATGAGTCTTCTCGATGGCCCATCGACCTACAACCAATAAGAGCTTGACATGTGGCATTGTTTGGCGTCGGTGGAGGTGTGGGTAAATTTTTAACCCTTGCGGTTTTTAACTCAAAAGTCTTAAATTCTTAAGTTTCCCAGAAATTTGTTTTCCCCACATGAATCAGGGCATGACACGTGGTGCCCTTGGCATCGGCGGAGGCACAGATCATTTTGATCCCTTATCGCTTCTCGGAAAAAAAAAAAAAACTTAATGTCTTAAATTTATTCGGTGACCTTACTTCCCGATGGAGCTCGGAAGTGCGACACGTGTCCCCTTGCGGGCGCACGGAGGAAACTTGCTTTTTTATCCCTAAAAGGAAACATCACTAAATTCTTCCCCACTCCGCCGCCTATGCCTCGATAAACTTTTTCTACCCCGTTCCATGATTCCTTCTCCGGTGAAATTTCTCCCCACGTCCCCAGAGACCGCCCTTTAGAAAAATTTCTCCCCGGGCCTATAGGCCCATTCTTGAGAAAATTTTCATCCCAAGGCCTACCGGTCCATAACTTGAAAATATGAGGAGTTAGGAGGAATTCTTTATATCACTGAAAGGTGGGAAAATTTCCTATCTAATGGAATTTTTCAAGAAGTTTTGAGTGCGTTAAATGTGAGAAAAATCAATTTGAATCTTTTAAGTGTGTTTTGGGAGTGAGTGAGTGAGAATTTACCCTTTTAATTTTTAATATATAATCTAATCCTCTATTTTGACCTTGTAAATTAATACCCTAGGAAATTTGAGCTAGGTATGGATTTATCATACTTAATATTTTTTTACCGTAGTTTTAAAATGAAAATGTAAATTGTTGAGTTTAATTATCCTTAAAGCCTTGTGAACACTTTAAAAAACAATTATTCCATAATTTTCTAACTAAACCTAGGTTGTTCATGGGTCTCAAGTGGGAGATTTTAATGGGCATTACAATGATTCTTCAGTCTTTAAACAAGGTACGATCAAGAATTTACAATAAAGGGCTCAATTGTATACTTATTTCATTTCTAGGTCCAAGAAGATATGTGTTGCAATCGGATAAGTAGACGAGAAATATTTTGTCCAAATGTGAAACTCATATCCACCATGAAGGAAGAGTGAGACTTAATTTTGCAACATCTAGTTTCTCTCTCTTCTTCTCTAGTTCCCTCTCTAGAATTCTATTGAGATATTTTTATAAAAAGTGATGGAAGTCACTTAAAGTTTCTATTTTATCATTGAAGATTGCACTTTAAATTGAAAAGTCACATGGGACCGTGAAAGGCCACTATATTTTTCTATAAATTTTAATGTTCTCCCCATTCCAAAGGATAGTAGTTTTTACCCTCTCTAGAAATATTTATTCTTCCACTCGCTTATATTCTAATTTTTCTCCATTTTCTCAACTTCATACTCAACTGAATGTACTTTACTATATTGGAGGAATGAAAAGCTTTGTATTTTCTCACATGGATTGAAATTATCAATTGAACTTTGTGTTATTTACTTGTTTCATGAAACTTGCATAGTTTTATGTATATTTAATTTTGTATTATAATTGAATTGGACATACTCTGAGTTATTGGTTGATGGAATATATGTTACTACCATTAACATAACTACCTCTCCCTCTTTTCCCATTTCTTCTCTTACGGTTTCTCCTCCTCCACCTTATACATTTCTCCCTCTCTTTCTTGTCGGTATGGTTATAAAAAGGATGTTTCTACACATTAACTAGTCTTTGAACACCCCCAAGAGTTAGAAATAATGTACGTAATCTAGACTTTAATTAATGGGATATGCACCATCTTGAAGCGAGAGGATTCAATCCCACAAGCGTTGACAAAGACCATATTTTTCCTTGACAAAATATTTCACTAACAGATTTAGGTGCCCATTGTGGGGAAATTTTTCAATCTTGCACCCTATAACAATCCATAAAATTCTAAAAATCTATTATCCCAAAATCTAGAAAAAAATTGTAAAATTAAAAAAATGAGATTCATCACTTGAATACCCATTGCTCATTTTGAAAGAAACGCTTCATATACCAAGGTGAATTGTTTTTATTTTTGCCTATAAAAATTTTTATTACTCATTGGAAGATACTACATAAGACGTAAGATAGAAGATTCACTTAAAAAAGCCAAGCAAGTGGAATTATAGTCTTTCATAATCTTGTATTTGAATTCAAAGAACCATCAAATTTCATAATTTTTCTCATACATATTCCAAGACAAGCTCTCTATAATCCATTTTAAGATCTTGTTGTTATTCCTAGTGCATCTCCCATTTATCAACCACTAATTAATATTCTTCCTCCGAGATGGATGAGCAAATACACTAGGGTTATAACACCGATCCATTGGCTTTAACTCCTCCACTTCACTCTTTACCCAAAGGATCAAGAAAGAACCATCTCTAGTTCAAAGGAGATGGAAATTAATGTTTGGATGAGCATATTATATCATTGATCACAACTTGTGGAATGTTTTGAGTAGGACATAAAGATGTCATTATTCAAATATTCATGGATTCATTATGTAAGATTTTTTTATACAATTATTTTATAATTTTCCACCTAATTCAATCACTAATTGAGTAGATATGAAAGCTATGATTGAAGAAGAGTACAAGTCAACAAAATAAGCTCATACCCTTCTCACTCAATTGACTAAAATGAGAACCCACGAGTGGAAAAAACCCTCTGGATACCATTTTCCAATTTGTACTTTGGTGTATAAGCTCCTAATTTTCATAGGGGAACGTAAAATTGAAAAACAATAGAAATTCCGGAACATCAAATGTCGAAGTGGCTATTCAACAATAAAAATTAACTCAACTAGTAAACGAATCTTCTCCATCGGAACATGAAGACTCAATAGTCAAAATTTTCTCATGTGGCAAACAAATCTTCTCCTACAAAACTTATGTGTCTAATCGACCCCTATTGGTCATCAATAACAAATATTAAACAACAAAAATATTATTACACCTTCCTTTAATGCATGGTTTTTTTTTGCTAAATACTATTTATACACCTTAATCGAAAGTGAATAACATGGACACTTACTTGGATATGAAGAATGCATCGACTCTTTTGAAGAAATAAATGAGGAAACATAGTCAATTTTTTTATAAAAGGTTTGAGGGTTCCTTTCAAAACCTCTTATTTACCTAATCTAAAAAAATATTTTCGTATATTGTGCAATATCTAATCTATTTGTAAAGTTTTTATGAGAAAAAATAGTAGACATGTAAATATCCTCTAGTTATTAAAGAGAATCTTAAAGGACTATAAGCCTGGGAAACACCTTAGAATACATAAAACTATCAAAGCACATTTCCCGGAGGGTTGATTACTAATCTTGACTTACGATCTGAATATAGTTTATATTTGTTTGGAAATTACAGTAATATGCTTCTAGTATATGTATGTTTTATATTTCTTTAAGTTTATATATTTCTATCCAAAATTTCTTGATCTATCATTTTTTTCACAATCTACATATTGTTCTAAGTCCTAGTTTTATTACACACTTTGAAAAGTGTGTTATAAAAATTGAATTTATAATTCCCCTAGGATACGACTATAACTTGTCTATATAACAAATGCATAAGATGGAGCTCTTGGGAAGCAAATTTTTTTGGTGCAACTAGTAGTGAGACTGTTAAGCTGACACCTTCATAGAGAGAGGATGATCCACACTTGGATATTTCGAGTTCTATTATTGAAAAATCAAAGGATAGACTAAAATTTTTGATCTTAGGAAGGTTTGCAGGTCTCAAACCCAACATAGACTTCGTTCAGGACTGGTGTAGACGAAAATAGGGTTATAAAGTTGATGTTAGAGCCTTGAATGGTGAGGGGTTATTATTCAAATTTCTTAATGGGTAGAACATGCATAATGTTATCCATGGAGCCCCATGGTTCTATGGAAATGCAACCCTGAGTTTTCGTAGGTGGGAACAAGGCATTCCATACAATCTCATTTTTAAAGCCCTCCAAGTATGGATACGTCTTCTTGCCCTCCCATTGGAATTTTTGCAAAGCTGATTTTTTTTTAGGAATGGCCAGATCTATGGGAATCCTCATCACTATGGATCCTACTACAAAAGCTAGATCGAGATTAGTGTATGTCAAATTGTGTATCTCTGTCTTAGATGGTGCTAAAATACCCAAGTGAATTATTCTCAACTCCTGAATAGAGCTTGGGAACAAACAATAGAAGACAAAAGATCGATATTTTATTGCACTAAGTGTAGAAGGATGAGAAGTGATCCCACTTCCTACTGCAAGGCCGAAGATTCAGGGTTGTGGCGTACAAATGCTAGAGATGAATCACATAAGGAAGACAATGTTTCAGACGAAGATAATGGTGAATATGTTGTGTTGGAAGATAATGATGTAGAGTTTTATCCTCTGAAATACATCAATGAAACAGACAGGATAACCGGTGCGGAGGAAGGGAAATACCTTGTAAAAGAGGGGGAAAATAATTCAAATTCTATGGTGGTTAATTTACTGGACGCGGGAGTTAATGTTGTGTCAGAGGATTGCGTTCAGGCCAATGGTTTTGGCAGTGATACCTTGTAAAATCACGAAGTGCCATGGCACCATGATGTGGACCTTCTGATCGACCCTGGAAGGATTGATATAATGCGTGAAGGTCATTTTTGTCAGTTAATCTTGATACGGGGGTGGGTGGTCAATTGTGACCAACAAGAAGAAAAGAAAAGATGATCACCTGCCCCTTAGGATGAACTTGATATCTCATAGAGGGAATGATCTCGGAGGTTAGGTTTGCTCCTGGGCCAATTTATTTTGACTAGTACATCATTTTGGCTCTGATGCTTCCCATCCTTTGGCCTTAGGTTTTTCCTGTTTGTTTGGTTTGGGTCATTTCGGTCCCGTTTTTGTTGTTTCTTCTTTTGCGCCTCATCGCTATATCTTATGGTTGTACAAGCTTCCCGACCCCTTCAAAATATGTTGTTTTCCTAATCTAATAAAAACTATAACATGTCCATATGAGAGATACAAGTGACTACTTCTAACACAACAATCCACCGTATGGCTTTGTGTGATAAATATTTTGTGTTTATGAGCCACAGTGAATCTTATGGTCAACTTTGGTATAAAGTTACAAATACTAGATGGTTGTTATATGTTGCATGGTATCTGCAAGGAAACAATAACCATGAAGCAAGTATGCATCATACATAGGAAAATATGTAATATTCC